>OZ010577.1:56147328-56237328 GCA_963932145.1 Acanthosepion lycidas
ATTGCTTAAACATAAAATAAAAGCAAAAATAATAAAAGAAATGTTTAACTTGCGTTGCCAGTGTTTGACGTCAGTACAAGATGCCAGGAGAAATTTGAGAAGTATATTCTACAAAGTCGCGAAAAAAAGTGTTTACAATGTTCTATGCCAGCAATGCCAATTTTTTCCCTCTATTTTCTCCTCTTTCCGTTTGTTTATTTTCTTGTCTTTAAAAAGTATCGCCATTGCAGGGATTGATTATGATTCTGGTAAATGATGTTAATTCATTAAAAATGATATAATAAAATATAACATAAAAACGGAAATAGTATTTAATTCATGACTGACAAACGGTGAATAGGCAAAAGCTTGTATAATATTGTCGACATAATTAGATGCGTACGTTGTTAGATTGTCAGGTTTTATTACGCAAGCCAATGTTTTTGCACAGGAAAATTGTTGTGAACCTGATAATAATTTCAGGATATATTTGTATGAAAAATATACGCAATGAATATCATCTAATGATGTTTTATTATGAATATTAATAATTTATGTGGTAATTGTATGATTCAATTCAAGGGTTTTTAATCATATTTCATACAAATACACACACACACACATATACATATATATATATATATATATATATATATATATATATATATATATATGTATATATATTGTCATCCACAGACATTGTTTCGCTGTATCACAGCACTTCAGTGTGGCTAGAGGCCCGATTGCTTCAAGAGGTATTGAAACCCAACCGACTTGGTATTAGTCAGTGATTCTAGCCCTTGGCTATCGTCGCACGGCAGAGAGGGGGGTAAATGTTAACGTTTTCTATGCGAAATACGTCAGTGGCCTGAAGAGCTCAATTAAATTCAGTTGTAGAGTAATGCGTTAATAGAAGTATGATCCACTGTTTTTAAAATTATCCATTATATATATATATATGTGTGTGTGTGTGTGTGTGTGTGTGTGTGTGTGTGTGTTATATGACGATATATAGATCCGCGAAAAATTAAATTCCGGTCGAGCAGTCCGGAGAGAAAGCGCGAGTTTGTAAACAATGACTACTACCTCTGATACTGCAAAGCTCTTCCATGAATTGAGCCCTGTTGGTCATTGGCGTGTTTATTCGAAGAATCGGTACGTAAAAATTCGCCTTCCTCTCTACCGGGTGCTGATAGCTCAGGGGTAAAATCTCCCACTGATGCCAAATCAGTCGGGTTTCGGTTCCGAGGTAATCGGATGTCTAGCCGCACCGATGAGTTGTGATACATCGAAAGAGTCTGTCTGTGGATGGCGATTATATATATATATATGTGTGTGTGTGTGTGTGTGTGTGTGTGTGTGTGTGTGTGTGTGTGTGCATATATACACTGCGTACCAAATTATTATCGTGATAACTTTTTTCTAATATTTTAAAAACCGTCCAATCAATTCACACAAAATTTTCACACAATGTTGGCAACACTGACCTGCGCAATCACTGACATTTTCCTACTTATCTGCGTATTGTAAACAAACTGGGGCCATATTTGTTATTTGCTTCCCACAACTCAGTGTTGCTCTTGAAATGTCGTCCGTTGGCGTACAATCCTTCGCTTCATGATGCTCCAAAGGTTTTCGATTGGGTTCAAATCCAGAGAATTTGCTGGCCACTTCATTTTTCGAAGTCCATTGAAGCCTAACTGTTTCAAATATTCAGTAGTCTTGTGAGCAGCATGTGAGGGAGCATTATCTTGCATAAAAACAATGGCCCTTCTGAAGGGAATTCTTTGCCTTTTCATCCACGGTTCATAAACGCTATGTATGCATCAGCATTCATTTTGACGCCATCTGGTACTCTCCATGGGCCCACTAATGTTTTTTCAATGATACCACCCCAGATCATTATGCCTCCACCGCCTTGTTGGCGTCTCAAACGCTGATGGCGATTCTGTCCGTTCATTACCCAGCCTTTGCACCATCTATCTGGCCCATCAAGTGTTGCTCGAGTTTCGTCTGTGGACAAAACTTTAGAGAAGTCAATCTTCATATTGTCCTCGGCCCATTTCCATCGAATTTAAATGTGATTTCTCGTCACCGGAGGCTTCGATACAGGTTTGACTGTTGTTGCTATTTCCCTCAGAAATCGACACCGAGTACTTTTAGACACAGTAGGATCCCCAATGCGACTGAAAAGGTCTTGATTGGTAAGTCCAGGGTTCTTCGTGGCCTCTCGTTTAAGTCATGACATGAGACGACGTGAAATAACCCTCGGCTTGCCTTTATCTGCCCTTTTACGTACTTGTGTAGGGTCGGAGGTGAACTTTTTCACTGTTTGAGGACACTTCCCTATCATTTTAGAAATTTCTAGGGTAGATTTACCTTTAGAGCGTTCTGAGGTGATAGTTTTCTTTTCAGCATCACTTCAATTGCTTTTACGGCCCATCTTTTCACTAAATTCTTACACTTTTCTAATAATTTGGCACGCTCAAATCAGCGTGCTAATAACGAATATAGTGCCAGTTTGTTTACATTGCGCAGATCAGTACGAAAATTTCAGTGATTGCGCAGGTTAGAGTTGCCAACATTGTGTGAAAATTTTGTGTGAATTGATTGGACGGTTTTTGAAATATTAGAAAAGTTATTTCGATAATAATTTGGCACGCAGTGTATATATATATATATATATATATATATATATATATATATCATAGTGTTTTCATATATATATAGATATAGATAGATATATATATATATATATATATATATATATATATATATATATATATAAAATTTATTTTAGGATATTAAAACATGTTAAAAATCGTTACATAATGGCAATTATGTTTCGACATCATAAATGTATCCCTCGAGCGTTGTTAAACCATTGAGCCCTCTTTTAAATTAAATGTTATGTACATTGGAATTATACTTCATATGTTTTCATTTTACCTGGATACATATATATGTGTGTATGTGTGCGTGTGCGTGTTTGTGTATGTGTGCGTGTGTGCGTGTTTGTGTATCTGTGTGTTTGTGTGTAATGTAATATATTTATCGATATTCACTTTTAGATTTTAGATAGTAAAAAATGGTAATTTATTTTTACTACTTTGACTTTCGCAAAAATTACGTCCACGCTCTTGATAATAAAATTGAATTTTGAAGGAAAAAATGATTTCTGTTAATAAATCCAATTATATTAGGTTGGTGCAAAAATAATGACGTAATAATGTCGTTTTTTAACGTATTTTTAACGTCAAAAAACGACATTATTACGTCATTATTTTTTGCACCAACCTAATATTATGAAATAAGACGAATGGACATAATGTCCGCGAAAATTACAATAGAGATCGATATGTCAACATTTAATGCTATTTGTTACTGTGCGTGCACAATCTTTTATTGATCTTTTATTGATCTTTTATTGATCTTGAACACTTTAACTCCCAAAATTCAATGTCTTAAAAGCGTTATCGTTGGTTGAGAGTTTTTTTTTTTATTTATTAGTGACTAGCAGCATGGCCCGGCGTTGCCCGTGCTTGATTCAAAAATCGTACGACTCATACAGCAATCGCTATCACTTGACTTAAAATATTTTTGCCATTCCTTGCCTTTAAAGGAGTGCCCTTTGCCGTGCTGATGTTGCTACATGCCTTACTCCTTGCCTATCTCACACTGCGAATTTTTTCTAAGCTCTATACTAAACATTAAATCTGTTACGAAAAACGAACTAAACAAAATGAACACAAAACGATCAGCTTTAAAAAAGAACTCGTAACTGGAAAAACCGAATGAAAAAAGAATGTTAATAACAAATACTTTTTCACACACAACCCAGTTCTGCGGAATCAGAATCAACGTTGAGTTTAAGCAAGCGAATGAGCCAATTGGAGTAAAGAGCCATGCAGATTTAAATTTTTCCCACTTGTGACGAATGCAGCTATCGATTTTTTTTTTGCATGCTAGCATGCTAGTTAACATTCGTGTCAGTGAGCTGTTGGCTCTCACGCTGGCCAGTATAATCATCCTGTCTATTCGTGGCAGCCAGCTATAGGCTCTCACTCTGGCCAGTAGAAAATGGCTGCAAACTACATGAAAAGTGCCTTAGAAGCATGAAAAAATCGATTATTTCCACTATCGATGGGAGTTGGGAAATGCAAAGTCGGTCTTGGCGTTCCCGCTAACTTGGAGCATGTGCATGTAAATTTTGGTGCAAATCCTTCGAAAATTGCGGCTGTGCATTCGTTACACACACACACACACACACACACACACACACAGAGATCCTGCCTTTTATAGATAGAGAAACATAATCTTCGTTGTTGCTATTAATTTTAAATGCATGTTATGGGTCATAAGAAATATATAACTACCTCAAAAGAGAAATAAGATATTGTAAATTTATTGAATGATTAGTATACAAATTTTGGAAATTCGAAAAAAACGTACAAGAGGAATGACAAATTTTTTTCTTTCTATGTGCCGTGTCATTTCAGGACCTAGGCGATCATGGCTCTCCACCTTCCTCTATCCCTTGCAGCTCTCAACAGGTTCCTTCCCTCTGCTTCCTCCCCCAGACCACGTTCTGTCATCCACTTACTTAAGCCCGCTAGATATGTCATGCGTCGTTTTCCCTTGTCTCTCTTTCCCTCTATTCGATCTGTGAGTATCAGATTCTCCAGACCCTCCTTCCTCATTATGTGTCCCCAGAAACCTCAGCTGCCTCTTCCTGATGTTAAATATAAGCCTCCTCCTTGTTTGCATTCTCTCTAAGATCTCATCGTTGCTCACACACTCGGTCAATGATATCCTTAGCATCCTTCTGTAGAACCACATCTCTTTCGCCTTGAGTCTTTTCTTCAACTTTGAGGAAATCGTCCAACATTCGCCGCCGTAAAGAAGGAAAGATGTCACGTAACAGTTCCGTATTATTTCCTTTGTTACACAAAGAAACCTTCCTGTCTCGCAATACTCTGCCCAGCTTTTGGAATGAGTCCTTGGCCATCCCAATACGTCTACGGATCTCAGTGTCGCACTTACCGCCCTCTGTCAAAACGCTTCCCAGATATTTAAACTTCCGCATCTCCTTGATTCTAATGTTCCCAACCTGCAAATCGCATTTCGGGTTCATCCTTTTACTGATGACCGTGCATTCTGTCTTCTTGTAGTTTATACTTTGTCCCTTCTTCACACTCTCCGTCGCTACTTTCTGTAGATTTTTTAATTTCTTTTCCGTCAAAAATGATAAACATTTGCAAGTTAGGAACAAAATAAAAAATGTTTTTTTAAAAGAAAAAAATGTTGCAAATTTTAACAGAGAGAAAATAGTGCATCATAGTTAGAACACAGTCTAAAGGCATGAAAGCAACCAAACTACCGCCTTTAAGTCAATGTACGTATATTATTCGCATATGTCGAAACATAAGTATGTTGCTAATATCATACAAGGAGACGAAGTCCACGAAAAGCGATTACGCAACTGTAATTTTTAATTGAATGGATCTGCTAGACAGATCAAATGTGGGATATTTAATAACAAAAAGAAAAAGAATCTAATTAAAATCGGTTAGATTATACACCAGAAACTCATAAAAACAACAACAAAAAAATTAAATTTGAAATTCCCAGAGTCTCTTGTTCGTGCGCATGTGTAGCCGCACCAATATAAACAAACTTAGTCCGATGAAGAACTCAAGGACAAATCGCGTCACACGAAAACTTTTTCCACTTTCTCTAGGTGCATGATAGAAACCAACACAACTTCAAGGACAACAGAAGATGGCGGAGTAATGTTTTCAGTTTGCATTGAAGGCTGTAAGAAATAATAGATCACTTTAAAATGATGATGCTACAATAAACGTTGAAAATTATTTTAAGTTCTCTGAATTTTTCTGAGTCGTGCTGAAAACTAAAGGTTATATTCATGCAAGTCAATGCGCCCTCATATTCTAAGGACTACTATGTGGCAGAGAGCAATGATCACCCTTGAAATATTTATAATTATAGTAATATAGAATTTTGTTTATAGATGAGAAAAATAATCGGTGGTGAAGTTTGTGCTCAGAGAATCTGTGCTTTGTCAAAATTATTAATATAAAATGGCAAAACAATAGTGTTTATATGTGATATAATGGAATATGCATACACCTGTGTTTCCCCTCACTGGAATATGATTGGCTGGTGTCCGTCATAAATACAGACGGACGTGTAGGTACGACAGAGTTTAAGTCTATGACGACGCCCATTGGATTACGCCATTGGCTATCCTATTGGTCTACACCAATTGCCTAAGCATATTACCTGCGACTACGACGCATAACAGTCGATTACTGCTACCGTATTCTACTTGGTTACAGTAGCCAAAACCACTTAGCTACTTCGATCAAATATATCCCTTTCCGGGACATATCAATATGATTTTTGGAATACCAATTGAGAAGAGACTGGGGAGAAGTCAGTAATTGGGTTGTATTCTAAGTTACCAATAGTCCGGGGGGTGTCTCGCTACCACCGCGTTTATTTAGTGCGTATTTGAGCTAAAAGAAACAGTGAGAGTCAGTCGAGTCAGTCGAGTTGAAGTCAGTCGAATTCGACGAGAGAGAGAGGGGGGGCAGTGAGAGTGAAAGCGTCCGCTTGCCTGCTGAAATACTTACGGCAACTGCTAAGAACAAAAAGAATGGACCCGAAAACTACTTCTCTCCTTTCAGAATTATTTGCCATATTTTTTTTTTTTTTTTTTTTCTGAACTTTATTTCATATACACTACTTTCTTGTAAAAGAAGCATTATTCTTTTTGTACCAATTTCTTCCTTATATACATATACATCATTTTTTTCTTTGGACTCGAACCGACTTGTTCATATTTGATTTTTCTGCTTGGCCCGATTCTCACCCCTAACGAACTTGCAGGTAGAATCTTCCGGGATCTAAGATTTGTTAATTGCTCTCCAGGATCAAAAAAATCACAATGTGGGTGGGAAGTGGAATCGAATCGACATTGTGAGCCGGAGACTTTGATTGAACCCGTAATACTGGACCAGGACAGGACCAAAGTGGGGTCAGGATAAGTGTTACAACTACCCATCATGCCAAAAACATTTCAAAGACACCAACGTCTCTAAATTATAATCCACAAAAAATTGGTGCAATAATATTAAAAGCGATATATATGAGAATGTAAAACACTATTCAAACAAAGAAGATCTCTGGGATGCAATAACAACTTTAAAAAATGTTAATGCCAAAATAATAGAAAAGTTAATAAAATGGATGATTGAAATATTGATGACGGTTATATTAACAAACAAGAAAAAAATCATATTAACAAGAAAAAAATCATTTTGACATGAGAGATAATATCTTAATAAAATATGTTTCTATAGCCTAAATCTCTTAAATTTTATTTATATTTATGTTAATAAAATGTTATTGTGCACTTTGTTTACATAATAAAGCCGGACCCCACCACCAAAGTTATCAACATTTTATTAAGGAGATATATAAGCTGAGACTCAAATGAAATATTGCTTATATATAAATACCGAATGTAACAGCAAAATTGTCCAATTTGTGTAACAGCAAAATTTTCCAATAGATAGATTAACATTTTAACCGTTGTATCTTAGAAATGATTAAAGATATCTTACTGAATTTTTCAGAGTTTTTTTATAACACTATTGGATTCTACTTTGAGCTATAAGAATGTATAATTACTCTCCAAGCTTAACAGGAGAATCGTGTTGAAATTGATCATAAATAAAAATGGTATTATCATTAATTAATCATAGCTAAGGTCCGGAAGTTCATGAAGAATTGAAATATATATATATATATATATATATATATATATATATATATATATTATTCCAGGATCATTTTGCAACTAATTCAAAATGATCTTCACCCTCTCTAACCTAACTTTCTGTCCTGGAGTAACAAGGTGTCTCACAGGTTTCACGGACGATTTGGTTTTCAAGTCTTTTTTCATTATTCTTTGGACTGTCATAGCTGAAACTCCTCTCTCTCTCTCTCTCTCTCTCTCTCTCTCAAATGCCAAATTGCTTAGAGTTGGATCTTTTCTAATTGGTCTCTTCAACTCTAAGTTGAATGATAATCCTTCTTCCTTTTGTGACCTCCTGATCCTGTTTTCCTCTCTACTGTTCCCTCTTTTTTAAACTTGTTCACCATTCTCTTGATGATTCTTGAATGGACTTTGAAGATGGAAACCAGAGTATGAATGTTGGTACCATTACTGAAGGCCTGAATGATATTTTTCCTCTCACTATTGCTCAGTTGGGAAGACATTTGGGGTGACACAAAACGATTTTAACCTGTTGTCTTTCTAGCTGAATAACTCAAAGGGTTTTTCAGTGATTCTTAAGAAAAAATGGTGTGGAGATGGCTAAGCGTTTTACCTGAAAAAAAGAAAACTCGATTAGTTTAGTGATTTTTAGATATTAAACACCATGTGAGATGGACAATTATGCTGTTACAAGATACAAAGAAAATAGTGCTGAACCGTTATAGAATATCAGTTCTCGTATATGGTGGTGAATACTGGATAATTTCCTCAGAGATGAAGAGAAGACTTGAGAGAACAAAATCGTGGTTCTGCAAATTGATGCTAAGAATACCATAGAAGGAATATGCAAATAACTCGGAAGTTTTAAGGAAAATGGAAACATAACGGTCACTTATACTTAAAATCAGAAAGAGCACGTTGAAATTTCTTTGATACGTAATGATGAAAGAAGTCTTGAAAAATTTGATACTCACAGGAGATATATCGATAGCAGGAAGGAAACAGCGAGTCACCTACACAATTAAACTTGTGTAAATGGATGGAAAAATAACGAAGGGGTGTAAAAAAAAACAACAAATATTGTTAAATTTCAACACACTTTTATTATGATTTAACCTTCATTCACGCAATAAAAAACAGTTTGAAAAGGACACTTATTCCATTGACATCAATATTACTGTATACACTTTTGACTCCCCCGGCAATGTTTATTTACAAGATTATAAAAATATGTGAACCAAGTACAATGCGATATTTATTATTGGTTTTTATAAAGTGTTATTATTTACCATTTTTTATAAAAATTTGAATAAAATAAATAAATTTGAATAAAATAAATAAATTTGAATAAAATAAATAAATTTGAAAAGAAATCTTTTTATTCAAAAATTTATAAAAAAATTACAAAATATGTAAATAATCTACAGTGCAATATTCATTATTTACTATTTTAGAAATAACTACGAAAACGTGTTTTTTATGCAATTTAAGAAATAAATATCGCTTAATATCTTTGCTGTCAATTATCAAGAATAAAGAAAATGTTAAATCTATTTTCATTTGTTTGGCTTTTATTAAAATTCATCGCTTTTTAAAAACAATCAACATTGCCAGAGGGAGTGAAGTGAGTTTACAGTAACAGCGGTGTCAAGAGAAAATCTGTCCATTTGGCACATCATTTTTTTTTTTTGATGAGGACGAAAGGTAAACATTGCCAAAATTTTAATGAATTTCAATCAAGACTAACATGAAGAAAAATTTCAATAAATTGATTCTGTATTAAATTTAATAATAAAAAATATATAAATAGACATCGTGTGCAATTCAACATTACTCAACCTTTTCTTCATTGTGGCCAATTATTGGTGTCAAAAGATTTCAGGTCCACATAAGCACAAATAGAAATCCCATGTAACAGGAAATACATTTTATTTTCAGAACTAAAATGTAATAGCAAATATATATCCTGACTAATAACAACACTGTGCCTGGTGTCTTTGTATTAGCTTCTCACGATGAGTTTCAAAACCAGGGTCCAGTTCCAGGCGTAAGTCTTCTATTTTTTTTTTTTTCCAATCTGCATCTCCAGGCCAATTTCTTTAATTATTACGCCCAAGGGCCCACATTCAGAATCACTGACTGTACGTGATGATGGTTTTCGAGTCGTTAATCGAGTAGTAATATTTCTAAAATATTGACATATGAGTTAAGACAACTATTGTGTAGCACTTGTCACTCTTGCACTAAGTATACACTATGACATACATTTGCGTCACAAAAATACATTCATTTGAATAAAATTATATTAAAAACAATTGACTATACACAAACTGAAATACTATGCTATAAAATTAAAAATAAATATAAATTATGCTACAGACTAAAAAAAAAACTGACTAAAATAAATGAAATCACTGAAGTGTGTACAAAGCTAATGTGTCATGTATCTTTCGATATGACTGACGAGGCAAATTTTTTCCCGCAGTACGTTGCCATTTCTTTCTGCGGTAGACCAGTTACCATCCAAGGCTACAGGACCCGGTCTGTCCTGCTATTTAGCCATAGCTGGGGGAGAAGAAGACGATTCATACCTTTCCCAAGGGTATTAGAACGTAAGTGAAATTAATTGATTCGTCTGGAAAGGATTTCCACTTTTTGAAAACAAAGCACAAAAACAACCGTTTTTATTGCTACATATATGCCTGTATATACACTTTTTTTTAAAGACATTTCACCACAAGCAAGCGGGGAGTGCCATCAGCACACAAGGGGTTACAGAGAGTGAGTGCAAGAGTAAAGAGGGGTGTCTGAGTAAGGGATAAAGAGAAGGACGGGGATTAAGATCAATGCATCAGAAGATGTGGATTGGCATTACATTTAAAATTTGGAAGATTATAGTTATCAGGGAAGCAAGTAAGTGGAAGGGAGTTCTACTGTCGGGAAGGGAGAGAGAAGTTGTTGGAGTAGAAGAGGCGGTTACATTTAACTGTTTCGATAGTAAAAGGGTGGGACCGAAATGCCAACCTAGTAGCACGCTTGAAACTTAATTATTTATGCGACACTTACTTTTTAAAAACTGCATTTTTCAATGGAGCAACACCGCCCTAAGTTAACTTCCCGTAACTTTTCTATAAATATTTTCATGGTAACGCGGTACTGCTGAACTTTCCGCTTTGGTACATAGACTTTATGAATTTAAACAGACTATTAGATTGGCAGCCAGGTTTCACCATTTTACAGTTGATGTGGTTAGATGTAAGCGAAAGTAGACTAAGTAAACATTGTAAAACTATTTAAGAATCGGTGCTGAATGGTTGTATGTCAGATCAAGAAAACCTTACAAAGAAAATTTCGGTTTTTATTCATTTAGTCAGATTTTACGCAGTGGGTTGGGCCGCAAACTATTCAGCACCCATTCCAAAATCTAATCAAATGATCGAACATCAAATGTATAAATCCATGGATAAGTCTTTTTCGACGGTATGAACTTTTTGTATTGTATCATCACTTGTGAGGAAAAATAGATTATATAAAATGACAGGTGCAAAAAAGTGGACAAGGAGTGAATGGGGGGAGCAGAAGCCAAAACATCAACAGAAACAGTGACATCCAACTTTTTACAATGAACATTTACTAAATGAAAATAGTCAAATATCGACAGGCTTGAAATATCAGACACAAAATTCCAAAACAAAAAGTTGTTTCTACTTTTAATGTTGTCTAAATTTATTTCCTGGTATATTTTCGGGATACAGTTTTGGCTTGTGTTTATTTCATATGATAAAAAAAAAACGAGTAATAAAAATAATCAAGAATGCAAAGTTATTTTTCTTCATGATAAAGTCTGTGATCACGTTCCAAAAATGTGGTTATCAAATTTGAATCTATTAAAAGTGATGATTTTATTTCACTCCTTTCCGTTCCGCTGCTTTCCTATAGATTACCTTTCTTTTCCAAACAATTAATCCACTTCCTTCAGGGGAAGAACTTCTATGATAATGATCAAATTGAAGAAGATTTTGATAGTTTTTGTCATGGGTCCTTACCTATAACTACAGAATGAACTCTTCCTAACACTATGTATACTACGCCTCTCAGAGAGGGTCGAATCGAGTCGAGCCGATAGTAGTTTACTCCAAACCAGACTGACAGTCATACTAACACCTTCCACATCTTGTATTATTATTTCGTGTAATATACCTTCGTTATTTCTACTCTTGTGTTCGTGTTGTTCTTCCTTGGTCCTAACCTGGACCATAACATTTTTATAAGGAAAAATTGTAGATTTTAATAGATTTATAATGATTGAATTGAAGATTTTAATAGATTTATAATGATCGAATTGAAGATTTTAATAGATTTATAAGGATCGAATTGAAGATTTTAATAGATTTATAAGGATTGAATTGAAGAAGATTTTAATAGATTTATAAGGATTGAATTGAAGAAGATTTTAATACATTTATGAGAATCAAAGTGAAGATGATTTAAATAGATACTTTTGCTGCTGCCATTAAACTACGTCCTTTACTGACAATAGATTTATAAGGATCGAAGTGAAGTAGATTTTAATATTCATATGATCAAATTGGAGACAATTTTAATAGATTTATAAGGATTAAGTTGAAAAAGATTTTAATAAATTTATAAGGATTAAGTTGAAAACGATTTTAATAGATACTTTTGCTGCTGCCATTAATCTACGTCCTTTAATGGCAATTTTATTAAATAAACTTTCCTTTTGCAAATAATAAATGAAATTTTTTTTCTGTATCATTAAGATTAAGTGTTGTAATCTTGTTTTCATAAGAAAGAAAGTTAAAATCAGCTTGCAAAAAATAGAAATGTAGAGTCTGGAAAAAACTCTTATGATCATTGCGAAAATAAAATATGGCACAAAGAATGATATGTTATCTTTGAACGATTTCAATCACAAAGAAACAACAGAATGTATATATTATTTATTTGATATTTCTCGCCACGTTTACATATTGGTACAATTAATACAAAATGTTCCTGTGAAATGGAACAATTATCAAAGTTTTAACTGTTTTGATCGGATAAACAGTATTTCTGTATCTAGTGGTAACTAAGTTAGTAAATAAAATGGAAAAAACTGCAACTTCAATAAATCAACATGGCGACTCATTGTTCATGGTTTTTGCTCTTTTTTCCTCTTTTGCATTTTTCTTAAAAGTCGTTAAAAATTACGCGTAGTCAATTATTAATAATCACTTAGGTGGAGATCTTGATATATGAAAAGTATGGCATATGTACGTAAGTTTAGGTAAACAATAAATTTACTTACTTCCTACCGTCCTTGGTATGACGATAAACTACATCCAGCAGCAAGACCTCTAATCAGGAGGTTTTGAGGAGCATCGAGCCACCTCTTAATTGTTGTTGTTCCCAGGTCTACCCTGGCCAAGGTACCTGTTAGGATCCCAACTATGGGCAAATAGTCACTAAAACATGAACATATAAAAATAGATTAGAAGAAATTATCAGAAATACATTTTCATAGTAAAAAGAGAAATAACATTATTGGAAAAAAATTACCAGCAATATATTTTTAAAAAATATTACTAATGCTCACAAGAAAACAAAATGTCGGCATTAAATGACCTTTCAGGGGTTAATATGCCATTAAACAAACAAACCAAACCAAAGACTTCCTTACTTGCAAAGGAAGGAACGAAACATTAAACACACAAATTAGCAATTACGATCATTATTTGTGGGTGAGTAGCATACATAGCGTATTCATTTTTATTACTGTGATACTTGAAGATCTTTTTTAGAGATACAATTGTTTTATTAAAGTAAAGGCTGTTTCATTAAGACAGATCAAAGTCAGCAGTAAATAAATCAGTGTTATTGGTGAAAATTCATTCATTTCTCTGTTGGATCATGTTATTTAAGTCATGGCAAGTATGTGTGAAACATAATATCGCCCAAATATCCGCCAAGGCTTCGGCGGCACACCTCCACTCGTTGGTCAAATTTTTGATGACGTCTCTGCATGGTTGCTCCTCGGTCTCACCAATATGCCTTACTATCTCATCCTTCAGCTGTTGAATTGTAATTGGCTTGTTGGCATAGACCTTACTTTTGAGATAACCCCAAAGGAAGAAATCTAAAGGCGTCAAGAGAGATGATGCAACCTGGGAACTTCTCATTCAAATTCTGTTTGAACGTCCATTTTCGTAATAGGCTTCGATAACTTTAACACGTTGTTTGATTAATCTTTCCATGGTTGAAATTGCCAGACTTAAGTTGTTGAATCTGAAAGAAAAAGAAAAAAAATCATTAGACGCTTAAACTTAATTCACATTTAAAATAGGTCCAAGTTATTGGAACACCCTTTATTAAAACGGATATGATTGAAAGAAATAAAAAGAGAAATTCGCAATTACGACGGCTTGTACAAGAAAAATAGGAGCAATAAAATAAAGTTAAAAAAACGGAACGAGTTAACAGGTTATCGCTCCACACTCGTCAGAAAAGTTGAGGAAAGTAAAATTATTGAAACATGAAAAATAAAATACACATATAAATAATATATTTCTCGGAAAACTTCTAATAAACAGCCGGGTATATTCTTATAAACAGCCGGATATATTCTTATAAACAAATCACATTCATTTCCAACAACGAATCCTTGTTTACATAAAGAAGGTTGTTTATTGTTTTTCTCAGCTAATTATGTCCGATTCTATTTTGATCTTCACTAAAATTCAAAGTAAACACTCATTTAAAATCTGGTATCATTTTTCCTTGCGAAGTAGGAATATCTACTCGGCATGGCGTAGAGAGAACTTCGATGTGGCGTAATGGTAGCCAAGTTGTCTCGCTAGATCAATTACGAGTGAGTAGTGAGTTCCATCCTCACTGGGTGATTAATGCTTTCTGCCTAGTGCTACATCTAGGATATGCTTAGCAAATCACTACTTAACATGGAATAACGACAGTTTTTTGTTTTTTGTTTTTTTTTAAACCTAACGTATCATTTTTTGAGAAGATGGCGGTTTGAAAAATTTCTAGACCAAAAAAGAATTTCTGAGGCTTGATCAATTGCTCACATTTTAGGAATCAAACTTTAGGCTGAGAATTTTTCATCACCTTTCGTATAAATACAGTGCACATGCTATTTAAACAGTTATTGAGTCTGTTGGTTATCAATGGAAATTTTTGACCAAATACTTTGCTGAAAAATACTTTGCTGAAAAATAATTTGCTGAAAAATAATTTGCTGAAAAATACTTTCTTCTTTAAGCTGCAAGGCATTTGATGGAAGCTTGAACGATACAGCTGTTTCTTTGCATTTACACAAGATGTTGCTGGAGACAAAAAGAAAACTTCGGAAAATATTCGCTAATTAATTAGGAAAATATTAGTAATTAATCTTGAATCATCATTGCGAACACATGTTATCAATAGCAATATATTTGGTATATAAATAATTCTACTGAACATTCCCCGTACAAAGAGGTGACCCCTGTAAAAGTGACAGATGTTTACTCTGCCTATTTAAAACCTTTTGGCACTCATGTAAAACAAACCCATGTTTACCATTTCATACTCTCGTATAAACCAAGCTTATGTCTACCTTTTTGATTCTCGTGCACACCAAAACCTGTGTCTGCCTTTTTGACTCTCATAAAAACCAAACCATTTCGACCATCGTGCAAACCAAACCCATGTCTACATTTTTGGCTCCCTTGTAAACCAAGCATATGTCTACATTTTTTATTCTCGTGGAAACCAAGCTTATATCTATTATTTTTACACTCTTGCAAACAAATCCTAGGTCTGCCTTTTTGACTCTCATAAAAACCAAAGCAATGTCTACTTTTCTATTAGTTTGCGAAACAACAGAATTCAGCATTAAATAACTTGAAAAGTATAAATTAAACCAAACCAATCTCCTGAACACGTTTTAATCTTCCCTTTTTCTTCTTCTGAACATGTTTTAATGTCCCCCTTTTTTCTCCGAAACATGTTTTCATCTTCTTCTCCTTCTTCTTCTAATGGACATGTTTTAAGCTTCTCTTTCTTTTTTTCTGAACATGTTTTAATCTTGCAATTTTTTTCTGAACATGTTTTAATCGTCGCCTTTTTCTTCTGAACATGTTTAATCTTCCCCTTTTTCTTTTGAACATTTTATTTCTCCTTTTTTTTTCTTCTGGCTTTGTTTTAATCTTCCCCTGTTTCTTTTGGCCATTTTTAAATTTCCTCTTTTCTCTTCTTCTGAACATGTTTTAATCTTCTCTTTTTCTTCTGAACATGTTTTAATGCTACCCTTTCTTTTTCTGAATATATTTTAATCTTCCCCTTTTTCTTTTGGACATGTTTTAATCTTACTCTTTTTATTTTTCTGAACATGTTTTAATGTTTTCATTTTTTCTTCTGAACATTTCTTCTTCTACTTCTTCTTCTTCTTCTTCTTCTAATGGACATGTTTTAAGCTTCCCTTTCTTTTTCTCTGAACATGTTTTAATCTCCTTTTTTCTGAACATTTTTTAAACATCCCCTTTTTTCTTTTCTTTTTTTTAAATATATTTTAATCTTCCCTTGTGGGCTCGATGCTAAAGCAATAACACTGCTAGTATAAGATTAACATTTTTCTTTTATCTTAAGATATTTATTTCATTTTTAAATATCAGTATTCTTTTTCATGAATCTGTACAGGCTGTAACGATTTATATATTCCCAGACTGTTTGTAGAAAAAATAAATATCACTTTGGGGGGGGGGGTGCTCCTGAAACAATTTCCCTTGTGTCCACATATGATTTTATATCTAAGCTTTTTATAAAAGGTGCGTTTATCCAGTTAACTAAGTTATTTATATTTTGATAATTAAGTAATGCTTAATGCGCTGATAATCTTTCGTGACATGTCCATAGAAACTCTATATATTTGTGTTTGCCATTTGCCTCTTTCATATCCTGGCAAATGTTTATGGATACATGTGATATGTTCATTGCATTCAGTTTCCTTTTTCTATGAAGGCTATCCGAGTGCATTTATCAAAACGCGTTTGTTTCTTTTATCGATATTTCTTCTTTTGCGATGATGAAACAAGAATTATAAAGTATGTTGAATGCAGTGGCTAAATATCCTATAAAGATATTATATTCCGTAAACATTCTCTTAAAGCTAGCTTTAGTAAAGTCTAACACATATCTGATGCGTTTAGCAGTTACCGGAGGGATACCAAGTTCTTTTATCACGAGGTGTTCCATGGATTGTTCCAAGTTGTTTATATTCAACAAAAAAGAAAATACAGCAATTGCGGTGTAAGTCTCACAAACTCCGTGAATGTTTGGTTTAGATTATCTTAGTTAAGTGAACGAAATCCGCAATAAACTAGATCCCAAATCGGCTTTTGCTATTTAGCCCACAGTTTCTTCATACGATTCTATCCTAAATTAACATTCGAACGACCTTTGATGCAAAGATTATTTGAGAAGGATTATTGAAGCGTTAAAAAGGGAAAAAAAAGAACTTCCTCAATCCCAACTTCACAGTGAAAAAGGAGAGGGGTCGTTCATACGTTTGCACTTGCAATTGAATCAAGCTCTGACGCTTCATCCCTGTTTTTGTTTGATTATTAGATTTGTAAACAATGCCATACTATGTGAAAGTTATTACGGCCATAGAAAAGTTACTGAATATCTAAAACTTTGAAACAATTTAACCCCGAGCAACGACCACACAAGAAATTTATTTATTAAGAACAATCAAACACTTGCGAAGGACATACCGTAAAAAAGATAAGAAGGGAAGTAGCTTAGCATACCAATGAATGATGCATGCAAACATGGACGCAGGTAGACATTTCTAGAGAAGGGGCTGCGGGTATACGGGGTATGTGGTTATACAATCGAAGCCATGTACATTCGGGCAACGACGGGTACCTCAGCTAGTTTTTGATAAATTTGTCACTCACCCCTTTCATACGTTTGTTGTAGAGGAATTGAGCTTGACCTTCCAACAAAGAGTCAATTAATTATAAGGTTAGATGATTTTTTTTTTTACAGCTTATCAAGCATTTGTGGGCTATTTAAAGCTGAAACATTTTGTAAAATAATAATTTTTCAAGAGAAAATATTGCATTAACAATTTTTTGTCGAATAATCATGTTTTTTTTCCATATCCAAGTCATACTATTTAACCCATAGCTGGAGGGGGGAGATAGATTCATACTTTTCCAAGGGTATTTATGTGTAAGTGAATGTAACGAACCCGATTGAACGTCTCTCCGATTTCCCATTCCGAGACGCTAACCTTTGCTCTACGAGCACGGCCCCGCTCCGTTCTCGGGAAGAGAAGAAAACTCCACCTCACCACCCCACGTATTCTTCTTTACCGACCTGATCTTTTTTTAAATATTATAATAAGGCATCAATTTGTCAACTAAAATATGACATCGCCCGGAAAGTTTTTAACACTCACCCCCGGCACATCAGTGAATGGTATGCGAACTTATTTTAATGCGCAGTTAGTAGGTAATGCCCCTCCCCATTCATAATATCCTAGCGACAGCCTGCTTCCGTCCCGCTACACCTATACTTCTGCACGTAATGACATTTTGTTTGAACCCCTGTTTTTGACCGACGAAATAGATAAAAACTATGTAACGTTCTAATCCAATAAACAAAAGTTTAAATTCCAAAGAAGATAAGACTCACGTTGCACATTTATATTTAGAATGTACTGAACAATAAAAAATAAATATGCTGTGTGAATTTGCCACTGTGATAGATTTTCTCAGAACCCAGACATTCAAACACGAACCAACCTTATTTATATCGACGACAAATTAGCGAGTAAATGTTTCTGTGAAATTAGCCAAGACTTCCACCTCACGCATATTATATTAACAACTAAAATTAATTAGCACAGAGATCGTTTTGCTCAGAATAAATTGTGCTGGCACTCTTTAAATGAATTGTCACGAAAGGTCTTTATCCCATGATTCGGGTGTCCCTTATTAAGAAACTATTTTAACTGACCATGGGAACGAGAGATTTGCGAAATTTATTCTTATTTCTTTTTGTTTTCATATTAAGATATTTTTTTCAGTTCTCATATTCGAACAACAATTGAAATAGAAATCTTCGCTATTATATATATATATATATATATATATATATATATATATATATATATATATATATATATGCAGGGTGACAATACATACAGTTACTTACAATAGCAATTAAGACAAAGCCATTAATCAACAGTCCCGAAATTTATTATTAAATGGTTCTGGTTAATTCTGGTTAATAACAGTAAAATGGCAAACAATAATAAATTAATTATCGATACTGTTCGAACTGTAAGTCACCTGCTACAATGCCTTCTCTACAATGTGAGAGAACGCTTCGACAAATGTAACAACATAAATGGCTCTGATGGTTTAATGCATCACGACTAAATTGCTGGGGGTCATCGATATTTTCACGGTTTCTTTGCGAAAACTGAATCTTATAATCTTATGATACTTTTTTCTGATTCTGCTTTACTTTTTTATTACAAGTAGCTCTATGGTGACATTATTGCTACCCCATCTCTCTCTCTCTCTCTCTCTCTCTATATATATATATATATATATATATATATATATATATATATATATATATATATTAGGGTGGTGGAAAAATAATGATGTAATAATGTCGTTTTTTGACGTAAAAAAATACGTCAAAAAACGACATTATTACGTCATTATTTTTGCACCAACCTAATATATATATATATTAATATAAATATATGTATATTAATAGTAGTACGTGTTTGGAAAATTTCGGATAGCTCAACTTGCAGATATGTCAGGATAAATCGGTACCCGAGGAAAAAATTGGAAATAAAAAAAGAAAGAAAGAAAAAAACTTCAGAACAAGACGAAACAAATCACCAAGTGCTTTAAGCCCCCCACCAAAAAAAAAAAACAAAAAAAAAAACAAACACAAACAAGTAGAAAGACTAAGAGTCCTCAATACGCTAAGTAGACCGATAAACTAGAATAAATCCTAAGGAGCTAGGCAAACCTACCTAGGTTTCACCTAAACGGATCTTCAGTGTCAACTGGCTAAAAAAGGAAATGACGGAACAGTATTTATTAATAAAACCATTAAAATCATTAAAAACCAATAAGCATTAAAACCACGTGACAGAAAAAAAAACAGGGCCTCTGTTCTATCATCTTTTTTAACCAGTTTACACTGAATATCCGTTTAGGTGAAACCTAGCTAGGTTTGCCTGGCTCCTTAGGATTTATTCTATATATATATATATATATATATATATATATATATATATATATATATATATATATGTATATATATATATATGATAATAGAAATTGTTAGATTAAGATTTGAACCGTTGTATCTTACAAATGATTAAAGCTAGCTTACTGCATTACAAATGTTCCCGAGTTTTTTTTATAAAACTATTGGACTCTACTTTGAATAATAAGAATGTATAATTACTCTCCAAGCTTAACAGAGGAATCTTGATGAAACGAAAGAATCTTCATGAACGAAAATGACATGTTTATCATTAATTAATCATAGCTAAGGTTCGGAAGCTCATTAAAGACAAATTAAGTTCAAATATATATATATATATATATATATATATATATATATATATATATATATATATTCCAGGATCATTTTCCAACTTATTCAAAATGATCTTCGCTCTCTCTAATCTTCTAACTTTCTGTCTTGGAGTAACAAGATGCCTTACTGAAGTACGATTTCATTTTCAAGTCTTTTTTCACTGCTCTTCGGAATTTCATAGCAGAAATTTCTCTCTCATGTGCCAAACGTCTTAAGGAACACGGTAGAGTATTGTTTGCTTATCAATATAAAGTAATTGGAAAAATCACACGTATGAACTATGGGAAAAGCTCCCCGTTCTTGTTAAAAGTCTTCTAAAATACGTACTTATGAAACAGTTCAAATAAATATTATATATGGTTATATATATATATATATATATATATATATATATATATATATATATATATATATATATATATATATATATATATATATATATATATGATGTGTGTCACTGGGTCACATCTTTTAAACTTTAATCTTAGAAGCCGAAGCTCAACATATCAGACAATTTTGAAATCAGGCTGCCTCCGTAAGCAAATTCAAAATATTCCCGGTCGGATCCGATCCCGCAATTCTGAAGTTATGGATTTCCCAAATTTTCATTACTGCGATTATTTTCGGCGATTTTTTTTAAGTCAACCACGAAGTTAAAATAATTGTTTGTACGAAAAGTAAAGATCTACGTATATCAAATTGTCTTTAAATTAAGTGGCAGCAGATGAATTATCGTTGAACTTTGAAAAGGTAAGCTTAATTATTTATGCCATACTTAAATGCAGCGATCAATTTTGAGTTCTTCTTTATTTTGCATCTACTTCTCCCTACCTAGGAAGGTCCAATCAAGAGCCCTCCGCAGGAGCTAGTATATTTTAAGCTATTTTATATCTATCTATCTCTATATATATATATATATATAAAACTTTTATTATTTTAATGTTTCACACCAAGAGATTTTTCAAATGAATGACTGTTTATTTTGAATACTCGTTTAAATAAAAAAAATGTTTATGAATGTGCATTAAAAAGTTTTTAAAAGTATCTAAAATAGACCATTCTCATATATATATATATATATATATATATATATATATATATATATATATATATATATATACAATTTCAGATATATTAGCTTGGTGCAAAAATAATGACGTAATAATGTCGTTTTTTGACGTATTTTTTAACGTCAAAAAACGACATTATTACGTCATTATTTTTGCACCAACCTAATATCTACAAATATACAAATAGATATGTGAAAGGACGATATGAATAAACACAAGAGGAAAACTTATCTTAGCCGACGCGTTTCGTCCTCTGATAGACTTTATCAAGGCAAACTGAAAAGTTAAGATAAACTATGAAAGATGCTAAGTGATGTAATTTAATGTCGTTGATTATTTATAATGTAAAATATTATTTTAGAAAGCAACTTTTCAGTTAGCCTGAGCATTCTTAATTTAAAAACTTTTAAAAAACTAACGACATTTTTACTTCTGTTTACAGATACTTGTTGCAAAATAAAATCATTACATGAGCTTCAGCCGATAGAGAAAAAGAGGACAATGAGTCCTGAAAATACCTATCTCAACCTAATAAGATGAAAAGTACTCGATAATCAATATAATATATAGTTGTATTTATGTAAATATATGCAAACTAGTAATCGGAGATGTCAACATCAAATGTTTAAATATATGGGGTAGTGTTTTAACAGAGAACAGAAAATGCGACACCGAATTAGCGAAAGATGACGTCCAAAACTTAATCAAAATAATAAGAATCAGTAAAATTTCGTTAGCCAAAAAAGAAAAGATTGCTGAATTGCAAAAATAATGTCGTTTTCTCACATATGTTAATATGTGAGAAAACGACATTATTTTTGCACCAACTTAATATATAATCCTCTTGTATACTATTGAATGCTGGGCAATCTCAGATGAATAGGAAACTGGGGCAACAAAAATGTGGTTATACAGAAGGATACTGAGAATTCCATGGACGTAGTGAGTAAACAATGAAAAAGTGTAATAGAAAATAGTAACAAAATACCACTTGAGCAAGTGATTTCTTCGATTTCCATGGTTTATCAACTCTTTGCAAATTATTTAAAACCAGAAAATATTTTTATATTGTAAGAATCTTTTATTTTTTAGATAATACGATGTAGTGATACAAGCCTTACTAATTAACCCATAGCTGGGGGATAAGTGGTGGATTCGACGGTATTTGCGCATAAGTGAATCTAACGAAACCAATAGTATTGGAACTTGTCTCTCCGAATAACAATTCTGAGCTATTATCCATTAAATCACCTGTAGGTTCACAGTACCTAGTATTCCCAAACGGTCACCCATCTAAGTACTGACAAGCCTCGACGTTTCTTAACTTCGGTGAACCGATGTTTCAATGTGATATGGCCGTAAGCCCTCATAATGACATAAAAGCTTGGAAAACTTAACTCTCACAAAGCATATCGAGAACAAGTTAGATAGAGGAAGTTTTTTTTTTACAGTAAAGTTCACCCTGTACAAGGCCCGGGGGCCACTCGTGGTAGAGGGTTAAGTTAAGGGGTAGTTTATATGAATAGGAGGGGAATATATTGGTTAACCCAAGCTGTTAAGATTTTAGTGAACGGGGAAAATCCTCTTAGGTGTCTGTTCCACAGGGCAGTGATTCGCGGGATGAAGCTGTTCGAGTGTAACTTACTTCTCGTTTGGACCAGCGGCCCGAGTGAACACACTCGGATCCACACGTTAAAAAATGACCTTGTGTCACAACCTGTTTCGGTGGTGGGGGGGTGTCAAGTAAATATCTACTTCTCGTCGATGGAATGACCTATCTAACAAACATGTGTGAATGAATGGAGGAACGTGTTCGGAAAGCTTTACAAAGTGAGAAATGATACTAATAGTCACGATGGAAAGGAAGTTGTGAAGGGCCACTATTGAGCACGTCCTGAAGTGACAGGGCACATAGAAGAAGATACTTACAAATCTCTGTATAGATTTAACATAGTATACAAAAATAGAAAGGAGCGTAAGGCAAAGCCGTGTCTTCTTACCGGACTTATTCAACCTATACAACGAGGCAATTCTTGGAGAATTGGCGATCCTACCGGAATTCAGCATTGGCGGCCACAAACTTCTCAACATAAGATACGCAGATGACACACTACTGATAGCAGACACGGAAAAGAAATTATAAAACCTCCCATAGAAGTTAGCGAGAGAGAACGAGAACAGACTAAGCTTAAACTACAAGAAGACAGAATGCATGGTCATCAGTATAACGATGAGCCCGAAATGAGATTTGCAGGTCGGGGACAGTAAAATCAAGCAGGTGCGGAAGTTCAAATATCTGGGAAGTGTTTTGACAGAGGATGGTAGGTGCGACGCTGAGATCCGAAGACGGATTGGGATGGCTAAGAATGCATTCCAAAAGAGACAGGAGGATTTCTTTGGTAACAAAAAAAAAAAGAGTATTGAGCTGCTACGCGACATCTGTCCTCCCATACGGCAGCGAATATTGGACGGTCTCCTCAAAGATGAAGAAGAGACTCGATGTAGTTCTACAGAAGGATGCTAAGGATATCATGGAGCGAGCATGTGAGCAACGATGAGGTTTTGGAGAGGATGCAAAGAGGAAGCTTATACTTCACATCAGGAAAAGACAGCTGAAATTTCTGGCACATGTAATGAGAAAGGAGGGCTTGGAGAATCTGATACTCACAGGTTGAATAAAGGGAAAATGAGACAAACCAAAGCAAGGCATGACATATTTGGCGAGCTTAAGCAAGTGGATGGCAGGACGTCGTCTGGGGGAGTTGGCAGAGGCACAAAACTTATTGAGAGCTACAAGGGATAGGGAGAAGTGGAGCGCCGTGATCGCCTATGTACTGAAGGGACACGGCACATAAAAAGAAATATGCCTTTCCCGTTCATATTCAGTGCATGAGAACTGGTTATAGGCATGTTCTTACGCGCGTCTGTGCGGCAGTGAGCACGCAAAATAGTTCCTTTCCTCTGTCCTATTTGGATTTGTACCAAAGTAAATACCTGTAAGATTGATGATAATGATTTATTAATCCCCAAATAAATTAAGTCATTCGAAACCGTCAAAATATTCATGATTCCCGCATAAGCATTTGAGTAATTTGCGAATATGTTATAAAAGTCATGCGGAACTTCGATGTGGTTTAATGGTTAACAAGCTTTTCTCACTAGATTAATTACGACTGAGTAGTGCGTTCGATCTTCATTGGGTACCCCATCCTTTCAGCCTTGTGCCACATCTAAGCTACGTTTAGAAAACCACCGTATTATGGAAGTGTTGTAAGCCGAGTTCGAATTCCAGTCGAATCCATTACATTAGTATATAGTATAGCTTGCCATTCGTATCCGAAGATACCCGTCTACTAGGTCGGCTAGCCAATCCCTATCGCAGACGCTAACTCAGGCGCATTTTTGCTTATTTAACACCAACAGATCCCACCTGTGCTTTATACTGCAACTATGCTGAGCAGACCTTAGTTACAGTTTGTGGAAAAGAGCATGTTATTACGATTGATCAACAATTTGAACAAGGCCAGCATGCTCAAGCCCTCGATCACGATACGATAATTTATGACTTCGTGCCAGCACAGCTATCGACGGTCCCCAGGGGTTCCGTCTACCTAGTTTCACTCACAAGGCATGGGTCAACCAGTGGTATGGTTTTCAGGTTCCAAAAGTGCCGCACGCTGGGATCGGCCCCTGCAGTCCGCTAGCATCAGGAAGTCTTTCTGACAAATTGACCATGGGCCTCATTGTCAGAATGCGAAAGTTCTAACCACTCGGCCACGTGCCCATCCATTACATTCACTTATGTGCTAATACTCTTGGGAAAGGTATGAATCCTCTTCTTCTCCCCTCGGCTATGGGTAAATAGCAGGACAGACTGGGTTCTATAGCCTATAGCGCCGTTTTGTTTCCGTTTTAATTAAAACTTCCTTGTTGCTTACACGTTCCGACCATGGTATTTACAGCATCATTTTGAGGGATCTCTATTGTTTCAAGTTTTCTCTTTATCTGTGAGGAACTTGTCGAGCATTCACTGCCATATAGGAGGATTAATATTACATAACATTTCAGCAGTCTTACAAAACAAGTTCAAAACTCGCTTGAAATCGGATCAATCCATTTTTGTTCAGCCCAAACAATTTATCAAATGCACCACCGCGTACGTGCACGTTCCCACGTTGTGTCTGGATAGATTTTTGTGCGGACATTGATGTCTTTTCTGTGAACAAAATGATGTACTTATACAAATATATCTTTGATACCAAGTGCGTCTTCTTTTTTCATGAGAATGTGCGTACTTATTTCTTGAGGGTTAAACCCTTTAGTAGTTTTTTTCCGGTAGTGGAGTAAAGGAGATGAACACACGTCACAATGTGTAGTCATTCGAAGTAGACGATTACAGGGTAAGCGATACAGTTTATGGAGGTATGTGGGGAATATACCGGTTAACTCTGAAAATCCATGATTGCCAAAGTCGTTAAGGGCACAGCACATATAAGTAGATAGGTAACTTGCATCTTGCATACATTTTGTCTTCTTATAGTTCATAGGTTTTTTTTTACTTTCTTAGTAAAATAATTCTTTCAGAATCCCTTCTAAGACTACTGACTCTACAGTGTCATCTGTGTAGCGTATGTTTTGACTATGTCCGCCAATGATAAATCCTGGTAAGTATTCCTGTCCTTTTTCGATATCAAAGTAATTTTTATCTATTTTGACCTTCCCAAGTTGAAGTACAAGAAACGCGGTTATGTATTCTTTTTCAGAACAATTGGCCTTTTACTGATCATCTCGACGTGCATCGGAAATGCACATATTATAATAATGCTTGTCCCACCCTTCGTTAGGCCCTGCCAATACCTCATAAATAATCGACTATTCCGTTTTGATCACATGGAAAGAGAGGAAAAGACACTTTTTGGTTTCAAAGAAAGAAAGAATGGAGCCCTGGGGAACAACCGAAAAACAATCAAATCCTTCTAACATTTTCTTACAACCTCCAAACATTCATGTGGCATAAATGTTCCGACAAAATCTTCTATATGCCATGCACCTTCAGGACGCTGGCAATCATGGCTCTCCACAACTTCTTATCTTTTGTGATACTTAGTAAGGTTTGTCTCTCTTAGTCCTGTCATCAATTTAAACAAGCTTATTACAAGTTTTCCTCTATTCTTCTTGCCTTCAGTATATCCTGTGAGCATTTTCCAAGCCTTCTTCTTTATCTTTTCCATTTTTTCGTAAAACGTCCTCGTTACTCACATGTTAAGTCTATGCAACATATTTTTCTCGTCAGGATCCATCTTTCACATTTACAAATCTACCCATCGTCTGTGCATTCGTACTGTTGCTCCTGCTGTACATTTCGAGATTCTTGACAAAATCCAAAGATGGATCTGCAATTTAATAGATCTTGACCAGCCATCTCGACTTCAGTCACTTTATCACCGACGTGACGTGACTTCCTTCTGTCTTTTCTACAAATATTTTTATGGTAACTACTCTGACGAGCTTTTTTCCCCTAGTGCATATATGAATTTAAGCGTGCTACAAGATTGACATCTTGGTCCCACCCTTTTACTGTTGAAATAGCTAAATGCAACCGCCACTTTTACCAAACAGTTTCTTTTCTCGGACTTCCCAAATGTTTCCTTGCTTTCCTAATAGCTACAAAAAATTTAATTTATCGATCGCCTCCATCCTGGAAGTACATAGTATTCAAAATATTATAAACTACCATCATATGATAATTTTTTCTTGAATGGATATCAGTATATGAATTATGTATATAGGTAAAAGACAATAGGAAAACTGTATTATTAGTCGACGCGTTTCGTCCAATGTGGACTTTTTCAAGGCAAAAACGAAATTAATTTATTAAAAACAAAGTAACTATTAACAACAAACAAAATGTCCTTAATAACTAAAAGAATTTAGAAAACGCTATTGTATTCATATTATCAACTGAAAATTACGTCAAGTACTATCACGTGTAGAAATATTGTTTTTCTTGTTGTGCTGACAGAGTCTACCATTTTCTTTTGATTTTTTGATGCAGTTGTCTACGTTGGCTTGGGAGAGTAGTAATTCTGTTAGGAAAGGTGATATTGGGAAAAAGTGTAGACGCAGATTAATATTTGGATAATATTCAATGGCGGCACTCTCGAGGATTTTCCTTCTGAGTGAGTTATTTTCTTTTTTATGAGTGTAGCATTTATAAAATCAAAATTGTGGTTGAATTTATTTCTATGTATGCCTAGTGAATTATTAAGTTGCTTTTTGTGGGTTCTCTTTTGTGCTGATAGATGGCGTCATTTTTCATTTCTGCTCGTTTCTCCAATATATTTGGAGGAACAATTTTGGCAATTCATTTTATAAATGCCTGCTTCAGAAATATTATTGCTATTGGTGTTTGAGGTTGCGATTATATCCATAATGTTTGTGGAAGCGTTTGTGACTATTCTAAGATTATTTAGATGGAATAGTTTGTTCTGGTTAAGTGGACGTGACAAAGATGGTCGGTAGTATTATGCATGTGTTTTCAAGTAATTAATTATTGCCGATTATGTTATTATTTTTGTTTCGGTTCTATATTTTGTATGCCTTTCTTCTTGCGTTGTAGATGAAATGATATGGTATTGTAGGTTTTTGAATGTGTTTTCTATGTATGTTTCTTCTTTAGGTAAATATTGGAGGCTGCAGATTCTTAATGCTCTCATATAGAAACCTATAATAATTCCAGACTTAATTTTAGAAGAGTGGTTTCAGTAGAAATTGATCAGGTCATTAATATATGATTTATATATTACAGTAAGAATGTAATTTTATTTTGTATTAATCACAGAATCATATGCGCAGGAGGGAAAACGGAACCGGACTAATTATTGGATAAAGAGAAGAAGAAACGCGTTTATATCAGAGGGAGTGTCATTCAATAGAGCGGTCATGTTGATATACGTAAACACGTCGTAAAACACAAATAAATAGTCTTCCAAGATAGTGAAATTCACATAACGAGTCACAAGGTAAGAAGGAACTAGATAATGGAATGGTTGGTAAATATGTACTTGGGTCACGCTATGATCGCGGAAAGAACGAACTCATTGGTACACAGCTAATGAACAACCGATAACTAACACTCAAGATGCTTTTAGACTATAAAAAACCCAACCGAGACATCAAAAATCAGATAGACGAATAAACACGAATATGCAATGCGATAGGTACTGATCTGGCATCTTGTCTGCAGTCGGTTCCTCAGAGACGTGCCGTGGCTTCCCTCTGTCTCTTCTACAAGTATTTTCACGGCAACTGTTTCGACGATCTACTTTCGCTGTTTACCAGACTGCATGAATTTAAGCGTGCTACTTGGTTGGCATCTCGGTCCCACCCTTTCACTGTCGAAACGGTTAAATGTAGCCGTTTCTTCTACTCAAACAGCTTCACCTCTCGCACTTTCCGTCTGCGGAACTCCCTTTCCCTTACTTTCTTCCCTGATAACTATAATCTTCAAATATTCAATTGTAATATCAATCGACGTCTTCTGATACCTTGATCTTGTTCCCCGTCCTTCCCTATATTCTCTCATCAAACACGTCTCTTTACTTTTGTTCTCAATCCTCTGTAACCCCTTGCGTTCTAGTGGCACTCCTGCCTTGCTTGGGGTCAATTGCTTAAAAAAAGAACAAAAAAAAAAACATCAATTAACAATGTAGAAACAGTTTTGCACTAAGGAAAAATATCAATTGTGAATTGATTACTTTACAGTTATAGATAAACTAAAAGTATTTTTTTTTAATACCCATGGTACCACCTAAATTCTACAAGACGAATATCTACACATTTCATCCCAAGGAAAGTGATAAATCCATTAAATCATAAGGCGTTAGTGAGAATGAAAGACAATAGAGTGATAGAAATTGAGTAAAAGTTTTTGATATGAAAAGACAATAAAGAGACAGGTATTAAAAAGACACCTGATTATTGATGTTGCAGCTAAATTTTTGAAGATCCTAGTTGACAGGAAAGCGGAAAGCCAGTAGAGAGTTCCACAAGCGAGAAACAATTTTTAGCAATTTCAACAATGATGAGACCTAACTACCAATTGAGTACTACGCTCAAAATCATGAAGAGGAACCAAACTCATCAGAATAATTACCATAAAAATATTTATAGAAAAGTCAAAGGGAACCTACGGTACGGCGGAGGGGAAAATAACTGAAAGCAAAGATGCCAGGTCAGGACTGATATCATTGCAGATACTTCTTTTGATATTTTACAAGAATTTCTAGATACACAGCAGAGGCACTAGATGTGGTAAGTTTATTCAATGTATGAACGATTGGTACGAATGTGTAAGATAGATTCTGGCGAAAATACAATAGCAATTAAGAATAATATAAGACTTTGGAACAGGTCAGATATGGCATATATTTAAAAGAAATAGAGGTGAAAACAGCTGAAGGCATCCTGAGTTAAGAAAGACAAAGAAAGTAGATAATAATAAGTGTAATTCTCGATTTAACAAAGGCGTAATGGCGGGTCATGCCGAGAAATGGAGTAGAGCATAAGATGGTAAAGAGAAAGATTGGAAAGAAGTGCAACGATGCATAAAAGGAATGACTTAATGGTAAATGTGCAGAGGTTCAGAGACTGCAGAACACACAGACTTGGCAAGTATACGGACATAAAAGAAAGAGCAAAATAGAAAACACCATCTTTTGGACGTTTTCTCTCGCTAATGTAGTTTTTGTTCTTGTGAAATATTCTTCTTCCGCTCCTCGACGAAACATTAAAGTGGAAGTTTTCCAAATTGTTTTATATCTATCTATCTATCTATCTATCTATCTATCTGTATATATATATATATATATATATATATATATATATATATATATATATATGTGTGTGTGTGTGTGTGTGTGGGTGGGTGTGCGTGTGTGTGTGGTTTAAAATTTACTATACTTATAGGTAAAGAGTGGTCAGTGTTGGAGATAAAGATTTGCAGATGCAATGCTGTTGCATATATTCACGCTCTCTCTCTCTCTCTATCTATCTATCTGTCTACCTATATCTACCTATCTCTTTCATTATATATATACAGTATATATTTATATATACAGTATATATATAGTACATGTATACAGTATATATATATATATATATATATATATATATATATATATATATTGTCATCCACAGAGAGACTCTTTCGCGGTATCCCAACTCATCATATATATATATATATATATATATATATATATATATATATGAAGATGGCGAGACAAATTGGAAAAGATTATAGACGACAGGTTTCGCTAACGTGATCTGCGTTGATTTAGGCTTCTTAGGATGAATGAATAAAACTGTGTAAAACGAAAATGTATTGGAATTTTTGAGATAAAGAGAGGCAGTTGGCAATAAATTAAATTACCTTATCAGATATGACGACCACAGACCAGAAAGTGTTTATTTTACATGTAACAGCTGATATCTTAATTGATGTTTTTTTCTTTGCATGTTGAACCCGTTAGAATTAATGATGGCAGTCAAACAAAGCTTTGAACAAAGGAAATTCATTTTAAAAGTTGAAGTGCAAAGACAGTTTAGTGGGGAGTTTCAAACATATCCACCATAGCAACTTACCATCACTTGAATTAGAGATATGGTTGAAGCCGACAGAACTGTTCAGAATTTCTACGAGAAGCATTCCGGAAGACCACAGACATTGACAAGCACCAAAAAGCAAGAAAGAGTAGTGGAAACGTATGACAAAAGTACCAGAAAATCTGTGCGGCAAGCGAGTCATGGGGTAGGTATTTCAAAATCGACTGTCCAACGCATTTTGAAGCGCTGTCAATGGAAATGTTATTATACATTCCATTATTAGTCCATGATATTAATGACGATGATCCAGACCAAAAGAGTGGAGTTAGGTCCTACTTTGATGAGATATTGCCAAACAGGTGGAGTGGACGAAAGGGTTTCACCAGACCTCACACCACTAGACTTCTTTTTTTTCTTTTTTTTTGGGGGGGGGGAGGAGGATACTTAAAAAACAAAGTCTACGCTATGAAACTTGCAACAGTCGCTAAATTGAGAGGGTTTATTGAACAAAAATACACAAAAATACCAAACGAAATGTTTGGTGATGTTTACGATTCCATTGCTTCGCGTTGTCCGCAATGCCTGGACAAGAACGGACACTAGTTTGAAAACCTGCGTTGACAAAACAATAAAATAATGTTTGTAGATTCTATTAATTTTTGAAAATGAAATGTACTTTAATAAACACTGATTTTATAATTATTTAAATTTATTTTAAATTATTGATCTCACAACTAACCAGCACTAAGTTGTAAGCTCAGTACCAGGCTACAGTAGTGATGAACCAAAAAACTTGGAGAGTTGAATTAAACGGAAATAATCTATCCCGGTGGACGAAATAAAGGATTTGGTTGGAAATTTGAATCACCTGAAGAAGACCGGAGCGTACAATGGCCGAAACGCTGTGAATATAGCAATGAAGATGAGGATAACAGTCCGAATAATGTAAATAACTATTTGGTTTTATATTAATTTTTTTTTTTTTGTTACGGCTTACCAACTGTTTGCAGGTTATTTAAAAGCCAAAAAATATTTTTAGATTGAAATAATTTTGAGGAGATAATAATAATTTACTGATACAAGTTCTACTAATTAACCCATATCTGGGGGAAGATGAAGTGGATTCATGCCTTTCTAAGGGCGATTTTCGCGTAAGTAAATATAACGAACCCGACTGGAATTAGAACAGTAGTCTCTCCGATTTCCAATTCTGAGTCGTTATCCATTACACATCCAAGCCTACAGCTCATGGTACTGTCACCCATCTGAGCACTGAACAGGCTCGGCCAACCATCTAGGTACTGACCAAGCGGTCACCCATCTCGGTACTGATCAGAATCGACGTACCTTAACTTCAGTGATCGTACGCGAACTGGTGTTTCAATGTGTTATGGCAGCAAACCTTCGGATTAAAAATTGCAAATTTTCCAACATATTTCAGTGAATTCCCTTTCCTGTATTATAATATATAATTACAATTCATACGAACTGCATTCATTGGTTCCACCCGTTCTAACCTTCAAGGCTAAGACTCGCATATCGTAGCGAACCACCTTCATTCCCTTTGTATTCTATTGATGAGATGTAAGTTGCACTCGAGCAGCAGCTTCTCTCGAACAGCTGTTTTATGGAACCGACTCCCAAGAGAATGCTTCCCCGGTCACTAGAATCTTAACCTGTTCAAGTCTAGGGTTAACCTTTATCTTCCTCAGATATCCCCATAAAATGTTCCTCTTACTCTGAAACCCTCTATCTCAAGTGGCTTTTAGGCCCCGTACAGAGTGAACATCATTGTAAAAAAAAAAGAAAGAAGATATATGGATCAAAGAAGGCGTTACTTAAAACTGACGTCAAGAGGATACAAAATATTCTTTGTTTATTTTTATCTTCTACTGGGAGTTATTAACTTTTATTTGGCGAAAAAAATAACTTTTTAAATCGCATATCCTCCTGACGTCAGTTTAGACTGACGCCTTCTTTTATTTCTACATCTTGTGACCATTTTTCTTACATTTTTTTCTTGATTTCAGTACCAAAACTTTAGTCTAAAATATAATTTTAAATAATTGTTTCTCAACCAGTGCTCCCCAGAACCTTAGGGTTCCGCAAGTAATCGGCAGGGGTTCCATGAAAAACAGAGATAATGCATTTTTGAGTCATTTTAGTTTAATTTTATATTCGTTATGTTACTATACACGTACGGCATATTGTTGGAAAATCCTTGGTTATTATGATAAAGGCTTCAACCTCTTATATTATTTAAAATTATAATAATCATAGGAATGTATTTAGCAATGTCTATATGGCGTCAAAGAGCCTAAAAGAACTATTTGAAATATTAAAATAAATAGAATTAAAACATTCCTGAAATAAGTTGGATATAGCTGAAAATATGAGAAAAAAACAAAGATTGTTCATTTTCCCTAAATATAAACCAAAATAAATCAGTTTTAGCATAAAATGACTCTAAAGAGTTGATATGCCATTAAAAACCTACTTAAACGTAAAATATGGCGTCAGTGTGAAACCGCTTTCATTGATTAATTGATGAGATTCGTAGTAGATTTGTGTATCATTGAGTGACACATTGGTGTCGAGGATGCATACATAAGGTCCATATATTGTGTTTACCACGTGATCTAAGATAAAAATATAAAACACACACACACACACATATATATATATATATATATATATATATTAATAATGATATATAATAATTTTTATGAAGGGGTTCCCTGAGTTATGAAAACTCTTTCGAGTGTTTCACAAGAGTAAAAAAAGGTTGAGAAACGCTAAAAAATATTAAAAATGGCGTCATTTTAAACTGATGCCTGTAAGATATTTTTGAAACAAATATAAATAATAAATAAATAAACTAAAGGTAAATTTATAAATTGTTGAACATTGAAAAATTAAATGACAAATTATTTAATTTATTAATTAACTAAAAAATTAAACATGTCAGAAAGAACGTAACTTAGTCCTTGTCAATTAAAATATAAAAATAATTTTAACGAAGTAGGAACGTATAGACTGCTTACGGACACATCATGTTGAAACACCTGTTACTGTACTATCACTGTAGTTAAGCAACGTTGGACATGGTCAGTACATAATCACCGCCTGCAAATGTCAGGCGCTGTAAACTTGAATGTGCGGGTGGTGTAATGGATAATGACTATGAAATGTTAATAGGAGAGCCGAGTTCCAATTCCTGTTGGGTTCGTCATATTCACTTACGCACTTGGGAAAGGTATGAATCCATCCCTTCTGCCTTCCAGGTATCAGATAATTAATAAGTCTTGTATCACTAAAACCATTATTATCAACATATTTTTAAAATTCTTACAAGCTAAAATAGTTTCTGGCTTTAAATAGCCTGCAAAGGGTTGATAAGCCGTAGAAAACGATTCGTTGAAACAATCAGCGTATAGATTTATAATTTAAATATATATTTGTGTATATACATTTATTAATGTATATACACACACATTCTAAAGTAGCGTCTATCAGAATACTCATATACGCATGTTTGTTGATATACGGATGTAAGTGTTTATATTATAGTGGAGGAAATTCTCTGCTCACAGCAGGGTTCTGAGGAAGTTAGGATAAAACTGAACGGAAACAAGTGATTTTAGCATCTCTCTCTCTCTCTCTCTCTCTCTATATATATATATATATATATATATATATATATATAGAGAGAGAGAGAGAGAGAGAGAGAGAGATAGATAGAGGGTGTGCCAGGTAATTGAGAACGAATTATAAAGAAAAAACAGTTATTCAAAAGAAAAAAAATCAGTGTATACTTTTAAAGTATACACTGATTTTTTTTCAAAAATGTACACATGTTCAACTTCTGCTTCGATGCGGCTTCCTAAGTAGGTATTTATCCGCACGCCCACGTCGCAACAAAATATGACACAAGCTTAATGTGGGAAGCCGTACACAAACTGCTCAACTCCACTCGACATTTTCCCATTTGGGGATGCCTCAAGCGCCGGGTAATAAACCAAGTTTCTGCCCCAAAGGATAGAGTGATGACACTCTAGTGCTAGGCTTAATATTAATGTCAAACTACCTCGTCTCGTGAAGTAACTATACGGCCATCATGTTCACGGCGGTGGCCTTCACCGAGCCGCTGATTAGTATCTCTCTCAACGACGAATACATAATAGTCGAATACATTCAAATCAGGAAAATAAGGGGGCAACCTGCTGAGGCGACAAAATTCTTTGTCAGCCACTTCTTGGTCACATAGACTATATTGGAATGTAACAGAGGCCTGCTGGAATGTATATGGCCAAGCCCCTTAACTCAGTGCTTTACTGCCCCTTATAGAATTATGGGAGAAGTGGGGGTGACATAACGAAGCCCTCGTTACTCACGAACCCCAGACCCATCAAAGATGACCTAAAGAGGATGTGACGGATATGTGCAGGGCAACTGGTTGTTGTTACTGTTTACCTGATCACTTTCAAAAACTATCTGGATTTGTTGTTAGTGAAACGAACGTGGCCTGACTTTTCATTTCCTGAGTCAGATTGAAAGCTGGCATTTTAGCGCTTTAAACACGTGAAGAAATGAAAATGAAAAACGTTGGCGCATGCTTCATAACATTACGTTAGGTCAGCTTACATTAAAATATGTTCTAAGTTACCACTAAAATATGTTCTAAGTTACCTATGTGCGTGCGTGTGTGTGAGTACGTGCGTGTATGTATGTGCGTATCACTTGGCGTAATATATATATATATATATATATATATATATATATATATATATATCGTTTGATTAAATATGTCCATATGTGCATTTGCATCCCCGTTTATTTCTAGTTTTAAAGTAAATATTTATCTTCTCTCTCTCTCTCTCTCTCTCTCTCTATCTATATATATATATATATATATATATATATATATATATATATATATGTATACACACACACACACATATATATATATGTATACACACACAGACGCACACACACACACACACATATATATATATATATAGATAGATAGATAGATAGATAGATAGATAGATAGATAGATAGATATACTTTAGAAATTCTGTCTATAGCAAATTAATATTTGCCAAAAGGAATGGCTAAATTAAGAGAGTGCTCAATACAATTTTTAAAAAAACGAAAATGTAGCGCAATTTAAGATATAAAATATTTGAAACATTGACCTTTAGGCTACCATAGTTTCTGTCAGAATGATTTTATCAAACAGTTAGTTTATGAAGAAAAGATACATAATAGTTTACATTAAGTACTCAACTCTGAGTTTCATGCCGAAGAAATTGTCAAGTGCTAGAATTATTTTATTTTTATTTGTTGTTGAAACCGGTTTTTTATTAGGTTGGTGCAAAAATAATGTCGTTTTCTCACATAGTAACATATGTGAGAAAACGATATTATTTTTGAACCAACCAAATAATAAAAAAAATTCTGATTCTCGCGAGATACTTTATTGTTGGGGTTGAATATTATTGCAGTTAAGATATTTAAAAGAATTGTAGTTTAATTTTGAATTTGAATTTAAGCCCAGATTAACAATTCAGATTGAAAATAAGGTTGGAAATAAGAAATATAAATTCTAAATTAGAGAGACGCTGATGTTAAAAAGTAAGTAAACAAGAAGGAACGTTACATTCTAAATGAAAATCTAATGCTTCTTTAGAAATTGCGTTATGTTTCCGATACGAAACTGAGTAGATATGACTTTCGAAGAAATCTGAACGAGTAAACTGCGCGTTAAACTTAGAGAGAACCTCACTTGATTATGAAGCCCTTCCTAATCAAGCTTTCAAAAGCATGTCGGTTCAAATGACGATTTGTCTTGCTAAGTGGGACGCAGGTTCGAATTCTATCGGAGGGCGTATGTTTCATTAATAGGATTTCTCGGATGTTTAAGCCGGTAGATATAATAATAATAATAATAATAATAATATATATATATATATATATATATATATATATATATATATATATATATATATATATATTAAAATGTACATCCCTGACCGATAGCACGGCTCGGAGTTTCAGGCACAACGTAATATTCATGTACTGCATATAGACTCACCATTACGCAATGTAAATTTTGATAAAATATCTGATTATCGCAATGTTGGCGTAGTTATATATTATACTGAGATTACAGTTTTTTTTTTAATTTTAAAAAGTTTATTTGGCGTTTAAAATTAACAGGATTCATATATATATATATATATATATATATATATATATATATATATATATATATATATACGTGTGTGTGTGTGTAAAAATATATTTTAGAATTATGAATATTATTTTTATATTAAGCATAAAGGGAGATTACAAAAAAGATTACATAAAGAACGATAATTTACATTAAAAATTAATCTGGATCAAAATATTTGAGCAGATATATATTTTTATGCCTACCATCAATTCATTTCTCTTGTTTAATAAACTAGGGTTATTTAAATGTTTTAAGATAACTAATTTTTCAACAAGACATTCTTTAATTGCCAGAAATATTTAGAGAGATCAGTGCTGTTTATGTATTTTAGTTTGCCTGAACTCATTCGATGTTGGTAGAAATTAAATTTCCAAGGATTTTCAGTGGAACCAAAATAAAATTTGATATCGTTATCGGAATGTACCCTAGCTCGGTATACAATATTATCAGTCATACATTAATCGTTTAAGGGATAACTCATACTTTTTCGGCAGTTGCATTTATTATTTTTTTTAATTAATGTTGTCTTTGTTGAAAATATATTTCATATAATGCTGTTATGTTGGTATGTAGATTTATCGATATTACTAACGCAGCTATAGCTGATCTTAACATTATTCCTGTTAAAAATCTTTTGTAGTGTTGTCGAATGATTAAAGTGCTTATGAATTAGATTTAGGAAAATTCTTCCGATATTCGTTTGAACATTAAAATTAAAAGGTGGATTACACCATATAATGTTCCGCCTACGGTGTCTTTGTTTATTTTTACCTTTTTTTTTTTTTTTTTTTTCTAAATACTCTAAAGTTATTTTATGGTTGCTATGTTCTAAAGCTTTTATATATTTAATTTAATTATTATCAAATATTTCCTTATTACTAGAGTTGGCACATAATCTAATTTAGACTGATTTATGGAAATTATCTAGAATTTTATGATAGTGGTTTGATTTTTTACTCATGTATTTATGGTTATATAAATCTTTGATGTATGCTTTGTAATAAACATTACTCAAGCCCAAAGTCACATCGAGATTACTTTAGCATTGGTGGTAGTGGCAATATTTAGCTCATGATATCTGAAAAACTTTATCAGTTCCTATCTCAATCGATCTATATTTCTCAGACTTGTTTTACGGAAGAGAATTACATCGTCGTCTCTATAGAGTCTGGGGTCCTTAATATCAAAAATAAACCACAATAACAAGATTCCAACTAGTTCATATGCCACTACTGAATCATATACTCCTATAGCAATATTAAAGTCTGTGTTACTTCTTTTGGTCCACATGTAACCATTATGGAATAATATAGCTTTTTGTGCCTGTTTATGATTTTTGTTTCACGATCGCTAATAGGACAGTAATTTTTTCCTAAATTTATAGCAGATATTAGCAGATAGACAAGTGGAAGTCACAAATATCAAATTGGCTTCTGCTGTTTGATGCCACGGGTTAATTCCTAGAACATCTTCCATGTTTTGCATCGATATTATGTTTATTTGGGTTGAGTAATCGGTATTGAGGGTTGTTTAGAAAATTTGCCTTGTGATCTATAAATGGGATGAATGCTTGCTGTTTGTGGAATTTGTAAATCCTGTCATCCATTTTTAGTTCAGTGGCTATTTTCTTGGCTTCACTATTGGTGTGTGTGTGTGTACGCGTTATTACTATAAACTTTATCTTTTTTGTGGCTACAAGTGTTTAAGTTGCTATCCCTGATTTTTAGTTTCTTAAACACTGAAATTAATATCAACCGGCCTAGGTCGACTAGACCTACTAAAGAAAAATGTACCTCTCGACAGGAATCGAACCATATCTATTTACCCATATTGTCTTTCACTAAAATTAGATTTTCCAAAACAAATCTTGAGAGAGGGAGAAGTAAAATGACAGATAAGAAGAAAGAGGGGGAAATAATCGGAAAAAATTAAGACTGCTCGTGAACTGAATAAGTTGTGAGATTTGAATGCTATGGTCGTGCCCCTAATAATTAGAGCACTGGTAACCGCCAGAAAAAAAGCAATTGTAAATTTGAAAAGAAAGTTGAGATTATCCGAAGTAAAGACAATAAAGCGTTCTGTGAAAATGCAAATAATAATAATAATATCAAGGCCAAAGAAAAGCTTAATAAATACACCGATCTCCTGATTGAAGTTGCCAGAATGTGGGAAGCTCAGGGCACTAGTTATCAATGGAGTGTTGTAGTCTATACCTCCATTACTACATTGTAAAAATAGGAATAAAATCTAGAAGTCTGCGCTTCAGAAGTCCGCGTTGCTTGGCACCTCAATTATTCTGCGAAAGGTGCTCTCCATTCATAGACGTACGGCTTGATGGAGAACCTCCATAATGCAAGGTCTCCGTTTGATTTCACTCTTTCGGCCGATCACAAGATAGATCTGAACGGACGTGAAAAGTCAAATAAGTATCTAGACCTTGCAAGACATTTTAAGAAGCTGTGAAAAATTAAGATGACAGTCGTATCAATCGTTATCGGAGTACTGGGAATGGTTCCGAACAGCCTAGATAAAAGGAACTGGAAATCAGAGAGAGGAATAAACCAAGAACACTGCATTGTTCAAAAAAGAGTGTTAATATCAGATGTCGACCATCAGTTTCTACAGGTATGAACACTCAATAATAATAATAATAACGATTAGAAAATGGTTTCCTGTGCCGAACAGTGAGGAGACTCCATAAATATTGGATTAAGCCTGCTGGTGAAAAGAAGAAATGATTGGTTTATTTTCTTAAGTCATGAGTGGTGACCTGAAAATAAACGTTTTACCAGCAATCAGCATCAGATTCTGTGAATAATAATAATAATAATAACAATAATAACATGATGCCATTTCTGACCTTAGTTGTCTGGTTGTAACCCGGAAATCAAATATAATAATAATAATAATAATAATAATAATAATAAAAGCTAATCGCCCAGACATCGTGATGAGGGACCGAAAAATCAAAATGTGACTTTTTATTGACATGGAAATGCGTGCAGAGTGATGCGTGTATCTTTGAAGATCTTCAAAAAAAATACAAGCACCTTGAAAACGAAATCTCAAAAATGTGGCATGAGAGAAAATCAACAATTCGAATTGTAGCTTAAGCCCTCGGATTGATTAGAAAAGGTCCCGATAGAGTCGTTGAGGTGATTCCTGGCAGCCCATGTCTTAAAGAAATCAAAAAGTTATACTCACAAGTACAGTTCACACATTACGAAGAGCTTTCTGCTTTATAAAATGTGTGTGATCTTAGTTTTTTTTTGTTTTTTTTTACAAAAATGATCAGTGGAAAATGTCATGAAACTAATTCTGATCTAAAGGTCTTTTCTTGAAACCAGGAAGGAAATGTGTATACAACGGAAATTCAAGGATTATTATTATTATTATTATTATTATTATTATTATTATTATTATTATTATTATTATTATTTCCTTTGATTTCTGTTCTATACACATTTGTTTCCGGGCACCAACAGGATACCCAAATTCAGAAATGGCATCGTGATATTTTCTTTGATTTCTGGCGTTTACACATTTCTTTCCGGGTCCCGCCCAGGGACCTAAGGTTAGAAATGGCATCATGACACTTTCCACTGACAAAAAAAATATTACATAGATAAAGCCCTTCGTAAAGTGTGGGCTGTATTTGTCAGAACAATTTTTTGTATCTCCTTGAGGCATGGACTTCCAGGAATCCCTTCAATTAGTCTACTTCAATCTTTTCCAACCAGTCCTAGGGCTCCAACTACAACAGGGATTGTTGATGTTCCCATATGCCACATTTTCGAGATTTCTATTTCAAGGTCCTTGTATTTTGACAGCTTTGAATCTTCAAAGATACATTGCAGTCAGCAGGGACTGCCATATCAATAAGGAGGCACTATTATTATCTAAGAAATATACAATTGAATAATAATGATAATAATAATAATAATAATAATAATAATAATAATAATAATAATAATAATAATTTTTAAGACAACGATATCAGTCATTTGTATCTTTGTGAGGCAAAAAATTGTTGCCACTTGAAGTCTCTGGCTAAAACCTGGGAGTCGTACTATCAAAGCAAAGGCTAAATACAACAACGACATCGACGACGACGACGACGATGATGATGATGATGATGATAGAATTAAACTTGACAGAATAACCATTCTTGTATCAACATCTCTATAATACAGTGTTCGTGAAGAAGACAAATAACTTCACTGTCAAGTGGATCTGACAAAATTCAACCAGATAATTGTGTTCATAATTTTCCAAATTCATGAACTCGCATTTCCGTGAATCATCTTTATTGCTGGTAAATGCTTTTTGTTTTATTGAAGTCAACTAACAGAGAAATTAACAATCGAGAGTAAAAGAAGTTAGGGTCGTAAATAAAAACAATAAAAAAGAAAGAACGGAGAAAGAAAGAAGAAAAGAAAGAAAGAAAAACGAACGATCAAAAACAAGGTATAAAAAAATGAGGAAAAATAAGAAACATAGAAAAACAATAAAAAAAAACAATAAGCGTAGAGAAAGAAAGAAAGAAAGAAAGAATGGGGGAAAAGAAAGAAAGAAAGAAAGAAAGAAAGAAAGAAAGAAAGAAAGAAAGAAGAATGAGTATTCAAAGACAAGGTATAAGAAAGAAAATAAAGCGATGTGAAGAAAAAGGGGGAAAGAGTAAAAAAAAAAACAATAAGCGTGAGAAAAGATAAGAAGAAAGAAAACAAAAGCAAACATAAGCATGTGGAGAATATATATATATATATATATATATATATATGTGGAGAATATATATATATATATATATATATATACATATATATACAGCGCCGCCTTAAAGAACGTCACCCCAAAACGAGCGAATCAGTTGTTACGAAATTCTCGGACGCAAACTTATTGAAACAGTGACTTATTTATTGGAAGAGGTTGCACAAGTTAGTTTTGCGTAGACAGATGATATCCGACTTTCTCTAACAACAATCAGTCAGATAACTTTTTAAAAATATTTATAAAGAAAAGAGATTTCAAGAAGAGTTACAAAGTGTCCGTAATTTACAATCATAGAAAATAGATGTGAAAAATTTAAATTTACTTACTATAGTTATTTTTTAAGTAAAAAAAGGAAGAAAATAATTCAAAATACGAAAAGAGGATTACTCGAAAAATGACAGAACTATTAAACAAATTTTAATTATTTTTAGTTTCATTTAACTTTTTATTCGCTTTCTGCAACGCTACATAAGCGTGTCTCCCTTAATTATTCAATGAGGTTGGATCGCACCAATAGAAAAAGAGAAAGAGAAAATAAAAAAAGCAAGCAGTCTTTTTTTTAAAATCTTGGCTAATTTTAGCTTAAAAGAAAAAAAGGGGGGTGGAAAGTAAGTCATATAGAAAGGAAAGTTGTGAGCGAGCAAGTGTCTGTTTAACTTGCAGTCGCCTAGAGAGGGGATCCCCAGAACAAATTGTTGGAGTCAGAGGAGAACGAGGAAGATAGTTGCTATTTCGACTAGGCATACGCGGAGGTTGGAATATTATACACAACAAAGTTCAGCTCGCCACGGTAACTACCACAGCTCATCAACGCACTAAACTCAAGAACACTTGCGCCTGTCTTCGCTTTTATTTGTTGCTATGTTGGACCAACAGATGCCCGGGCTTTTACCTGTGGCACGGGGATTTTGTCTATTTTTGTGTCTCGTCCTAGGGACAGCGATTGGCTTGAGTCAAGCGTACCGTTCCGGGGATGTGAGACTGGTCGGAGGAGCCAACAAGTATGAAGGGACAGTTTTGGTAATGTCACGAGGAATTTGGAAATCGGTTTGTGGACAAGGATGGGGCGTACTGGATGCTTCAGTCGTGTGCAGACAATTAGGATTCAGGGGTATCAGGCGATTTTTCACCTGGAGCAAATTCGGGGAGGGAAATTGTGAGTACGGAAACAATTTTCTTATTCTTTCTTTCTTTTTTTTTTTTTTTGTTTGATTGTTTATTTGTTCAATTCATTATTGTTACTTTTTTTGCTCGTTTTAATTAATTATTATAAACACATTGTAAATGGGACTTGTTTGAATGAATAGACAAATGAATCTACAGATTGATATACTGAATAACACAGACGATTTCTGAATAGAAAAAGTGCAAGATACATAAACTAAGTTTTACTTACTTTCGTTTATTAGATTATTAAAAAAACTTCCATGGTTTACCCTGAATCTCAGCCTGAAGCACATTTAAAGTGTTTTAGATTAAACAATTTTGAAAAGCTAACGATATTTTTTTTACTTCTGTTATGATATAGACGTGCTGCAAAATAAAATCCTTACATTAGCAATGATGAAGTCCATCAGAGGACGAAAAGCGTCGGTAAATAAAGGTTTTCCTTTTGTCTTTATTCATTACTATTAGCATATTATATTCAGATAGATAGGTGCGTCTGTATATAAATATAAATGAATGGCTATGTGACGACTACACAACCAATGAAAACAAACCTAGATACAATTTAAAAATCGAATCAACTCTGCAGTTTTTTTTTAATTTCTAAAGCTTCTGAAGCATAAAATATTAAATTTATAAAGGGTTTTCCAACATGTTCCTTATTTAATCACTAACCAGAAATAAATAGCCATTCATGTAGTCATATAAGATCTATGTGTGCATTTTATACATACACATCACTTCGTACACAGAGAAAGGGAAGAGAGAAAAGTGGAACAAGAATAGTGAGAGGGGGAGAGGAACAAAGAAAGTAATCGTCACTGACGGCTAAAGAAAAAATGGACAGTCAGCAGAAAAAAGTATGGGAAGTTACATAATCTGTGTATATTTGTTCTATATGAATGTTGCATAGAGATATGCGCGGTCGTTTGGAGGTATGTGCGGGGTGCGTGCGCACGTTACCTTGTGTATGTTATGTTTGTAACTATTTGGAAAATGTACTTCTATCGCTTTTCAGGCGATTCATACGTTTTTTTTAAGGACTAATTTCTTTTTACGTTCTTACTAATATTTTTTTAATATACGCACACGCATCAAGATAGCGAGCGAGAGATTGTGTGGTTTTTTAGACCATGTGAATATGATGTGAAAATCGCTTGAGGCGTGAAACTGATAGTCAACATGCAATGTTGATTCCTTTTTCTACACTGTCTATATTGCTGTATCGATGTTGAGCATAAATATAGATTTTTTAAATACAAACACACACACACACATACATATATATATATATATATATATATATATATATATACGCGGTACTTATTGGAAAGCACTCAATATCAGTGATAAAGCTCACATCAATGCAACTAAATATATATATATATATATATATATATATATATATATATATATATATATATAATTATTTATTTAAAAATATGATTCCAACACGCTACATAAGAAGTCTCATGTTTCAAAAACAAGAGCCGAATCACGTCGAAGTGCATATATTTATATATATATATATATATATATATATATATATATATATATGCGCTTCGACGTGATAAATGGTTAGCAAGCTTGTCTCGCTGAATCAATTACGACTGAATAGTGAGTTCGATTCTCATTGGGTGCTCCATACTTTCGGCCTTGTACCACATCAAAGCTACGCTTAGTAAATCACTTATGGATATATGAATAAAGATAAAAGGAAAACTTACCTTTACCAACATGTTTTGTCCTCTGATGGACTTTATCAAGCCAAATTTTAGAGCTTTATTTTGTACCATGAATTTATAAACTTTATATCTTTAGGTTTTCAAATTTTTTAATAAAATCCGTACTTTTGCCTTGATAAAGTTCATGAGAGGACGAAACGCGTCGGTAAAGGAAAGTTTTCCCTTTGTCTTTATTAATATTGTCTTTTTACAGGTATATTTGTTTTATAACTGAATTTTTACACACACACACACACACACACACACATATATATATATATATATATATATATATATATATATATATATATATTCATTTCTGTAGTTTAGTGCTAGCAGCAAGCAGAAATATTTCTCCTCCCGGTGATGGCCATTTCGGCCGAAACTAGTCGAGGAATCTAAATGGAATAATAAAAAAAATGAAAGAATATTAATCTACAACCCAGTGTGCCTGAAGATTTTAATTTTTTTTATTGTTCAATATATATATATATATATATATATATATATATATATGGTGGATGTAGATACTTAAATTTAAATATATAGGCACACATGTTTCGTTTTACTTCGGCACAAAATGTAATGTACAGAGAGCACAATAACATTGATGGATAGAGCAAGTTTACGACGACAACAACAACTACCCCCGCATAGTCCCCGCCCTTGGATATGCATTTTCGCCATTGATGTACAAATGCCTGCATGATAGCGACGCCATCCACGTATTTTCATCAGCCCAAGCAAATAGATCTGGAAGGGCGTCAAATCCGAACTATTCGGTGGGTGGAAACCTTTAACAAACGTCGAGGAATGTCAATGGGTGCAAATTTTTGCGCACGAAAAATTCATTGACACACCCCTGATACGTGCACGCCATCACGTCAGAAGCCATCTTGCCAGTCTGATGCTCAGCTGCTTCACTGTAACAAGGTAAATAAATTCTGGGTTGTTGGCAGAAAGGATCAAACACTTGTCACATTGCCAATTTCACACTTCTAATAAAATACTAGCTATTACTTTTGAACCGGCCAACGTAAATATAATAATAATAATAATAATAATATAATTATGCTTGTCCCTCCCTTTGCTAGTTCGCACGGCCGTTACGCTCTGCCAATACCTCATAAATAACGCTCTAGTCTGTTTTGATCGCGTGGAAAGAATAGAAAAGTCTACTTGGTTTCAGTGAGAAAATGAATGAAAGAAAGAATGAAAGGAAGATAGAAGTGTTTAATGGCCGTTCAATAAAATGGAAAAAAGTTGTCAATTTCAAATCTTTTCACTTCTTAAGATATCAATCAGCATTCGTATTTATAATTGTTATTGCAATACTTTGTTAAAGTTATTCAGCTCAAATATTTAATAATTTGATAAGACAATTTCTACGGATATTTTATTGTCGTAGAATTAACCATGTGCTTACTCAATCATTAACTTAAGAATTAATATTCATCAGCAACCTCAAAGAGGAAAACTTGTAATAAATGATAACACTAGTGCATGGCAGCTGATATACGCTAATTATTACAATTTAACGTATTTGTAAAGCCAGCAGAATTTTTTAACAAAAATGTAGGTACCTCCAATATTTCGCAAGCCAAAAGAGGATAGCTTGATGCAAAAGGCACCAAATTTGATAAAAACAAAGTTTTGTCGTCAAAATGTGTATGTTATTAAAAGGGAAAGACTAAAGTATTTTTTGATTATTTTATTTAATTTTTTAATGCTTTCTAACATGTTCGAAATTTTAGTTAAAAATCAGCAATTATTAGTAGAGGAAATTTTAGCGTCTTCTTGCGGTAAAAACACATAGATTTAGAAATTCTTGCAAAAATCAAATTCTCGGATTTTAATGAAATTTTATGGACTTGTACACAAAGGAATTAAAATTATTTTAGAAACTTTTTTTTTAGAAAATCTTGGTAGGAATATTTTTTTGACATCTGTTACCTCTCCCCACTTACTTCATAAAATTTACAGGAATTAAATTTTCTCCTTCTTTATATTTATATTAGTTAAAAATAGGACTCCTTGATGAATGTAAATAATCAATTTTTTGCCAAACTGTTATTCATTTACCGAAAATCTGCTCTGAATCAAAAAACAAAAATGCATTCAAACTAACACATTATTTAATTAGAATAGCTTTAATAAATAATATATATTAAGGACCCTATCGCCTTAAGAAAAAAAGATTTGAATCTTTACAAAATGTGTTTTCAGTTTTTTTGTTACATCTTAATAAGAATAACTTATTAATTTTTTAATATATTTTAATCTTTTAAAATTCGGCCTTAATTTGTCCCTTTTCGATGCTGTTATTAAGTGAAAACTATATTTACTGATCATAAATTGAAAAGCTTAGTATAAATCATCACACACCAATATTTTAAAAAGAATTTTGAATTTTTTTGTGTGTATAAACGAGCCGATTTTCTATATACGGCCGACCATACATGACATTATCAGAAAATAAGACCGATAAGTATAGTAAATTTTCAGCCAAAATTATTTAAATTTCAATAAAACATTAGATTACTGAGAATATTTTCTTAATTTTTTAAGATAACTGAGTACTTAAAAATTATATGTAAAAGGTGCGCTACGCTAATTCATTTACTTTTTTAACTCCTAAAGCCCCCATAGAACAACATTCTATCAATATCAAACTCGGTTGATTAGACAAGTCCTTTGAACATTTACTAATTTCTATATACATGTTTAAAAAAAACATTATGTTTCGTGAAAAAAAAGGTTGATAAGGGAATTTCTGGAAGATAATATTTGTTTTTTAACACAAGTAGTCATTATAATTATAGTGTTCGATATAGTGAGATAGTACTTTAATAGTAATAAATAAATAAAATTAAATGTTTAAATCTTGTCCTCAGACGAGTGGATGCAATCAGCGCAAAACTCAACGTAAGGATAAAGATAAGTGAACATTTAACGATGGGCTGGAGGTAAGGTATCTGACTGATATCAAATCACTCGGGTTTCGATCCCAGCTTGAAGCATCGGACGTCTAGCCACACTGAGGAGCTGTGATACAACGAGTCTGTCTGTGGATGACTATATATATATATATATATATATATATATATATGCGGAGAGTGTACTTGTACATTTGTATATGTTTGTATGCATTTTGTGTGGGCGTGTCTGCACAGGTTTGCGTATGTGGTCGTTTGTGGGGCGGTGGTATCAAGTTATTTCAAGGAGCTGTGAAATAATTTCCGAAGCAAATGATCGTTCTTAATTTAATTTATTTATTCATTTCTTAAGTGAAATTTTCAAAATAAACACACACACACAAACACATATATATATACTGCTACACCAAAAGTTATTTTGCGGATGGGCGTTGAGTAGACACCCTGATGTTTTAAACAATGCGAATTACGTCTACCGGCCTGCGCATTCGAGAGACTTAAAGAAAACGTCTCTTTGGTAGTTTTCGGACACTGGTTCGTGCCCTGTTGAGGAGTCTAATCACTTCATTAAGTCTCTCGAATGATCAAATCGGTAGACGTAATTTCCACTGGTTAAAAAATAAACAGGGCGTCTTCTCAAACTTGAGTATCCACAAAATAGCATTTGGAGTGGCAGGAAATAATATCAAATAACAAATCCATATTGTGTATAATATATACATATACATATACATATACATATATATATATATATATATATATATATATATATATATATATATATATATATATATATACTACTACTACTACTACTACTTAAACGTGGATACAAATATTTGAGTAAACGCTCCGATTATTCATTAAACAGTCCATTTATTCAATTTCGTCTACCGGTCTGAATATTCGAGGAATATTAAAAAAGAAAAATATGCGCTCTCCGACAGGATTCCAATCTCTGTCCTCCTTGAAAGGAGAAACCGTCATTAGATTCGACGTGCTTTAGACCATCTCAACCAAAAAAAAGTTGAATAGTTCCTTATAAGTTAAATAATGTATTATATTCTCCTGTCAAGGGGTTCGAAAGCGCGTATTTTTCTTCAATAATATTCAGGCCGGTAGACGAAAATTAATAAATATATTGTTTAATAAATAAACGTAACGTCTACTCAAATATGGGTTTCCACTAAAAATAACGTTCAAGTAATAAAATCTGTCGGACAAATAAATAAATATCCATTACTTCTTTTAAAATTGCTTTGTGTACGTTAGGATACGAAACTGAGCAGATATGAAAGTTTTGGAAGACTCACCAATTTCTGTCTCTGTCTGTCTGTCTCTCTCCATATATATATATATATATATATATATATAACGTCATCCACAGACAGACTGTTTCGCTGTTTCGCAGCTCATCAGTGTGGCTAGACATCCGGTTGCCTCTAGCTCGGATCGAAACCCGACTGAGATTCTACCACTAAGACGTCGGCGCACGGCAGGGAAGTAGGTGGATTTTTAGCGTATTTATTTTTAGAAACACGCCCAGTGACTGACAGTGACTCAATTCGCTATACGAAGAGTCTCGCTATATAAGCTATAATAGTCACTGTTTAAACATATATATATATATATATATTATACTGTTCTAACGCTCGGGATCCTCCTTTGTATATTTACTATTGTTAACCCAATGTTTTCTCGGGTGTAATCCCTGAGAAAGATAATAAAATCAACAGGCAACATTTATTCATATAACCACTTGAGCGATATATCTATCATGTACAACAAGGTTGCGTGGCGAGTTGTTAAGCTTAAGAACACGTACTTTACTAAGCAAAGAAATTCACATCGTATTTAAATTTACCCACGCTCGACGCATACATCAAGTTGATAAGCAAATATATGCTGCCTCTTTTAGCTTCCTTATTCCTCAACGTTGCTATCATTCCGTTATCAGAGAGAGCAATGTGTACCTTTCTCCATTCAGATATATTCTGCAATATGAAATGTTTCCACTCCACCTTTAGTTGTGGCTTGTTTCCTATGAGACTGACGTTAAGAGGATGGATGGTTTCCCCGGCTCATATATCTTACCACATATGCAAGGTATGTTGTAAATGCAGTTTTTTGTCAAGTTTTTTTTCTCATGTAAGAAACCGGATAATGAAAATAAGCACTTTATTATTAATGAAAATGGTGTAATCTATCTATCCACAATTTTCAGTTTTATGAAAAACAGCTCGTTCAACAACACTATCCATAAGGGATTTCAGTGTTTCTGATTAAAGAGTTTGAATTTCCACATATGTTTTTCTTAAATTATTGGAGTGTCTGTGGTCTGTTGGCTTACACTCGATCATTTAATAAATCCCCAAGAAAAAAAAACAAAAACGTAAACCCACTGTCAGATTAGATAAACTTGATGGTTCTGTAGGCTGGCTTCACAGATGCAGATGACTATCCGTCGGTAGAATGCTTTTTTCTTTTCTTTTTCTTTTCTTTTCTTTTCTTTTTTTTTTTTTTTTTTTTTTTTTTTTTTTAGATATAATTAAGATAGAAATTGTTGATGAAAAGAAATAACAAAACAAAGGCAAAAGAAAGAAGATAGCATAAATAAAGTAATGAAAAAATTGAAAAGTTGAAAGGAAAGGTGATGAAAAGCGTCATGATAGGGGCATCGGGTATCTATGGGGAGCCGGTTGGGAGTAAGACTGCGTTCTGTGGTAGAGGCGAATAAAGGATGAAGTTTAGTAATAAAAAAAAAGATGCAAAATGCTTGAGGGTCACCCAAGGTAGAGGGTTACTGAATGAGGTGTATAATATGAATGTAAGCGAAGGTGGAATAAAGTGAAGATTATGAGGATTAGAAACATAGATAATGATTGCCCCTTCATTTGAAGAGGTTAAGATTGTAGTGTTAAGGAAGCAACCACGCAGGAGTCTGTTCTACAAAGTAGAAATTCCTGGGAAAAAACTGAATGGAATTTTTTTTCTTCCATTTAGAATACGGAGGAAATCAGGATAATTCGATTCCTTGGAAATAACATCGCATGTCCCACCTGTAAATGTCTGAACTGGGGTAACTAAAAAATGGAGCACATCTGAACATTTACATTGAAAATAGCGAGAAGCTTGCCACGCGGGAAAGATGCTGCAAACATAGATGCGAGTACTCAATGCATCAACAGTAAATGAACTCCACAGACTAAGTTATCTCACTAGTAACTCCACATTTAATGTTATATGTATTTAATTTGACTTGTCAAATAATTTAAGCCTGTCTCGCTTGATCAATTACGACTAAGCAGTTAGTTCGATCTTCACTGGGTGACTCATAATTGAGGCCTTATTCCACATCTAACCTACACTTAGTAAACTGTTATTGATTGATCTGTTTTTACGGTTTATCAACCTTTTGTGGATTATTAAAAGCCAGAAATTATTTTTAGATTGTAAGATTTTTTTAGACATAAAAATGATTTACTGGTTCAAATCATACTAATTAAACCATAACTGGGGGCTGAAAAGGTGGATTTATACCCCTTCCCCAAGGGTATTTGCGCGTAAGTGAATACAACAAAACCGACTAGAACTGGAACTCTGCTTTCCGATTTCCAATTCCGAGCCGTTATACATTACACCACCCGCACATCCGAGCTGATAGAACCTGATATTCCCAAGCGGTCACCCATCTTGGAACTTACCAGTCTCGACGGGTACTCAATGCATCAGCTCAGATACGGGTAGGCAATGCATAAGCACTGATAGGGGTACTCAATCCGGGTCTGTTTTATTATTATTTACTGGAATGAAGTTGGCGCTTTAGACTCTTTTTTATACTATTGTCAGTCGAATCGTGGCAGGAATCACGCAACTTTTTATTGCGTTCTGACCTGTTTATCTGTAGTTTTGATGCAAGTAGAAGGCGAGAATGTCGTTTTATTACGTCATTATTTTGCACCAACCTAATATATATATATATATATATATATATATATATATATATATATATATATATATAAGCTTGCTAACTATTACACCACAACTAGGTGACCCCATCCTCTTCTAATACATGATTTACTAAGCGTAGCTTCGATGTGCCACAAGGTCTATAGTATGGAGCATTCAGTGAGGATCAAACTCCCTACTTAGTCGTAATTGATCTAGCGAGACAAGCATGTTAACCATTAATCATTACATCACGAAGGAGTGCACCCCATCCTATTCTAATAATAGAAATGAAAAAATGTGATGGCTTTCAATAAAGACGCGTAGTAATTTATTGGTACAACAGTTTACATTGGTGAACATTACATAAAAATTAGTCCCTAAATCAACGTATAACGTATTACCGCACTACTATTCTCATGTTGATAACGCTTTTGGTATTATTGGTATCTTTATTAACAACAGCTGCATTACAGTTTTTTTCCCTCCTTTCTCCTTTCTCGGACGAAACTCAAGCAGAGCGATTAATTTAAAAATGAAAACGGAAAAGAAAAAAAGCCAGAGAAAATCCCTTCGGCTGAGAAAAAGGCGTGCATTCAAAAACGCTTAAAGTACCATTTACGTAAGAAGCAGTAAATTAATTCCAGACTAAACCATCTCACTAGTAACTCCACATTTAATGTTATATGCATTTCATTTTGCATATCAAATAATTCAAGCTTGTCTCGCTAGATCAATTACGACTATGTAATGAGTTTGATCCTCACTAGGTGACACATAATTGAGACCTTATTCCACATCTAAGCTATGTGTAGTAAACTGCTATTTATTGATTAATTTATATGGCTTATCAGCCTTTTGCGGGTTATTTAAGGCCAGAAAATATTTTTACATTGTATGTTTTTTTTTGTTTTTTTTCTGGAGGAGAATAAGTGGATTCATACCTTTCCCAATGATATTTGCGCGTAGTGAATATAACGAACCCGACTAGAACTGGAACTCTGCTCTCCGATTTCAAATTCAGGTTGGATGTGCAGGTGGTGTAATGGATAACCCATTACACCACCTGCATATTTCTCTGCGTAGTAGTAGTCGTAGTACAGTTCTCCGTGTCCTGAATAGCAACAGGGTTTGCTAGGCATAGCTACCCTATGTTCGCCATTTATTCTCTATTTATACTTATCTATCTAATTTGCATAAGATACTACATCATGTTTATACTTCAATGTGCTTTTTGTTAAATGCTTTCAATTAACATCTAAATTGATTAGTTATTGAATAGGTATGTACTACTCAAAAATGGTACTTCTAATTTTCCTGCGATGTAACAAGACACACACACACACACACACACACACACACATACATAATTTCAGTTTCTGTTTATCAATTTTATACTTCAAAAAATAAAGTAAAATTACATTTTATTCTATCATATATCCGCCATTACTTGAAATTAATTATTGCCTCTCACCTCTCTGTTCTTTGATATATTTTGAGTAAAATTCCGTAGGTTTTGATATGTAAAGTTTTTCAATGAACTCCTGATTCTAGTTTTCATTTGAGAAAGTTTTCCCCATCAAAGATTTTTGCAACGATTGAGAAAAGATATAATCGGTTAGTGCAAGATCAGTTGAATATGGCGGACGGAGGAGAATAGATCACCCAATTTCAAAACTTGTTTCCTGTGTTATTCTTGCTGTATGCTGACTTGCGTTTTGATAGAAAAAAAAAACCCCCAGCTTTCCTTTAATCCATTGCGTACACTGCGGCGCAAAAATTAAGGTATGTTCGTGTACTCTAATTATTAAGGTATGTTCGTGTACTCTAATTATTAAGGTATGTTCGTGTACTCTAATTATTAAGGTATGTTTGTGTACTCTAATTATTATGATATGCTCGTGTACTCTAATTATTATGATATGCTCGTGTACTCTAATTATTATGATATGCTCGTGTACTCTAATTATTATGATATGCTCGTGTACTCTAATTATTATGATATGCTCGTGTACTCTAATTATTATGATATGCTCGTGTACTCTAATTATTAAGGTATGCTCGTGTACTCTAAAAGTATTGTAATTAGAATGATACATTCGTCATTATGATTGGTTCACAAACACAAAAATTACTTATGACTCAACATAATCATTCAATTCGTGAAAACAACCAGCGAAAAAAGAATTCATTCGTTATGTCTTATGATATTAACTTCACTGCCATATTTAATGGCAAATGCTCAGATCTGCAGCGATATTTATTGGTGATTTTTGTGTTTTTCTTTCCAGACGATTGATTTAAAGGTCATTATGTCCACAAATAAAACCAAGACACCTTATAAACGGATTTCTTCAAATTAGAGTAAAAAAATTAAAAAAAAAAATGTCTTACATGTTTTTGTTTCATTTTTAGATAAACAATTTCATTGTTATTATTATTGCTTGTTTTCCTCCATTTTATTGTTACTTTTTATAACGATCTGTGTCTATACGATCTTTCAATTACATACTCTAATCCAAGTTGTTTATCTTGAAAACTAAAATTTTATCTAGGCTCAAACACTGTTGTCCTCATCTTTGTTGCCATATTCACGAGGTTTCGGCTGTTGTACATTCCGGCCTTCTTTATTGTTTACCTATGCTGTAGCCAGGTATTGAACTCGCAACTCTCTGGATCAAGTTACTGGATTACTTCAACCACTTGAACTTTTATCCACTGGGCCGTGTGTCCTCAATTTGGAGGGTTGAGCTAAAGGAAAATAACTGATACGGAGATATCCAGAAGAAGTATGGCACGTGGAACTAGAACAATCTACCCCGGTTGTACGAAATAAAAGGTTGAGTTCGAAATTCCAATCACCTGAAGAAGGCCTGAGAGTACAACGGCCGAAACGTAGTGAATATGGCAACAAAGATGAGGACATCAGTCCGAACAATGTAAATAGTGTGAATAATTACAATGCCTCATCTCAGAAATATAGACAGAGGTTCAAATATCTAGTAAAAGAGACAAACGTGGAACTATCGAATAAGAAATACGATAGATATAAATATCCATATCACGGACCTCATTTATCATTTCCATTTTAACTGTAACCGTAGCTGTCAAGCCTTGTATTGAGTGAATTTTAGTATTAAAAAAGTGTTGTTTTTTTTATCATTTCACCCCAAGCAAGACAGTAAAGCTACTAAGACAGAAGGGATTTTCTGAGTGTAGGAGAATAAGAAAAAAGAGAAACATTATTAAAGAGCGAGAACAATAAAAGAAGAGTAATCCAGAAGACAGTAGATAACGATTGGCATTGCATTTAAAATTATTAAATAATTTTACTACATTTGAGTAATGAATTCTATGCATGCCCCTGGTTCACTACGGTTCGCTAACTGCATTTTTGTTGTTGTTGTTTCTTTTTTTCAAATGAATAACATGAAAATAAAATTGTAAGTTAAAAATTGTCTTCTTTCTTTTATTTCGCTCCCACTTCTCCCTTGTTTTTCTTCTCTTTGTCTTTCTTTATTCTTTTTTTCTTTTTCTCTTTCCTCTTTTATTTCTTATCTATCTCCCTCTTCGTTTTCTTAAATCTTCAACGTTGTTTTTGTTTACATCTGTCTATATTTCTGAAATGAGGTATTGTAATTATTTACCGAATTTACATTATTCGGGCTGTGGTCCTCATCTTTATTGTCTAGAACAACCTATCCCAGTGAACTAAATAAAGGGTCCGGTTCGAAATTCCAACGAAGTTTCAAATTCACCTGAAGTAGGCCGGTGCGTACAACGGCCGAAACGTCGTGAATATTACAATAAAGATGAAGACAAGAGTGCGAATAATGTAAAATAGTGTAAATAGTTTTATTTTTATTTATTTTTAATTTTTATTTTAATTATTGATTTTTTTTTTTTTTTTCATTATACCTCTTCCCTTTCTTTCTTTTTCTTTTCTCTTTCAACATTGTCACTTTAATTTTTATTTTATTTTAGTTATTTATTGAATTTTTGTTTTGTTTTTTTTTGGGGGGGGGGTAGTTTTTTTTTTTTTTTTTTTTTTTTGCTTTTGCTCGGTACGCGGATAGCTCTAGTGAACATGACGCAGGAGGACAAACATGCAGATATCTTTATATATTAGATTTTGCCATAACAGAAAAAGAAAAAAAACATTCTATGGGTGTATGGACCGAAGCGGATGGACGTGGAACTACTATTCTTGAAGCGTTACAATTCGACCTACATTTGCCGTCATTCATACAATACAAATGTCACTCTGACATGATGCCCTCCAGTCTTTTGTCTTACCACTAAGTTATATCTCTAGAGAGAAAGACTTCCTACGATAAATCACAAAACATTCGTTTTTAATATTAGGTTGGTGCAAAAATAATGACGTAATAATGTCGTTTTTTTTACGTATTTTTAACGTCAAAAAACGACATTATTACGTCATTATTTTTGCACCAACCTAATATAATCATCAGTTCGTAGGCATAAGATGTGTATATACGCTAATATATATATTTACTTTTTATTACTTAAAGTCACAGTCTGCTGCGCGAGCTTACTAATGACAGCACAGTCCCCTAGCGAGAGTATATATTTATACGTGGAGATACTGAAGAGTTCTCGGTCCGACCAAGAAGGGATTTCCCTTAAAATAATGATTGGTTTGACTACCGCCTACCGTGACCACAGTCTTGGAGGAAGACAACGACTTGAATAAATGTAATTATATAGACACACGTGCAGCGTTGATGACTGCGATGACGAGGAATGAATTCAAATAAAATAGAAAACAAAATTCAAAGAAAAGAGAGTTACAACGACATTTGAGTAAGGTTTAGGAGAGATAACAAAAAGAGAAAATTTATTAAGAGCTACAAAGTACAGGAAATTGTGGAGAGTCATGATCGCCAACGTCCTGAAGGAACAAGGCACATAAAAGAAAATGAAGAATTTTATGGTACTGGACTTAAGAAGCCGAAGGGAAATCTATCTTGTGTTCGATTTCCTTATCTGCTATCTGAGAAATAGTTTTGATCTTGGTAGAGTTACGACATTTGAGTAAGGTTTAGGAGAGATAACAAAAAGAGAAAATTTATTAAGAGCTACAAAGTACAGGAAATTGTGGAGAGTCATGATCGCCAACGTCCTGAAGGAACAAGTCAGCTTACGGTCAGCTCACGGTGAAACACCGGTTCTCGTTTAATCACCGAAATTAAGTAGTGACGAGACCGGTGAGTACTTAGATCAGCGTCTCTCAACGAAAGGTAATCAGCTGAGTTATTTATTAATTATTTTTATATTTAAAAAACTTTATTTGCAAAATGCTAGAGCCACTATATGCACATACCTTCTATATCTCAGTCAATTCTATATCTTTGTCATTTGATATTTTAAACAGGATGCTAAATTCCTTAATCTTTAAAAAGGAGAGGATAAACCTTCTCCTTTTGCCTTCCCCGGAGGATTTAAATCAGTCGTAAATTACATAACTGAAAATAACAGATTCCTCATAAATTCCTTTAAATGAAAATTCTCTACCGCTAATCTTCTTTGGGGATGCTAAACCAAAAATGACAACCATCAAAGATAATTTTCTTGATTATTGATTATTGTCCTATTTTCAAATTTCATGACTAATTTGTCCTGATTAAAATTTATAGTGCGACCAAATTTTCAGTTATTCTATAAGTGCGTCATGAAATAAAAGGTTAGTAAAAACTGACTTAGATGAAAGATGGCTTGGGAACAATGAATTCTATATACTACATTGTGAAATGTGTTTCGGTTTGAAATAAGTCACAAAGGGTTAATAAACCGTCAAAAAAAAAAAACAATTTAATCAAGCAATCTATTTAGTCAACTGCTTTATTCAAGTCGTTTTCTTTCTCCATGACTGTATGTCCGGTAAACAGTAGTCAAGCTTTCTGATCTTTGGTCATTTGGTCAGATTTCGAATAGTGGGTCAGGGCGAGAACTTTTCAGCTCATTTTTATGACTGCCATTTCGAGCGTGTTATTAGGTTAGTGCAAAAATAATGTCGGTTTTTGACGTTAAAAAATACGTCAGAAACCGACATTATTTTTGCACCAACCTAATATTTACGTATATTTGTGAAAAATCTGGTATGCATGTACGATAAAAATATAAAACTTAATATATCAAGATATTGAAAAAAAACTTTATTTTGGTACTGGGATCACGAGAATTAGACAACCGGTGATAGGCAAACTTACAAGGAATAAATAATGTGTTTAACTTGCTAACGGTAGCAGCAGCCCAGTTGCACCTGTGTATTTAAGAGATAGATAGATAGATAGATAGATAATGAGTAAGATAAATAATAGACTTAGATACATAGATAAATAATGAATCGACTTAGATAATGAATAGACTAAGATAGACAGATAATGAATAGACTACGATAAATATATAGACAGATAATGAATAGTCTACAATAATAAATAATGTTTAGATTACGATAGACTTGCAGAAGATAGGTAAAAGGAGACAGATAAAGATATTTACAATCCTGTGTAAGTGTTTGTCTGTATATTTGTCGTACGCAATGACTACATATTAGATGCGTTATTCATTCTCTTATATATTTGTCTACATTTACACATACAAAGACCATTTTATGTATTCTAACACTTGTTTAGAAATATTTTAGACAAGCAAAAGAAGACGGGGGCAGCTTCTAAATGACCTACTGAATCGTGGGTGTGTCAAACACTAGCCCTAAATAACTGCATTCCTTCAACAAAGAACCTACCTACTATGTCAGCTCGAGCCAATTATTCAAGGATGTAATATGCCTTTAAAAATCTCATTGCGTACAGCTATCTTCTTTGAACTTACACCCTTGTATGCATAGCTTTCTAAATCTGTATATGCGCCCATTGTATGTCGAAGTACTTAACACTTAGTTTAGCTGAGAGTAAAGGAGTCATCCTAAGCGATGTGCGGTTCCCTCCCATTGAAGCAGGTTACAATAGCAATTTAGAGGACGATTATGTATCAGCATATTTGTTCTCTATACTTAAACAAATAACCTTTCTCCTTAGAATTAGCAGCATAGCAAACAGATATAATTGAATGCTTTGTTTGCTTACTGGAATGAAACCCGTCAGTTTCGGGATTGCATTGTGAATACTATGCTAATGATATTCGTAACTTCAATATTCTTTTATGAAGACTGGTTTCGAACAAGGATAAAGGACTCGACAACCTTTACAATAATAATATGGATATTGACTCGGTTTAGTTTAGACATGAACAAAATCTCAACGAGGAAATAGTCGGACTGCACTTTAAGTAGGGCGAGTTTGCTTGCTTTTTAAAAATCAATATTCAATATTCTTGCTTTTTACGTGTGTTGGACAATTGGTTTCTCACACGACCGGCTGAACACACATGAAGTCAGGTGGCCTTTAAATGAAGTTATCTGTATCTGAAGTGTCATGTGTTTTATGACCAACGAAAAGGTTTGTATGATGAAGCCCTGAAAGCAGCCACCCACTTGACGGAAATGGAATAAAATAACAAATAAATAAATAAATGTAAACTTGAGAGGTCAAGTGACACTTGGTAGGAAGTTAAAAGTTTCCGTTAGCAATCTTATATAAGTAGAATCCAGGTTAGGTTGGATGGTAGAGGAACCGCCATTCAACCAGTCACGTCGGCATATAACAATCTTTGAAACCTACATGTCCATGACTGTCTTGAAAATAATCTCAAAATCTCAGGAGATTTAACCGATGAACACAATTCCTATTCGAACTCGAATGATTTTATTAAAAGGAGAAGGAGAAATAAACTTTGCGTGAAAAGGATATAATATATAGATTTTTATCGTGAATTATAAATTTAGTCCTGGGTATGACGATAAACTACGTCCGGCATCATGGCTTCTCATCAGGGGATTGGAGGTTTTGAGGAGCGTGGAATCACCTCTTAATTGATGTTGTTCCCAGATCCACCAGGAACAATGGTAGAAGCTGTTAGGGTCCCTCCTATGGGCAAATAGTGAATCAACAAACGAAAACAAAACATTAGGAAAGTATAAAAATACATTTGTATAATAAAAATACCAGCATTTTTATATGAAATAAAAAGAATGATCAACACTACATATTTATAGTAAAATGACCAACAATACATTTCCTCTGTAATTGAAGGCATGCAATTACGTTCAAATAGATCTCGACATTAAATAATCCATAGAGGTTGATATGCCGCGAAACAAAATCAGCCAAACAATCAACATGAAAGAACTCTTTCATGGCAATAATTCATATAATATCTTACAATTTCTTAAATAAATCAAACTGTATTCGAAAATATAACTTCAACAAAACTACAACATAAAATACACATATCACCACCTTTAGTAATTATGTTTGGTTTGGTTTGTTTTGTTTTACGGCATATCAACCTCAATGGGTTATTTAATGCTGACAAAGTTTTTATTGCTGGTAATATTTTTTTCCAAAAAATATATTGCTGTTATATTTTTTTCAAAAATGTATTGCTGGTAATAATTTTTATTCAAAAATTTATTGCTGCTAATTATTTTACAAGAACGTATTGCTGGTATTAAAACCTATTTTTATACTTTCATAGTGTTTTGACCACAGTTTGGGGGTTAACTATTTGCTCTTAGCTGGTACCCTAGCAGGAGCTACCACCCCAGGTCAGAGTGGACCTGGGAACATCAGCAATTAAGAGGTGGTTCCACGCTCCTCAAAACCCCCTGATCAGAGGCCTTGCTGTTGGATGTAGTTTATTGTCTTACCCAGGACGCGGATGTAGTTTATCGTCTTACCCAGGACGGCTAGTAATTATGTCCACACAAACATGGATATGCACAAAAGTTGAGTATCATCTACCATGTATTCAAATGTGAAAGCTGAATAACGTAAATCATATTTTCATTACTTCAAAGCTCGTCAGAAAATTAAAATTCGGCTTTAAATGACCTAAGAGGAGTTGATGTGCCTTTTAAACAAACAAATTAATCATGAATTATAAATCAACTTGAATGTTGCCCGCCATACGACAATGTCTTACTGTCGGGAATATAGCATTTTCATTGTAGATAATATCAGGTATCTTCATTTGTGTTTATTTGTACTTCAGTTCTCCCATGAGATGCTCGGAAATTTTAACAGGTTTTCATTCTTCTTCGCGTCCTAGGTAAAATGATAAATTACATCCGCGTCCTGGGTAAGACAATAAACTACCTCCGACAGCAAGGCCTCTGATCAGGAGGTTTTGAGGAGCGTGGAACCATCTCTTAATTTGCTGGTGTTCCCAGGTCCACCCTGACCCGGGTTGATAGCACCTGTTAGGGTCCCAGCTATGGGTAAATAGTTAACCCCCAAACTGGGATCTAAATACTATGAAAGTGTAACAATAAGTTTTAATACCAGAAATACTTTGTAAAAAAATGATTACCAGCAATAAATTTTTGAAGAAAAATTATTACCAGAAATAGATTTTTTTTTTTAAATTACCAGCTATACATTTAAAAAAAATATTAACGGCAATAAAAATCTTGGCGGCATTAAATAACCCATTGAGGTTGATACACTGTAAAACAAAATAAATCAAACCAAACCATTCTTCTTCTATTTACCGTGTCACTTTAGGATGTTCGTTGGCAATCATGGCCTTCTAAAATTTCCTTCTCCTTTGTAGCTCTTTTTAGCATCTCTCCCAAATACTACTCTGGGATCCATTTACTCAAGCTCGCCAAATAGATTGTGTATTGCTTTCCTTCTTCTCTCTTGCCTTCAACCTGTCCTGTGAGTATACAGATGGGTAAAAAAAGCTGCTTAAACCTCAACTAGACCGTTTCGGGAAATAACAAATACCTGTTGTAAATACATATACTTTTCCCTATATTTTAAATAAAAAAAAAATAATATTCGGTTAAAATTAAATCAACAAATTTCAGTCACGGATAATTTTATTTTTGGGAAGATTTTTAATTAAAAAGTTTAAATATTACTGTCGGCGGACAGCAATAATGACGTAATCGACGTTAATTTTAAATGACGAAAATACACATTAAAAGCGGTCTAAGCCTGATTTAACAATACAAATATACGTGTTGTAGACTCGCCCGTGATAGGCGTTGCTGTAGTGGTTGATGTAGCAAGTAGGTTTTTACGGGTTAAACAAGTTTTGAATTCAGAATTGTCCTCCTAAGAGACTGGCTGCCAACCAAAGCTAACGAGCGCTGCCTGCCCTACTATTGACCTCTATGTGCGGGGAGAGAAGAGTTGAATTTATACCGTTCCAAGTGTATTTGAGCGAAAGGGAACTCAACTGCCTCGGCGAGATTTTGAACTCGACATGACAGTCCTGCTTCCTGCGCCGAGAGACGCCACGCTACATGCACATGCCTAATTGAGACGAAGAACATGTAAATTATACCATTCTTTGAGAACAAATGTTGAGGTTATGTATACAAAATATATAGGATGTGGTCCATACTCTTGAACGAAAACAGAACCTGACCTGTTTTGGGCGTTATAAACCAACATTCATTGGTGCACACACACACACACACAGATATATATATATATATATATATATATATATATATATATATATATATATATATTACGAAATGGACAAAGTCCAACAATTTATTTATTAAAGACATTTTTTTTTATGTTTAACGTTCTTTTTATAGATACAAGTATTTAAGTAAATGCTCTGTTTATAATAAACAGTATTAAATAACATTTACCGGCCTGAATGTCCGAGAAATTTTCATAGAAAATATTCGTTCTTTGACAGGATTCGAACCTGCATCCTATACGGAACCGTCATTTACGCTGACGTGCCTTACTGTTAGGCTACAAAGAAGCGTTCGGTAGGCAAGTACGGTAAGGCACGTCAGCGTAAATGACGGTTCCGTATAGGATGCAGGTTCGAATCCTGTCAAAGAACGAATATTTTCTATGAAAATTTCTCGGACATTCAGGCCGGTAAATGTTATTTAATACTGTTTATTATAAACAGAGCATTTACTTAAATACTTGTATCTATAAAAAGAACGTTAAACATAAAAAAGAAAAAAAAAATGTCTTTAATAAATATATATATAGAGAGAAAGAGAGAGAGAGAGAGGGGGGGGGTAGATAGATAGATAGAATTATTAATACGAGATACATATACACACACGTATATATAAAAGAAAGCTTTTCTTTACCAAAGTTTTCTCTTGGAAATTTTGAAATTTAAGAGCGCGCATAGTCATAAGGTTAGCTGCAAAGTCAAGTAAATTAAATTTATAAAGTTACAAAAAGCCAATAACATTTTTGCTCATGAATATAAATACTTGTTACAAAATAAAATCTTTACATTTGCCTTGCTAAAGACACTCAGAAGGACGAAACGCCTCGGCTAAGATACGTTTTATTTTTGTCATTATTTATTCATATATATATATGTGTGTGTGTGTGTGTGTGTTCGTTTGTACCTACTTAACTACGACATACTTAAATTTAAAGAGAGTGTATATATATATGTATATTTACCACTAATATTATATATATATATATATATATATATATATATATATATATATATATATATATATATATATATATATATATATATATTGCTTTATATATACACTCTCTCTAAATTCTATTTTTATTTCCGGAGTAGGTTTTTATCTGTTTTCTTTTTGAATTTGTAGGTCTGATGAATTGGATCGTATTTACGATTCCAATGGAATAAATTATGACCATGGAATATTAGTGTTTAAGCCTTTTTATTATATATATATATATATATATAATATATAAAATGCAAAATGAGAAAAACTGCAGTTAATTGCTGCAACGTCCTGAAGAGTGGATTGAACAATTACAAAATCATCCTTGGAACTCTAGAGACGAAGTGCCGACTATAATATCAATCAGCTAAGTGAAAATTTTATTTGTATTAATCCTATATATATATATATATATATAGTGGGAAGAGAGATGCAGAGAATTCCACAACACTTTTTTGATGATTGCATTCTGATAATTACATTTTTTTTTCTTTTGTATATCCTCTTTAGCGTTAACACAACTCTATACTCTTCAGTGTATACCATCCTACATAGAGGGAATATAATTCAACACCTCTTGTTACTTGTTGACGTAATGCAGCAATAAATATATGAGGACTAACTGAACGAGTCAGACGTCGTCCCATCATGTCCCATAGATATTTTTTAAAAAAAGCTAACTTGCATGTTGTCTCTTTATGAATTAAGGAATAACGACGTTTTCTTTACCAAATAGTTTCAAGATTGATTATAAAATTATGTTAAAATATTCATTTTTCTTTCTCGCTTATTCAGAACACGTACTTAACTTTTTTGTTTGACCGTGATTTGAGAATTTGGAAACGTTTGCATTCAATCCATTTCTCGTTTGAAACCAGACGGTGATCATAACATAACTCGACAGATATTATGTTTGTAGAAATCCCGGATGAAACCTTTGCCCTCACATATAATTAAATTTCTAAGTGGAAACGACTCTGAAAGGGAGGAGCCAACTGAATAAAAGCGTTCACAGCAATAAATTGCTTTGGGATGACCATCCACTTTTGATTGGCTACGTTATAGTTCTTAACCTCTTTTTAAAAACACTTAACTCATTTACTACAGTTATGTGGTTCGTTTCGTTTGGTTTAACATGTTTTACGGCATATCAACCTCAATTTACTGCCGACAAGATTTTTAGGATAGATTCGTATGAATAGAATATATATTCTTTGTAAGAAATCAATTTGTAGGAGATTAGGTTTCATTGACTTATATTTGTAAAGAGGATTTGTAGAGAGTCTGGTTTCATTCATTTGGCTTGGTTTGGTTTATTTTTACGGGATATCAACCTCGGTGGCTTATTTAATACCAATAAGATTTTTAGGATAGGTTCGTATGAATAGAATATGTGTTTTCCCAAAAAAATGTATTGATGGACTGTTTACTATAAAAATCTTTTATACTTTCATAGTCTTTTGACCCCAGTTTGGGTGTTAACTATTTGCTCATAGCTTGGACCCCTAACAGGTTCTACCACCCCGTGTCAGAGTGGACCTGGGGACAAAAGCAATTAAGAGGTGGTTCCACGCTTCTCAAAACCTTCCAATCAAAGGCCTTGCTACCGGATGTAGTTTATTGCTATTGATTTAAAAACTTTCCCGATGAATAATTTGTCTTTGTCCCTTGTAATAAGTCCTTTTTATCTCTTTTTACACTAATGCACACCCACTACAAGTCCCAAGGGCTACTGAAGGTAGAGAGTTACTGTATGGAGCTGTATTAGATGTATGTGAAAGGGGAAACTTAACAGGAAAGTCAATTAAATCCAGACTTGAAGAGGTCAAGATTTAATTAGGAATAGCATTTCAGAGTTCAGGAGGAGGTGTTAGGAGTATAGAGTTGAAGTGAATTTTATAAGGAACTGTAAACCCAATCCTAAACAGGAAACAATGGATGAACCATCTGCTCCTGTCCAAAAAACTGGGGAGGAGTGTAAACCGGACGATAGACAAACCTATCTACTCCGATTGGGAGAGGAAAAAAAGAATAATAATTACTGAATAAAATTTCAGATTTCAGGGGGGAGGGGGGAGACGTCAGAAGTAAGGAGTCGAAAGAACCGGAAACTCAATCCGAAACAGAAAGCAAGGGATAAACCGCTACTCCTGTTCAAAAAAAATCGGGGAGTGGCATGAACTGGACAAATGGAGAGCCTGTCTAGTCCTATTATTGTTTCACTTTGATGTTTTTCAGATTACATTACACTAAAACAGGAATGTCTTTGATTTACCTGAAAATCTCAACAGCTGAGATATAATTCCTAAACATTAGCAACTATGAATACTGCGGTGTAGTCAACAGATTTACTAGGGAAGAAAAATACAAAACAAAGACAAAAAGGAATAGAATAAAACAAAACATACCCTGAAAAATAAACTGGTAAATAAAATAATATCTAAAGAAACATTAGCAATCTTTGGAAAGTAATAGCTTAAAGATATTACAAAATTTGAAGAAATTCTCACCAAAATCATAACATAGTTTTTATTATCTCAATCTGAAATGTATTTTACTGAGTCACTTCCGAATATTGCTATTCATCGAAACGCCTATTTCCGGTATTCCGTGCATGCGGATAAACATTCATTCGTCATATGTCAAATATATCCTACAAAAGAGACACTTATACTTAAAATCAGATAGAGACAATTAAAATTTCTAGAGTACATAATGAGGGAAAAGTGCTTAGAGAATTTGACACACGTAAAAGGAACAGAGAAAAGCAGTGAATAGCCTACCTAACGTGGTTGTGTACATGGTTCGCAGAACAGTGGGGTAGCAGACAAACAAAACATACTTAAAGCTACAAAATACATTAAGTTGTGGAAAACCATGATCGCCTACATCCAGAAGGGACACACCATATTGAAAAGAAAGATAACCTACTATATTTCGATTATTTTATAAAACACTCTTAAGCAGAATTTTAGACGGAGTCAGTTTTTTTCGAACGTGTCATCTACGATTAATTTGAGAGCAAAAGTTTGTAAAACGGTTGAATTATCTTCAGCACAACCAGGCATGATATTTTAATGTGACCACAAAATAACATAATTGTGCGTAGGGAAATCTCTCTCTCTCTCTATATATATATATATACTTCCTGAGATACATGCTTGTAAAAGGTGTGAACAGAACATTGTAAATCGTTGAATTTAACGCAGCTAAGTATTATAAAAGAGGAAAGTTTCAGCTTAAAATCTGTCTTGAATTGGTTATCGTAGTTACGGCAATTCATCTCAATAACGCATTCCTTTTAAGATGAGCAACAATTTCGGCTGGTGCGTTTAAGCGTGTCGCCTATCGATGCGAGACGTTTACTCAACAAGACGATTTCGAGTTCTGCCCAAAGCCATTGCGTTCGCTTTCACAAAAAACCCAAAACAAAAGCATTCTTGGGAAAGATGTGAATGAATCGTTTATTTTGTCTCCTGCTATGGATTAAAATGCAACGTAGACTAGGATCTCGAGTCTTGGCTGGTAACCTGTATATGATAAAAACAACTCTGAATTTCAAACCACGTTGATGCCAACGGGAAACTACTCCACAATCATTCCAAAGGAGTCAGGGTAATTCCCAAATAATAAAGAAATGTGTGGAAAGCCCATAGTCCCCTACATCTTGAAGACACATTAATTTTCTTTTTAAAAAATTGGTTAGATCGAGTAAAATTTACGACGAAAATTTACTCTAGTAAATCTACATTGATCATGTGTGCACATAGATTTTTGTGTTAGGCTTGGAAAAACTCTTTCAGAAGCATCTTCAGTTATGTAATTACCAAAATATCTACACAAAGAATATCTCAGTAAGGATATATATTTTATAGATTTGAAAAAGATTTGTTGGAAAAAAAAAAGAACAATTTTGCCTGGGAAAACATACAATGATAATATTATAATTTCATAATGTCTATATACGCATGCTATGTATCGCTCATGCAAAAAAGACGAGGCGTCTATTTCAAACACGGGTATCCAATAAAAAGAACGTTTGAAGTAATAAAAATGTCGGATTAAAATAAATCCATTTTTTTATAAATTGCTTTGTTTACATTTCCGAATTTGAAACTGAGCAGATATGGACTCTTGAGAATAACTGGACGAGGTGAGTGTGCTCTCTTAAAAAGGGTAAATAGAACCTTGCTGGGATGTGGCACTCTTTGCGTCTGAGCGCTCTAAAACACTCCGGATCAAATGGCGGTTTCTCCTACAGAGGAGGACACAGATTTGAACACAGTCGGAGAGCACATTTTCTTATTTATGTTTTCTTGAGAACGCAGGTCGACATTTGTAATACACACTGTTTAATTTTTTTATCTGAAGCGTCTATTTCAAACACGGGTATCCACTAAAAATAACGATTGAAGTAATAAAATCACTGCCAAGTAGATATCGATCGTACTTACTTCTCCATAAACAAAAACATATAGATATATCACAAATGTTAGGATAACGTCACAAATAGAAAGTCAGTTCATATTTTAAGTTGATTTGTCTGTTATTGTATACGAGTGTGGATCAAGAAGTCCATAGCCTAAATCGCATAATTATTATGTGAATTTTTATCTGAGATTTTCACTCTATAATGTTCGAATTGAGTGTATTGAAAAGGAAGGAGATTATGTTGAAAAAATAAATATTTGATGTGTAATGAGTGTCCGAGTTGCATAAAATCATCATTAATGAAAATGCCTGCCATTTACTTATATTCCGAGAAATATCTTATCATTATGGTTGTTCCTCCCTTAGTTAGCACAACCGTTGCCAATAAATAATGGACTATTCCGTTTTGAAGCGTGCAAAGACGGAAAAAAACATATCAAATGTGCTATTCTTGGAATACATTTATAAAATTTTCGGTGAGAAAAAGAAAAAAAGAAGCTAGAAGTGTATAACGTCTCCTGTCAATACACCATAAATAATTCCGTGTTAATTGCGTGGAAAGGCAGAAAAGCTATATCAGAGACGCTGTTGAGTTTCAATGAGAAAATGAAAAAAATAAACAAAGTGTTTAACGTCTGTTTCAGTGAAATCGAAAAAGTTATCCATTTCAAATCTTTTTATCTGTACTCCCTTACTTATTTAAATAACGGCCAGCATTCAATGAACCTTTTTGTAGTCAACTGTCATATAGCATAATAACGTGGTACGGGCTCCATTGTTATGAATTTGTAATAATTTCACCCTAAGCAATGCAATAATGCCGCCAGGGTGCGAAAGGGGTTAAAAGATAATGAGAAGACTTTAGTGAGAAGAAGTGAGAAAAAGGACAATAAAGGAACAGGTTTCTGGAAGAGAGTACAGTGATTAACGTTGAATTTAAATGTTTGAAGATTGTAATTATCAGAGAAGCCAGAAATCTGAAGGGACTTCCACAAGTGAGAAGTACGAAAATAGAACTGACGTTTGCATCTAGCTATTTCATCAGTAAAACAATGAGACCTAGTTGCCATTCTAATAGCAAGCATTAAATTTATCCAGTTGAGGCACTAAGGCGGAAATGCCATCAGAATAAGTGTCATGAAAACATTTTTAGAAAAGACAGAGGGAAGCCACGTCATGGCGGTGAGAAAGAGACTGAAGTCGAGATGCCAGGTTAGAGTCGATTACATTACAAACCCTTCTTTGAATTTTGTCAAGAATCTCGAAATATATAGTAGGAGCACTAGACCAGTACATTTCAAAAAGTATTCTACGTTGACCGGCCGAACTTCGAAAAGTATTTTCTCTCTTAATTTCAGGGATGAGTAGTTATTATTCACATTATTTACAGTCGGACTAATGCCCTTGTTTTTTGTTGTTGTTATCAGAACGCTTCAGTCGTTGTTCCCTCCGGCCTTCTTCAGGTGTTTATCGGTCCGGATAATGTTCAGGGAAATTCAAATTTATTCTTCAGTAGATGACTGAGAGAACATCTCTTTATACTTTACCGTTGATGTCACTGACCTCTTTCCTCTGTTTTTCTACATTGTCTTTGCTTGTTTAATCAAACGAAACAGCTTGACTCACGCAACCAGATCTAAATGTGCACTATAGTTGTTACAGCTGCCATTCTTTTTGTAAAACATCTCAAGAGAGAATTAACAAGCATCTGGGTGTCATGAATTTCTGCATTTCTTTGTTGATATTTACTATGCACAATTTACTGTCCTGGAACTAAATTTATGGTAAACAGAGATATGAAGACTCTATTGCGCTAATCTTCTAAAGAAAGGAAGTCTTTCTTTGAAATCCTATCTCTTTACCAGGAATTGGAACATTAAATTCTGATGTACACATGAACGTCTTCCCCGACTAACGAAACTGATTAAATAAAAAAAAAAAAGATTTCACGGTCATGCTATTGTTTTAATACTAACTAGTATATTTCTTTGGATTGTTCGACAACACAATATTCTACAATTCCAATAAGTTGAGCGAGAGAAAATGACTCAAATGTCTACTAAGAAGTGATCCAGTATTAATATTTATCTTGAATCTGGTGACATTTTGTAGTTTCCAAGAAATTGATGAGAAAACGAAGTTGTATATACGACAAATAACAACGGAACATTATATTATCATTACTCAGTCAGTTATGCGCCATACGTGATACACACTTAGGCGAGGCAGATTTTTTCCTGCAAGGGTTGCCATTTCTTCCTACGGTAGACCAGTTGCCATCCAAGGCTATAGAACCCGGTCCGTCTTGCTATTTACCCACAGCTGCGGAGGGGGAGAGAAAAAGAGGATTCATACTTTTTCCCAAACACATAAGTGAATGCAATGGTTTCAACTGGAATTCGAACCCGGCTCACCGATTTCTTCAATCCGAGCCGCTACCCATTACTCCACCATGCCTCCAATTTCCCTCACTACTAAACAAACAAAATAAATGTCCAGAAATGGTTATTTACAAAAATGTATGAAAAAGTTCTAGAGAAATGTTAGAGATCAGACTTTTAATTTTTTTTTTTTTTTTTTTTTGTAAATTAAAATAGTTCTGTATATATGTGCGTGAAAGATAGAATTAATGTTGTTAAGAAAGCGAAGGTTTCTTCCTATATATATATATATATATATATATATATATATGTTCAGAAAGGAAGACAGTGACTGGCGTCTCTGCATCTGGCGGTTTGCGATTAGGGGTTAGTCGTATTTTTCTGAAGTCGTCGCGATACCTAGTGGTTCTTTTGACGCGAGCCAGTCTTATATTATACTACTGATATTTTTTTCTAGTTGTTAGCTTGCTTTTTACTTGTTTTCAGAATGACTCACGAGGATTTCGAAAACTAATTAAAAACTATTTACATTCGGACTATTGTTCTCATCTTTGTTGTTGAAATGCAATCGAAAACTAATTAGAAACATTTGATTGGCTAATTATTCGATGTCATCGAAATTCTACGTCTCTCCAAATAAAACTGGCTCAAGTGAGGACAATTTCCTTTTTCTTCTAGAAATCAGGTGCTAATGTTATGTCAATTTTTAGAGCTTTCTGGCTAGTTGCTAATGTTGTACGGTGATATGTGTGCGCATAACCCGCGCGTTATATCATATAAAACTCATATGTGTCTCGGAACACAAATTCTCCATGCTCATTAAGATATTAACTTTTCATATTTCTTTTTAAGCTTAAGTAAATTATAAGTTGGAAATAAATACGGTTGGATACACCAGACTGGGTGGGAAAAGATAAACTTTCAGTTGTTTTGGTTTGTGTCTCAGTAAAGCGGATGACGTCACTGCTTCCGAGAGAACAGCTTTTTTTTTCATCTAAACGTCACCACAGATATAATCTAGAAATGTCTAATAAAAATAGAAACCTAACTACATCTTCTTAACCACGAGCGTTACTCTACCACAAGAGCTAGCAAGTGCGTCTCAGAGATTACTACGTTAGTATCATGACGTTGATTATCACTGGGCGCTCTCTAGTGCTAGACTAGGCTGCAATTGCTAAAGAACCATCTATAATTGTTATCACGCTAGCTTTAATGCAGTTCGTCACGATGGAACACATTTTAACTGGATGTACTCACTTAGACCCTGTAAGACATAAGACTATAAGAAAAACAACACGAGAAAGCAATTTGAAAATACTGATACCGCTAACATAATGTCCTACCTTTAAAGGAGTAGGTTTATACTAAAACATATAACACTTACAATAGATAATCTACAAACTATATATCTATAAAACATACGTTTACCCGGAAGGTATTAAATTATGCACAAAATGTCTATATTTGAAAGTATAAAATTGCATTAAAATATTTAGATTTCGACATCAAATAATCCACAGAGGTGTTGATATGCCTCTAAACAAAAACAACCAAATCAAACCAAACCTAATTCAGTTCAGTCTTCACGTGTTTCCTCTCTTCTGCTTCTCAAAGATTAAGGTATAGATATCTGGGGTTACTTCGTAGTGAGGTTACATGCATATTTTTGGCACCGGTAGTCAGGGTTCTTTTTTTTTAATTTTACAATGATGTTCACCCAAGAGACACTCGATGTATAGGACATCCGGTAGCAAGGCCTCTGCTCGGGAGATTAAAGTTTTTAAAGAACGTGGAATAACCTCTTAATTGCTGTTGTTCCCAGGTTCACTAAACCCTAACAAGTGGTAGCACCTATTAGGGTTCCAGCTATGGTCAAATAGTGACCCTCAGAAACAAAAACAAAATACTATGAATATAGATTTTTATAGTAAAAATACCAGGAATACATTTTTATATAAAAAAATGTCCAAGAATATATATTTATAGTTATTTAATATTTGTCTATTATAAAAAAAGATTGTATTACAAAACCGATGAAGAGAGCTGAGTTTTGACAAATACGAACGAGGGAGTGTTAATTTTAATTTTATTTTGTGGAAAGATGGAATAAAATAAACGAATGAGGAAGGATTTTCATTGCTTTATTTAGAATTTAAAATAAAATTTGCAAAAGAGATGCCTGAAAATAAAATCTTATTCTTTAAATAGTCAGACTAAAATGAAATTGTGTGTTTTTAATCTGTCCGATCTCTATAAGTTGATTTTTTTTTTTAAATCTTATACACATTTGGAAGGAAGTCCTTATTTGAAAATAAAAACACAGATTTTCCTTGCACAAGGAGGGCGCTTGTTGAATAATTACTTCTTGACGAGCGGGGGGGTGATTATTCGAGAGACGTTTATACGCGGAAGGGCACTACTTCGAGTAAATGCAGGATATACGAGGCATCACTAACAAGTTCTTGGCCCGACACACTTCCCAAAATTAGAATCATAATATTTTTATATGTTTCCCGCCTTTTGTCTTTACACGCCAATCTCTCTGCTACTTTTTTTTTTTTTAATCTAGACGATATATTTTTTTATTAACTATTCATTTACCAACCATATTAATTATACACAAGAATACTTTTGTATATTTTAAACTAGCCTAGAAGCCGCCCTTCTGGAGGACTTTAAGCTAGCTCCTACAGGGGCAAGGCTTTCAGGCCTTCGGGCTTTTCCTTTCATCGTCCGATGTACGTAAAAGTTTAACAAATTTAGAAATAATCAAATTATTTTATCTTTATTCGATAGCTTAATTCGGCATAATCATTCTTCGTATACGCAACCAATCTCCGTAGTTCATATTTATTTTGTGCGCAATTTTAAAATCACCATTCATTATGATCCCTTCACATAAAGTCACTCTTAAAAGACATTAGGTAAACAGGACTATGTAATATTTCGAATTCATCACAGTACGCGTTCTAGAAAAAATACGAACTACGTACCGTGCTCCGATTAAATTTTAATTACGGTTTAATTGGACGATATCAATTGCAGTTGAAATGAAAAAAGAAATTAAAGTTAAACCTTTAATAAAAAAAAAACTTTCATTCTGTTCGATATTTAAATTTAACTTTAAATGGGTTATTTAATTTTTAATCGCGTGTAACTACAGTAGATTACGGCATTAAATAACCCATAGAGGTTGATATGCTGCTAAACAAATTCAACTAACCAAACAACCAATATAAAAGATTTTTTCATAATATTAATCCATATAATATCCTACAATTCCTTAAAGAAATCAAACTGTAATCCAAAATATAAAACATAAAACACACATATCACAACCTCTAGTAATTATGTCCACAAAAACATGTATATCCATACAAGGTGAGTATCATCTTCTTCAATCAATATACAATTATGAAAGCAGAATAACATATTTCAAATTTTTAGTGGTTCAAGTTTCCAAAGAAGATTTCATTATTAAATGATCCATAAGGAATAGTACCTATGAACACTAATGGGTATGTCCCAATCCTCATAAATATATTGGACACAATTGTAAGTGGTGTCGATGTAGTCCACCACAAGCAGTGGTTTACCTACTTCACGCCGTTGATGAGTATTCTATTTTGTTGACGTCATAAAGATTACCATTTCATTTCCAACCTCCGTTTTGGTTATTCCTCATTCAGTAACCCTTTTCTAGGTTACAACAAACTGATATGCCCTTAAACGAAGAGAACTGTATTTTCTGTTATTCGGAAATAAAACAATGGATAATTTAATTTGTTACTTTACCTTAATAATGTGTTGCAGCAGCCGAACAACAAAGGTACTACTTCTACCTACTGGCTATATAAGTGGACATCCAGACGCATGATCGATGGCCTGACGATTGCGTTTAGAATGAAACAGATTGTCCCCTCTGGGTGTCTACTTTTATATTTACATACATATATTTGATGTTGAGCATGTTAACCCATAAATATAGAATACCTTAAAACTATATTTTATCATTATATATATATATATATATATATATATATATAATGTAATGAAAAACAAACCACTTTAAGGTACCATTACGTAATGGTACCTTAAAGTGGTTTGTTTTTCATTACATATTAGCTCTGTCCTCACATTGAGCTCTCAGGATTTCATCCTCTTTGGATTTACCAATTCGGTTTACCAAGTTCCTTATAACTTAACTATATATATATATATATATATATATATATATTAGGTTGGTGCAAAAAATAATGACGTAATAATGTCGTTTTTTGACGTTAAAAATTACGTCAAAAAACGACATTATTAAGTCATTATTTTTGCACCAACCTAATATATATATATATATATATATATATATATATGTATGTATGTATGTGTGTGTGTGCTTTTCTTTTCCAATTTTATTCTGTCATTTTTTTCTCTCCATTGATTCCTATTGGAAAAATAGTTTCGGTTTACGAAAAATTCGGGTTATGAATGGCCTTCGGAAACGAATGAAATTCGTTTACCGAGGTTCCATTGCATTACTATTACTATAAGTATTTAATGTTTTTATTTATATTTTCATAATAAAATATATATTCAAAGCTTTTTTAGCAATTCATTGATTCTACATATTCATCTGATTCCGCCAGCTTTAGAAATGCCTCCACTTCCTCGATATACAAACAAGTTTTTAACAAATCTTCCCTTCTTACACTTTAAATAATTTCTAATTTAGTTTTATCGAGTTTTCTGTTTTTCTTTTCTTTTATAACTGTTGTTTCCCCTCGCTCGGTGTTTGTCTTCATTTTTGTTTTCTTCTAATGAATCTTTAGGATTTTTTTGTTTTGTTCCTTCTTGCTTTGCTTATTCCTGGCTTCTTTTCCTTATATTTTTCTATTTATTTTACTTTTCTTTCATTCAACTCTTCAGTATTTTTTTCATGATGGTCTTTCTCTGTTTCTGTCGCGTTTGGACTTTTCTGCTCCGTGAACTGGCAATAAAAGATGGATAAATTTATCCTCTGTCCTAGTTGAGTTTTGTTTTTGTGAGATAGATGTCTTATAGCAGTAAAGAACTGGCGGTTTCTTGTTACTTAAAGAATTACAAATGGCTACTATCAAAACAATATGGCTTCCTTTACAAACTTGCTGTTTTCCTTTGCTCTAAAGACTCTTGTTCTATCCGATATATATATATATATATATATATATATATATATATATATATATGAAATAGTTTGTTGTATGTATATTTAATAAAATGTTTTCATTTTTTCAAAACACGCTCAAGATATTGTGTCCATGTTCAAAGTTAATATTATTAAGTGTTAGGTTTTTGTTTTTATTAATAAGGCTTCCATTATTTTTAGCCTTTTTTTTCATGTAGATTATGCTATTATATTAGTGTTGTCAACAAATATGTTACGAATAGTGTCCGGTAGGTCTCCATGAATAAATATTCATGGAGACCTAACTACCGGACAATATTCGTGACATACATGCGTGCATATATATATGTGTGTGTGTGTGAGTGAGTATATATATATATATATATATATATATATATATATATATATATATATATATATATATTGTCGTCTTGTTGCCATTGTATCCAATTAAATCATGATATGAACTTTCAAAACCCAGAACTTTATTGACTGCATGCGTGTCTGCCTTCGTGGAAAATTGTCTTAAATTTATCTGACTACATATTTATATGGCTGTAAATTGGATATTTGTACTTCTAAGTTTAATATGGGACATTTTTTGTGAAGCATTGACACTAACAAACAGCCTCTTTTTTATGGCGCCCTCTCCTTCTTCATTTAATTTCTAGTTTCTGTTTATCTTTTTTTTTCTTTTCGTTTCAACTTCCTTTCTTTTTTTTTTCTTTTTCATTATTCCTTTTCCTTTTCACTTATCCTTCTTTGTTTTCTTCCTTTCCATGTTCAACTCTGCTTTCTTCCTATTCCTGGAATCCCGCTTTTTCAAAATTCTTGTCGAATTCGTCCTAACAACTTTCCCCAAGTAGAAAAACAGAAGGCGAGCAAGAAAAAACAAAAATAAAAACAACCGGAGAGGCGAATGCATAAAAGTAATACGAGTTACGTTCTCATGCAACAGTGTCGGTCTCAGAGCATCACCCTTTCTCATACCAAGTCTGCACGTCTGACGACCTTCTTGCCTGCATTTTGTCACCCCCCTCTCGTTTTAATTCTCCATAGGGAGATAGATTTACAAGTATCTGACAAGGTTAATGAAACCTATGCTCATGCTTCAATGGACTATTCCATTCTCAACATTTGGCGAATGAATATATATACAGTGCGTCGCCTATATATATATATATATATATATATGTGCGTGTGTGTGAGTGAGAAAATCCCTTCGTAAGCAACTTTACGTACTTTCTTTTCTTAATTCTTTTTCATTCCACAATTGACAAATAAACTTTAGTCTCCTCCCTTTTTCTTTTCTCTGCCTGCGTACTGAAACGCATTCATTTTTTTTTTCTTTCATTCTTTTCTTCTTTTCTCTGTTCATTCGTTTATTTACGTTTATATTTTTTCATTTTTTTGTTTATGTTTAGTTTTCTTTTAACTTTCTTTCCAGTTTTAATTACGCTTTCTTTCTTTCTTTCTTTTCTTTCTTTCTTTCTTTTTTTCTTTTCTTTTCTTTCTTTCTTTCTTTCTTTTTTTCTTTTCTTTTCTTTCTTTCTTTCTTTCTTTTCTTTCTTTCTTTATTTTTAAGTTTGCTTGCACTGGTTTCCTTCCTTTCTTTTTCTTTTCTTGTTTTTTGTTTTTCTTCTTTTCTTTTCTTTTTTTTCGTTTCCCTTTCTTTTTTTTTCTCTTTTTATTTTCTATTTGTTTACAAGTATCTTCCGTGTTCATTTTTTATTATTTTCTCATTTTATTTATTTTTTATTTATTTACATACTTTGTTTCTTTCATGTTCTTTAACTTTCTTTCATCGGCTCTCTTCTTCAGTTTCAAGCATCTTTTCTTTTCTTTCTTTCTTTTTTTCTTTTCTTTTCTTTCTTTCTTTCTTTCTTTCTTTCTTTAATAGTTTGCATGCGTGCAATTTTTCTTTTTTATTTCCCTTTTTCTTTTTTTACTTTCCTTTTCTTTTTTAATTTCTTTTTTCTTTTTTACTTTTCCTTCTTTTATTTTCCACTCGTTTTCAGATATTTTCCATATTCGTTACTTCCTTTTTTTTTCCTTTTCCTTTTTTAACTCCAAAAAACATAATGTTGATTTACTATGTGACCACTAAAAGTTTTGCAAGTACACAAATGAACTATTAATTCAAAAAGTATGGAAAAAATATTTCACGTCAATCTCCCACTGGGCTTCAGATTGTTGATCTAGCGTTATTCTAGACTCGAAAGTAGACTAGCTCATAAATAGGCTATTTACAATGTTATAGCGACATTTAGCTTATTGCATTTATTTTGTTGCTAAATGATGCTGAAGTGAATGCGAAGTCAAATATTGCCATTTTTAAGTCTATTTTGTTGTCGGCCAACTTCTTTTCACAGCTGTATCATTCTTTGAATAGCAGCATTAATTTTGCAGATGTTGGTGAGTTTAAATGATTTATACCGCCTTTCCCTGACCTTCAGGCTGAGATCAAAACAAAATATGTTTTACTGCCGTGTTTTTGTCTTTGGACAGTTCATGGTAAATGCTTTAAAGGATGCCGAGTTCCGGGGATGGGAATCCTGTGGCAGCACCTCCATCATTGTACTAAATAGAAAATGTTGGCGGATAATAATGCCAACGTGACAGTGGTTGCGGCGACTAGGCTCATGGATACGCCTATAGGCACCTCCACATTAAAATGACCCCGTTTCCCACCACCGTCTATCGAGTAAACATCGGATCAAAGCGTAGTATCTGTTACCACTTTCACTTAAGTTTATTTGGTAATTTCGTTTCGGGGATTCCAGTCCTGCAGAAAGATCTCCATCATTGCACTAAAGTGGGTTGGTAGATCCCAGTGCCAACGTGTGAGTGGCCGGGGGGACTGTGCAGTCAATTTTTTGTTCTTAGATCATATTTACGCGTATGGGATCCCCACATTAAAAACGAAATTGTGTCACATCCTACTTTCGTGGGGCAGTCGGTAAATGCCAATTGGCTTTACCTAGGGCAGAGTGAGTGCCGTTCGGGCTGTCTCTTGATTTTACCGACTCCTAACACCCGACCCTTCATAAAAAATACAGCATACTTCACATTGACCCACTAACATATATATATATATATATATATATAATTAAAAAAATATATATAATTCGTTCGCTACATACGAGTTCTTATGTTTCAAAAACGAGAGCCGAAACCATCAATATAATTATTAAATTTAAATTGAATTGAAGTAACAAACCCTGTTAATTTTCGCTTGAGGATGAAACAGGACTTGTTACTTTAATTCAATTTAATTTTAATAATTATATTGATGGTTTCTCTCGTTTCTGAAACATGAGAACTCTTATGTAGCGAAGGAATCATATTTTTTTTTAAATAATTATAATCTAAGCTCTACTTCTGTATGGAGCACTGTTTTTTTTTGTTTGTTTTTTTTAAATAAAAACCAAAATACTAAAGAACCCTGGATTATTTATCTAACGTGTTCTTTCCTATTTTTCTACATACCTGCACGCACACACACACACACATATATATATATATATATATAATTATGAATTGAACTAAGTTTAATATCTTTATTGTTTATACGTTATTTTTATAGATGCAAATATTTAAGTAGATGGACTGTTTACAATAAACAGTATTAACATTTACCGGTCTGAATGTCGGAGAAATTTCATAGAAAATATGTGTCCTTCGACAGGAATCGAACCTGTATCCTACACGGAACCATCATATAGCCTAACGTGCTATACCAGACGCTTCCTCTGTAACTAAATGGTAATGCGCGTCAGGTTCCGTGTAGGATGCAGGTTCGATTCCTGTTGCAGGACACTGGACACATATTTTCTATGAAATTTCCCTAACATTCAAGCCCGTAATTGTTGTTAAAAAGGTTTATTATAAACAGAGCATTTACTTAAATATTTGTATCTATAAAAATAACGTATAAACAATGTGTGTGTGTATGTGTATTACTATTAACAGGCTTAAAAGAGAGTAGCACATGTCCTCAAACGAACTTCTGTCGAGGAAAGTAAGTGAAATTTATATGATAACAACCAAGTTGTACGTCTCAGACACAGCGCTGCTGCGACATTAAAAGAACGCATCCTTGGTCCTTTCACAATTTTCACATTGCAAACGATGATAAAACAGCCCTGAATCCATCATTGGATAATGTTTAATTGTTCGGCCAAGATAACAACAAGTACTTAACTTAAGTACATATGCCATAGTTATAAGTTATTCGAAATCAAAAAGATCTTTCAACCGACATTGAAACCACTTTTTTACTCAATAAAACCTATACAGATTTCTACAGCAGACCTAAAAGTGTCGCCCCCATAAATGTGTCAGCTCCTTTAGCTACACTACTGGATTGAATCTAAACACAGAATCGACCAAGATTAATACGACAATCTGCTTCTGTCGTAAACTCTTAGAGAATAAAGTCCACACCTATAAATGACTTTGTTAGAAATCTCCGCAGAAATTGCCATAGCGCACATAGCCTGTTTAGAATGAATTAATTTATTATGTTGCATTCAAAATATACAGAAAATTTAAAATGACTTTTCAAAGTAACATATTTTCTTACAAAAGTCATTTTTAATTTTTACGCAAGCATTAAATATGTTTAGCGTAAATTGTTGAATGGTTCGAGACTTTTAGAGTGAAGTGAATTCTTCAGAATGCCCTGGAGAAAAAAAATCTCAAAAATGAAAACAGGAGATCAATTTCTCTTCAATGTCCAACCAAACTATAAAGAAACTATTCCCAAGGGATCATGATTTAGTAACGTGGCAAACAAACATTAAATCCTCGATTACCTCTTGACCACCCTGTATACGCACGTGTGACTGCTGTTTGGGTGACTTTCATTATTTTCATTCCTCCATTTTGTATTTCATTTTTTTCTAAGGCACCGATATTCAGAACTTAAAATGATTACTTGGTTACTTATTTTAGTGTATCTTTTTACTTACAATTATTGCCACGTAATGCAAACAATAGTCAATGTCTTATTTAAACAAATTAACCCTAAATAATTAACAGAGCCTTTTTATAGATATCTGTCTCTTATATTATTGCAAATAAGATTTTTTTTACATTTACGTTAAGTAGCGAGGTAATCATTCTAAGTAGCGCGGTTAGTTGAAATAAGTGCTGTGTAATTTGTTGCGTTTTTTATAACCTCAAATTTACTGAATTTCCGACATTTTGTTTGCATATAACTTACATAAGATTTACACTATTTACATTGTTCGAACTCTTTCCCTCATCTTATTGCCATATTCACGACGTTTCGGACGTTGTACGTACCGACCTTCTCCAGGTAATATTTGTTGAAATTTCGTTTCGAACCCTTTATTTGATTCCAGGGAGTAGATTGTTCTAATTCCACATGCCATGCCTTTGGATATCGCAGTTTTAGTTAATTCCCCTTGATAACTCAATTCTCCAAGTTTTTGTTCTCTCTGCTGTGGCCAAGCATTAAACTCACAACTCTTTGTGTCAAGTCATGGCCCAGCGGATAAAAGCCTTGGTTGATTGATCCAAAAGGGATTTCAGCCAAAGATTTGTGAGTCCAAAAGAGATGAAAAGGAAAGCTAGCGAATATTATAAAAAGTCTGTCCTTTAAGAGTCATATGACCGACTAAGCACAGTGCATACTAATTAGAGAAGAAGAGAAATTAAGAGTGTACACCCTAGAAGTTTATTTATACTGCAGGGTACCCAGTAAAAATGCAGTAAATTCAGAAAGAAATTTATTTACTTATCATGATTCATGCACAAACTGAATAATCATCCTAGATGTTCGAAATGTTTGCCTGAATGTTCAACACAAAGTGGTAAGCGTGGTAACCGGGGGGGGGGTCAGTAGCTTCGCGGATAGTATCAAGGGGAATTTCATTCCAAGCCTCAGTTAATTTCTACTTCAACAAATCAATATCGACGATGTCACGACGACGGTTTTGCAAATGAGTTAAAAGTACATTCCAGATACAGTAATCCATAACATTCAGATCTCGGCTTTTAGATTAACCAATTAGAGCTGCTATATTTTCTCAATGAATAAATTTGCCTTTTTTTTTTACTTTTTTTTTTTTTTTTTTTTTTTTTACTGGCCACTCTGTGCAATGATTTTACAACATGCTTACGCGTGTTCAAATCCTGTTGAAGTTATCGCTAACAGTTTTGTCGATATTTACAAACTCTTCGCAAACCAATCGATGAAATTTGAATAAGCTGATTTCTTTAGAAAAATACTTCAACGCAGCCTAGGAAAACCAACAAGTAAAATCAAAACTAGTAAACTCAACTGTACTTTGTACCGTTTTCCCCAAAATTTGGTTTCGATCGTTTGTCGTACCTCGAAATTTTAGAGGGTCGGAGGACGGAGGGGTGGACGGAATAATAGAAATCATAGCATTGTACATACAGATAAATTTCAGTTGGTATTAATTTGGTCCCATCAAACAAAGATCGATGAAAGGATTTATTTTGGAAGTTTGAGAAGTTTTTACTTATTAGTTTAAATACTTCTGTTTACCGGTTATTTTGGGCACAATGGATGGATTTACCCGATGCCATAGAAACGTTAGGTTTAATCTAGAGAAATAATATATAATAAAAAGTTTGTGGTTTATATGCCATCGAATCTCAAATCCTAACACCAAATTTGTGAAATTCTTTCTCCTCGGTACATTCACTAAAATGCAGGGGATATCCGTTAGACTGATTCTTAAATCAAAAAATTATTATTTTAATTTCAAAACTAAATTATAAACACGTTTGTCGTACCTCGAAATTTCAGTCTCATAACCAGACATATTTTCTTCAAGTCTAAATATAGATTCACTTATGGTGATTAAAATCGGATCACCCACACAAAATTCAGAGATAAAAATAAATATCAACCAGCTCTTTAGAACCAATTAAATCACTAGTTTCCTTCAAACCTTTTTTTTATTTGCACTATTTATATTTGGTCTGTTGTCCTCATCTTTATTGTTGTTATCAGGATGTTTCGACCGTTGTGGCCTCCGGCCTTCATCAGATGTATATCGATCTCGGTAACCTACAGGGAATTCCGAACTGAACACTTTATTTTAACTTCGGGGGTAAACTGTTCTCGTTTCACTGCTCATGTCTAAGGATATCTGATGAAGGCCGGAGGGCACAGCGACAGAAACGTTGTGATAACAACAAAAAAGATGAGGACAATATTCCGAATATAAATAGTGTAAATAATGACAACTCTTCATCGCAGTAATTCAGACAGAAGCTGTCATTTTTTAGCCTATTTTAGAGAACAGACGATAAATAATTTTTTTTATTCAGTTGCCTCACCCAAGTCGAAACAACTACAACAATCCGTACATAAGGTTCTTGACTTTAATCACAATAAAATTCTTTCTTCGTGACTACTCTTCTCAATAGACACTCACTACAATTCAAAACAACCTGCATTACAAGTAAAACATTTTTCAAATTAGCATTCATTCAAAGAAATATTACTTTTTCTTCTATAACCCACACTCTTTTTGTAAGAACTCTCAGTTACACGCATTTTACAAACTTTTAACACTATATACCTCCAGAGATTCGCTAAAGATATGCATACCATGATGAAAAAATGTCCCAAAACTTAATAAAAACAAAGTTTTTGGGTCAAACATTTTGTTAGTATTAAAAAGAAAGACCAAAGGATTTTTTTTATTACTGATTTATATTTTTCGAGCCATTTCGTATTTTGGGTTAAAAATTTTTTTCGTCAGTGGGAATGGCGGGAGGGATTAGTGTTATATAGGAATAAAGTGTCGCTACTGACACTTGAGTTTGAACATAGATCGCCAGTTAGCAAACACAGGCGATCACATTATTGAATTAAGTAGACCACAGAGGAAACGCATATATAGGTAATCGCGTGACGTCTAGATTGATCTCCATTCTAGTCTATTCCCTATTATTATTCGGTTCGTTATTTCTAGTCTATCCTCTATTACTATACAGACTGCTATTCTCTACTCTATTCACTATACTATTTCTCTATTCAGATCACTCTACGGAATTATTGTTCGAGCGAGTATTATCTAGCAAGTACTATTAGTGAGAGTGTTATTCGAAGGCGTCTGACACCAGTATTGTTCAACGGCGTACTATAGTGCGATTACAAAGTCTCTACTATAAGGAGCATTACGAAAGTGACAACGAGTATTAGTTGACATCAGATGAAGTGGCAACGAGTGTTCACTGACATCACAAAAATTAGTCGAGGAAATTTTAGCATCTTTGTGCGGCGCAAAAGACATTGATTTGGGAATTCTTGCAAAAATCAAATAATTGTCCTATTTTAATTAAATTTTCAAGATTTATTCACAAATGAATGAAATTCTTTTAGAAATGTTTTGCTTTTTTTAAGAAAATCTGGTAAAAATATTTTTTAACATTTTTTATGTCCCTCTTAATAAATTTTATGAAATTTCGAGAAATTAAATTTTGTATAAAGTTTAATATTTATATTAGTTAAAAGCAGATCTCCTCGGAGAATTTAAATCATCAATTTCTTTTTGTAAAACAGGACATCCAGTTACTGGAAATCTGCTCCAAATCGTAAAATAAAGAATTCAATAAAACTTTATATTCTTCAATTAATTTTTAGAAATATACCCACTGTAGAAAAAAAATAACATAAACTTCCGTCTGTCAGTGAAGTTGTCAACACCTTAAATAAACCGCCATGTTAAAAAATGTATTTCTATGATATTTTAAACTTAAAGTAAGTAATATTTGCTTTAAACCAGATTAATTAAATTTTAAATCAACTAATATTTCTCAAATAAATTTTCAGAAAAATATCTTATTTTTAAAAGATGACACATTGTGATGACAGATGGCTAAAAATGGCGTTAAGATCTGCGATATTTGGAAGTTCAAAATGAACCTCCTTCCAGTGAATTTAAATTAGTTTTGAAATACAACAAAGTATTTTGCTTACTGAAAATATTAAATTTAATCTATTAGCTTGAAATTAAAACTAAAATGAAAGCCTCAAAAAAGATTTTTTCATTTGACACCATTACACGTTTATGTGGGGGTACCTATTTTAAATTTTCCGCACTCTGTAACCTTCTTTAATATTCCTGTATAAATTTGTTTTTATTTGTTGCATAAAACATGAAGTTTCGTTTTTAATCTGTCTCCTAAATCCTACAACACGTGACCTGGTTTATCTATCCTTCCTTCCTTGTCCATGGTCGTTGATCCATGCTCAACCAGTGTTTTTATAAGTAAGTTCACATATTTCTACATGTTTGTGTAGAAGTGTAAATGAATCCACGCCTGAAGATTTTTTTTTTTTTTTTGCTAAAATCATTTTAAGTCATTTGACACCGACATGTATTTTCAGTAAATAATTTTTATTGCTCTTAAAGAAACTGCTGACAAATGCATTCTAGCAGGCGTGTAGAATTTAAAACAATTTTCATCCAGTGCTAGACTGACCACTTATGAGCAATGCAGGTTGGCTTCCATCTGAATTCAGACTTTTCAGCCGTTTGCATCGAAGCAAATGAAATTAAACTGCCAATTAGACGTTAATTTGTTCCTAAAACATACGCCTTCACTGAGATTAAATTTCTTTTTCTTAATGACTGTATTTATCAATTGCAAGAAGACAAAATGAATGGTTGTTAGCAAAAAGTATAGCTCAACATACCAATTACAAATTGGAGATAAAGAAATCAATCAAAAGTTTCTTTTTAACAGAATACAGAAAAGTACGACACTGAAATTCAAAGGAGCATTGGTATAACAAAATATGCCATCCAAAAGCTAAGCGAAGTATTAAGAAACAAAAAAAGTCCGATACAAACAAAGAAAAGAGTATTGGACTGTTATGCAATATAAGTACTACTATAGAACAGTGAATTCTGGATAATCTTCTCACAGATGAAGAAGACACTTAAAGCAATAGAAAGATGCTGAGAATACCATAGACGGAACAAGTGATCAACGACGTAGTTCTAGAGAAAATTGAAATAAAAAGGACGCCTACTTAATATCAGGAAGGGACAGTTGACATTTCTAGAGCACATAATGACGAAAGAGGGCTGAGAAAATTTGATACTCACTTGAGGGACAGAGGAAATTCAAAGCATAACCTAACTAGCGATTGAATGGATGACGAAACAGGTTTTGGGAGAAATAGCGAAAAGACAACATTTATTAAGAACTACAAAGAACAGAATTTTTCTATTTTTTTTTTTTTTCTTTTTTTTTTTTTTTTGCCATGAGGTTCACCCTATTGAAGGCCCGGATTCACTCAAGGTAGAAGGTTACAGAATGAGAGGCAGTTTATGCAGAGAGGAGAGGAAGGTAACGGTTAACCTAAGATTTGAACAGGTTAAGATTATAGTAATCGGAGAAACATCCTCTCGGGAGTTGGTTCCACAAAGCAGTGGTTCGCGGGAAAAAGCTACTCGAGTGGAAATTACTTCACCCCAATGGAATATGGAGGGAATGAGAGTGGTTTGCTACAATATGAGTAGTATGGCGGCTCCTAGCCGTGAAGGTTAAAACTGGCAAAACCAAGGAACGTAATTCATCCAATCACTTTCCATGGAAGCAGCGACAGAGCAGTGAGAGGCTTACCACATCTAGTCTGTGAGAAAGAGGTTGCAGGTTGGAAAATAATTTATCATCCACAAGGACTCGAAGACGCTTTTGGGTTCTATCGAGACTGGAAAGAGAGGACTGGGCAGATTTCGTCTAAATATGGCAACAGTACTCCATTTTCGGCCTGATCTAGTTCTTATAAAGGTAGAGAATAGCACGTGAAGTCGTGTACTTACTGGAGCGGTACAGGAACCAATCATTTTTCTTGCATCCTTAGCGATGGATCATATGTACAAATTCCACTTGAGGTCTGGGGTGAATTTAAGTCTCAATAGTTTCTCAAGGTACGGGGCCTCCCCGAGGAGACACCCATTCATCGTGACTGGTGGTAATTCGGGGTCCAATCGGCGATGATGGAATGTTACTAGTTTGGTTTTCGAGGCATTGAATGTAACCAGCCAGTTTTGTTTTTTTTCCGCACTGTGGTGTTAGAGTTAGATTGGGTGAGAGATCAGCTGCTAATATCTGACCATTGTTGATCGAGTTTTAGAGGGTCATCTATATATCGTCGTATCTTCGGCATATATATTCCCAAATGATCTGAGTATACACTTAGGCAGATCATTTATATAATGTAAAAAGAGAGTTGATCCGAGAAGTGAGACCTGGGGAACGCCTGCGTTTATTGCCAGGGCCCCGGAGGACTGGCCGTTAACAACTACCTTCAGGGGCCTACCCTTTAGGACTATATAATTGGGAAAACTCCTCCAGCTTGAAAGCTTGAGAAACAAAACTTTGTGAATTGTTGAGAGCTATGATCGCCCACGTCCTGAAGGGCTATTAAAAGGTGTTAAAACATCGTATATACATATTCCTTTCTTACTTATTTTTAATGACAAATTTATCTTTAAATTTCAACTGATAATTTATATATATATATATATATACATATATATATATATAATGTGCGCGTGTGTGTATGTGAGAAAGAGAGAGAGAATTAGCGAAAGAAAGGGGATAACAGGGATAGAAGAGAAGTTAGGTATAAATTTTTCTTTTATTCTCAACTTTTAAAAACACTTGAAGCGTATTACTTAGCAAATAATATATGTTTAAAAGAATAAATATTCAAACTTTCATTACTTAGTTTATCCTAAACATGGATTAAGTCACGTATTGTTTACAAAAACTGCCTTTAATTTATGCTTAGGTAAGAAAAAAATGGGTGTCAAAATACATTGCCAATTAGAATGTATTTCGAGTTAATGCTTCTGTTCTCTTTGTGACCCGTACTCTGACGTTTAAAAGTACATTAAGTGTTTAACATAAATTCCACTCAACGGCAGACATGTTTTCTTTCCTAATTTTACAGTTTCGTTCATGAGTTTTTTCACATCTTATTGAAGTCAATGCATGAACATTTCTCAATTTCGTTACAAGCACTCTTAAGGAAAGAACTATTTGTTGCAAATTACTTGATTTTCTTGCTCTTACACGTATTTTCAATTCATTTTATAAGATTTAACTGGATTCATGTCAAAGGAAGGCAACGAGAAACCTACTTGGCAAATTTAATAAAATAAATTTGGGAGCGACAAAGTACGAAAGGTCCCGGTCATCACGGTCCAATTATTATTGAAAAAAATACTATTGACAGCCATGATCGCCCAAGTCCTGAAATGAGAGTGAAAGAGAGAGAAAAAGAAATGAAGGGAGTGAACGAGAGAGAAAAAGAAATGAAGGGAGTGAACGAGAGAGAAAAAGAGAGGGAGTGAAAGAGAGAAAGAAATGGAGAGAGTGAAAGAGAGCGAAAAGAGAAAGAGGAAAAATAGAAAATAGATCGAAAAAGAGAGAGAAAGAAAAAGAAATGGAGACTGAAAGAGAGCGAAAAAGAGAGAGTGAAAGAGAAAAAGAAATGGAAAGAGTGAAAAGGAGAAAGAGAGAGAAATGGAGAGGGAGAAAGAGAGAGAAATGGAGAAAGTAAAAGAGAGAATGAAAGAGAAAGAAAAAATGGAGAGATAGTCAAATATTCTTAATGTTTATCAGATTACATATTATGTAGTTTCGGAAACAACTTGATATTTATTGGATAAAACCAGTTTTGTCCCAAGACCATATTCATTGTAATGTCCACTGTACAACAAACTAAGAAAGAACAGCTTGCGAAACTGACACATTTTCCATCCCTCTGTTGTACTCTTTTTAGGAATAATATATTTACAACTATTTGTTTATATCGGCTCTAATGTTTTTAAAATTTATAAACATATATTTAACTTTTTAAAAAGCAGTCTACTGCTTGTAATATAAAATATCAATGGATCTATCCGTATATAAAAACATATAAGATTAAATGTATATAGCTGTCTGTGACTGTAAACAAGAGAAGAGACATTTAGTTAAAGACCCTATTGATTTGGCAATATAAAGAAACTGAAAATTAAAACTGTTTTTATCAGTCTATTTTAAATGTTAATTTACTCGATAAAGATGATCGGTGAATTGACTACGAAATATTCTTGTAACTCCTTGTAATATTTTCACAATAACGACTACGAAAAAATATAAATCACGCTCATTTTTGCACTCTGTCCTATCGATCGTGATCTTATCACTGATACGACCTGATAGTAGAGACATTTGTTAGTTGGGTCAAAGATTCTTCCATGAAAATTCTTTTACATACCAATTCTTTTCAGGGCGTGAGCGAACATGGTCCTCTACAATTATCTGTCTTTTGTTGCTCTCTAAGTAAACAGAGATCGCGATAGGTATTATGTTGAACAATATATAAGGAAAGCCTTTAAATATTTAATTCCGAATTATTGTAAACAACAAATAATTGTAAATCTACAATTAATGATACAAGAAAATAGCCGATTGTACACACTTTTTAATAAGCTTTTTCGGTAACCTTTTCTTGAATCAGTCCAAGCATTTACAGGAATATTTTGCTAACCTTCATTTGTCTAATCTTCAAGTTGTTACCAATTACTTGTTTTTCTTACTCTTACACGAGTTTCTAATTAATCCCATAAGTTTTTAATTGGATTCAGATTAGAACAACATGCAGCCAGGATAAAACTTTATATTCTTGTTAAAGACTAATTTTAAAAATGTTTTGTTGGATCATTGTCATAGATAATGCTCCTATCAAACTTTAAGTTTCAGATTCCTAGTAGACATTTTAAATTGACATTCAATATTTTAGTATATTTTGCTTCTACTTTAGCATTAACCCTTACCAAGTCTCCTGTTCCTTTTGCAGAGAAACATCGCCAAAGCATCATATACCCCCATGCATGATTTTGTTCTTTGGATTAAAAGATGCCCCTTGATATCTCCAAACATTTTTCTTATCACCCAACGTTTTAATACCGTCTCATCGGACCATAGAATATTCTCCAAGAATTAGATAAGACAATATGACTTTTGTTTCTCTAGATCAACTGCTCATGTGTTAATGGTTATTGCCGAAAGCATTAGCTAAGAATGGTCAAGCTTGGGTTGTTGCTTCAAATATCTTGAAAATGTTTGACAGGTTTCGGCATGCTAGTCTTCAAAGGTTGAAAGGTTATGGTATTTCTAAACTAATTTTTGATTTGATTCAATCTTTGCTATCAAATTACGAAACAGTCTTGAAGATCCACTCTTCTAGATCTTTTTTACATTAATGCGTATTTCACTGAGGACTCAATCATTGAACCTACGTTGTTCTTTATTCTCATCAACGACCGAGCATTCCTGTGTTAATGATAAGTCTGAGAGGTTTGATAAGGCCAAATTGGTAACTGATCTCAGAAATTACCTTCAATCTGTTTTTAACTGGAACAAGGAATGGCTTGTTAATTTGAACGCCTCCAAAACGAAACTGCTCTCTTTTAATCGTTTTAGAGAACCTGTTTTGCCTCCCATCACCATGGCTGGTGCTAACCTACAGGAGAGTGCTTCCTTGCACCTTTTCCCGCT
>OZ010577.1:56239828-56537328 GCA_963932145.1 Acanthosepion lycidas
CTGCTCTTCAGCATGTAAGTAATTCTACCACAGCCGTTAAGCACTCATACGCGCACCCACACATACACTTACTGTTTCCAAAAATTGTAATTTTCGTGAGAATATATTGTTTTTATTTTAAACGGGAAAAATTTTTTGAATTGTCCATCATTTATATTTTAAATTTTTGTGAGCTTTAGGTATAGTAGTTGTAACTTTCTTTCGTACTGTGCCAATTGTATTTTTACAATTCATCCATAGAAGAACATCTCCGTCGCTTCAAGCCTTTGTTCCGTTGATGAGGAAATTGTCCAATATTCACTACCAAATAAGAGGTTAGATATTACATCAGAATTCAATATTCTTTTCTTTATTTCTAACAATTTTTTCTATCTCTTAATATTTTGTTTGGTTTAAGGAAGGTATTTCTTGCTATTCCTATGCGCCTTGGGATTTCTGTCAAATTTGCCGTTGTGCATTACTAACACTTTCATCACGTAGACACGCATTGTTAATAGAGAAACACACCGTTATATAGTGATAGAGTTAACTCCCTTTGCATGATGAGTTATAAAACGGACAATTATCCACTATTTTGATTTGTTGTGCATTGATTGTTTGAATTTATGTTTCTAACTATTGGTTATAGAACTTTGTTAATATTGTCCCGCACCCGGATACATTAGACGCAGAAGACAAATCTCGATAACTTTACCTTTTCTATGATTATGTCTTTGTCTTAATGTTGTTTTCTATTAGACATTTTTTAATCCTGTTTTTCTTCTATTCGCAATCTTGTCAGTATGTTGCGAACAAACTTCGGCGTGTTAAGAAAACTATTCAAGACTCTAGTTTTTGGGTTTTTTATTTAAAAGTATGTTTTTAGGTGTAACTTAATTCATTTTATTATCGAATATGTAGTAAATATATCGTGAATTTACTGTCACTTGAGAAATCAATGCGAAGAGAGAATTTTTGTCTTCCGTTGAAATATCATCTGTAGAAAGAGATCTAAACTGGGGTTTTGAGATAAAACACGGTTAGCCTTACTATTTACTCTGCTGTGTATAAATGCAACCTACTCAGCAAATTTTTCAAACTTTATGCTGGGTGTGTACTTCTTTCTTATATTTCTGTTAATTTCTGTTCAATTATTTGTTGAGAATTTTTTTTTTTTTTAAGAATGTTGTCTCACTTTAAGGAAAAACAGGATATAAGTTACGATTACAATTTCTTTTCTATTTTTTAAATTTAAATTTAATATTTTTACCTCTTCTGCTTAAGAATTCTGTCCAATTCTTAACAAAGTTTAACTTTCGTGCTCGCAAAAACTGTATTTTTTCAAAATTTATAATTACATTGTTGGGGACGTGCAGAATTTATTAATTATGCTTGAAAGAATCAGAAGCAATTTGTATAGGTTGCGTGACTTTCTGCATCCACAACAAATAAATAAACGAAATTTAAAATACGATTAAGAACAAGACATATTCAATTAGAAACTAATATAACATTTATATACAATTCAAAACAATATACAAGCAGGATAATTAGTATATGTTATGTTGGCAAAATGTGTATGATGTTTTAGATTTCAGAATTGTAATTGTTCGTTCATTTACAATCTTTTTAAGTTTGTATTGATATTAATAATTGTCCATATTAAGTGTCTTTTTAGAAAGAGTTTTTAAGGAGTGATCTACCTTTGACTGTAGTGTTTTTAAGGTCGTTCGCACATTGATGTTTACTTAATAGGTAGCGAATATAATTCACTTTAGATAAGCAATGTTTGAGAATCGATGTGCACAGAGTTGATTGAGTTTTTGATCGTGAGTGAGTCAGCGATGATGTATCTTTGCGCGGTAAAATCGTGATTTCGAGTGACGTGGAGTATGTTGGCAATTTCTCTGTGGGTGTTTGTTACTGACTGCTTGGGGCGGTCAGCGTTTATTTTTATAAGTCCTGAAAGTCCGAAGTTGGCTCACTTGAGTTTTAGCGCAATTTCGTTTTGCACGTGAACTTTCAGCGATGAACCAATGAGATTGGTTGATTCGCCTAGTACGGTTTTAATTGGTTGGAGTTTTCCGTACGTAGGCGTAAGATATAGACTGTTCTGTTGCTAGGGTTGATAGGTAAGAAAAAGGACGAGTCTACAACAGTTACTCGTCGTTATCAGTTTATTTAAATTTTCCTATTTCCAGACAATTTTGTTTTATAAATTTATGAATAAAAAATTTATTTTCATATTTAATTTTTTTATAATTTGATAAATGGTAAAAATAGCATTGTATTAATTGGTTCGCATTTTAGAATGTTGTAAATATATAATAATTATTCTAACAAATAGTGTTCAATACAATTTTGGAAAAAGAACAAAGAAATTGTATAATTTCACTTCCACATATTTGGGGCTTATTAAAATTCTAATCATCGCTTTTTAAAACAACAAACATTGCCGAAGAAATGAAGATAGTAAAAATAATACCGGTGTCAAGGGAAAAAACGTCTCCTTTTGATACACTGTTTTACTGCGGCCATGAAATTTAAAGATAGTTAATTTTTTTTTTTTTTGATTTGCAAGTGATGCTTCGCCTTTGACTTTGGAGATGTTTCTAGAAAATTCAAGGTCACAAATTCAAGGATGAATTCTATTCACACGCAAGTACGTAAGAAACACGTAAGGGGGGTAGAAAGGAATTCATCTTCTATGTTCTGTGTCTCTTCAGGTGATTTCATCTTCTCATTTTGTCAACCCACACACTAGCTACTTTTTTTATTATACGAAAGATGATGTTCGATCAACTTCACAAAAGTTGATCCTATAATAGCATATGACTGGAATCATCATCATCATCTTGAAAATATCAGATGATGTAAGCTTGGATGTGCGAGTGATGTAATGGATAATGGCTTGGAATTGTTAATAGGAGAGCCGAGTTCCTATTGCCGTTGGGTTCGTCATATTCACTTACGCGCAAATACCCCGGGGAAAAGTATGAATCCACCTTTTCTTTCTCCCTAGCTATGGGTTAATTAGTAAGACTTGTATCACTAAACCATTATTATCTTAAAAAACTTACAATTTAAAAATATTTTCTGCCTTTAAGCAAACGGCAAAAGGTTGATAAGCCGTAGAAAATGAATCAACTAACAGGGTTGAGTAAAAAAATTAATATATGTTGTCCTTTACTTACAACAGGCTTAATAGTATAAGAATAGAAAGCGTACCAAATATACCAAGAAATATATTTTCAAACGTCCTGTTATTGAAGAATTTGCCAACAAAAAAGCAAGAAAATTTACTGTGTAGAAAATTTTAATTTTCACGTCAGAACTAAAAATGGGCCTAATTTTTTACACTTTTTTCCCGATATGTTGTTTTAGTTTTTAAACTGTTACTAATAAAGTTCAAGTATGTTTGGTTTGTATTTAAAGCATACTTTATTTGAGTATGTGAAAGTAATATTATAATGATACGCAAACTAGTTTTATAACTTTAAGTGTGAGTCAATATGTATTATTTGTGGTAGCCGGAGGGCAGAAAACTCACGGGCTGCCCCGGGCGCCACACACTCTAGCTATGCCACTGGCTCGAGAAATTATTATGGAACAAACACTATCTTCTCCTTCATGGAATCTGTTAGCATTCTAGGAACAGAAATTTCAGTAGCCTCTAAAATACACACACCGCAATAGTTCAGCTGACGGCTTTCACAGATGTTTGCAATAGTTTTTCCCGTCAAATGTAATGAGAGTATTAGCCCGTTTTTTCTTACCTCATTCACAGCAGCGACTAGCCTGAACCTGAGGTAATGTCTCTGAGGTCAGTTTCTTCTTTATCTCTTGTATTGTCACCTACTGACTCATATCATTACTGTTCTTACATCGTGTAGTCTTGCTGTAAATATTCTGTCACCTTCTGGGGATGTTTGCAGCACTTTTCTTCTTCTAAAAACAGAGATTCTATAACAGCTTTTTTTTTTCTACGTTTGTCTAGATGGACATCCATTTTGGTCAAATTTTTATGAAGTGGATCGAACCGAGACTTTTCAGCTCCCCTTTATATATACAGTGTCATATTTTATTATGCAAGTCAATGTTTTCACAATAACATTGGTATTAAACGAACGGTGTAGGTAACATTTTCAGGATAAATTTATATTTAATTGAATAATTAAACCATTTGAGCTTAATAGCTATATTTTTTTATTAGAAATTTCTACAATAACGTATTTGGCAGTGTGAGAGTTTATTATGCAACGAGAAGGCTGTTCCGCACATTGGAAATAGTATAGTAATTTATATTTATTTTTAATCCCAGACACATAAAAGTTGCAGTAAGTCGTAAAAGATAGAAAGTCAAAACAAAAACATGATAAAGTCATTGAGTAATGGGAACAAAACGTTCACAAATGTTGAATAGAGATGAGAGAACAATCAAAAGAAATTAAAAACATTAGCAAGTACAAAAATGACATTAAGTATGTTACAAATATAGATTTGAAAAAGATTTAAATGGAAAAAAAGGCAAAGTTATTTGACTAGTAAAAATATATTGAGAAAAAATTTGTTGTGAGAGGAAAATACAAAAAGTCTATTACAATATTACAAATGATCAAAACTAAAGTGAAAAGTTTACTTATTGTGTTTCCAAAGCCAAAAGGGACATTATGATTTTGTATCCAGAGCCCAAACGACATCGGGGCTTTATGCCCATAGTCTAAATTGATATCAGGATTTTGTGACCAAAACATAAAATGATATAAAAACTGTGATCAGAGCCTAAAAGGACATTATGATTTTGTATCCACAGCCCAAACGACATCGGGGCTTTATGACCATAGTCTAAATTGATATCAGGATTTTGTGACTAAAACCTAAACTGATATAATAACTGTGATCAGTGCCTAAAAAAACATTATGATTTTGTATCCACTGCCCAAACGACATCGGGCTTTATGCCCATAGTCTAAATTGATATCAGGATTTTGTGACCAAAACCTAAACTGATATAATAACTGTGATCAGAGCCTAAAAGGACATTATGATTTTGTATCCACAGCCCAAACGACATCGGGACTTTATGCCCATAGTCTAAATAGATATCAGGATTTTGTGACCAAAACCTAAACTGATATAATAACTGTGATCAGAGCCTAAAAGGCCATTATGATTTTGTATCCACAGCCCAAACGACATCGGGCTTTATGCCCATAGTCTAAATTGATATCAGGATTTTGTGGCCAAAACCTAAACTGATATAATAACTGTGATCAGAGCCTAAAAGGCCATTATGATTTTGTATCCACAGCCCAAACGACATCGGGCTTTATGCCCATAGTCTAAATTGATATCAGGATTTTGTGACCACAACCTAAACTGATATAATAACTGTGATCAGAGCCTAAAAGAACATTATGATTTTGCGCCCAGAGAAAAAACAAATATTACTATTTTGCGACTAGAGTTCAAACACACATCATGATTTTGTGATCAAAGCCTAAATGGACATAAAAACTTTGTGACCAAAACTGACATTGCGATTTTGAGACGAATAATTTAATAACTTACAAATTCAGTCCACAGAAAAATCCACACACATAAAGCGTGCGATAAATAAATTGATGTCAAAAATGAAAATAACACTGACATCTCATTCTAACAGATATATTTACCAAAATTACACAAAAATATCTTGAAATACTAAAGAGTAAATTTATTCAATAAAATCACCATTTGCTTCAACCTCGACCTCCAGACGACTTCGGAATCTCCTGCAACTCTTCTGGACAGTCTCCTCGTTTAAGTTGATGAATGCTGCCAAAATACTAGCCTTCAGTTCATCTTTGGTGTTACAAGGATTTTTGTTGTTCTTTCTCTCTCAACTGCGCCCCATACATACTAAACAAGGGGGTTGCAGTCTGGGGAATTAGGTGACCAGATTTAAGGGATTATGTGGTCACAGAAATTATCTGACAGCCATGATTGTGTTCTCCTGCTTGTGTATCATGGTGCAGAGTCCTGTTGCCAGACATAGGGTCTTCTGGTAGCCACCACTCTTGACTCAGGGCAGTACAATCTTCTCAAGACATTGGATGTAGGCCTCCGTGTATTGGCTGAGGCCCTGTGGGAAGATGAATGGAGGCATCACCAGTAATCACTCTAAACACCTTTGTAATCCCCCGTTAGACTCATCCAACTCTTTCCGAAGCCTCTGCACTGTCCTCAGATTGACACCCAAACACTCTTAAATGTTCGTATTGGAGCAAATGCCAAGCAGTACAGCATGCCGTTTTCAAATTTCTGGCGGAATGGATTGCTTCATGGCGCTCTTTTTCTCAGATACGGTGCACAACTGACCCTAATATACTGTGCAGTCAACAAAATCAAAAACGAACAATGCTCATGCGCGAAATTAAAATATAAAATGGTGACAATTTACCCATCGCACCTATACATATGTGTGTGTGTGTGTTTTAGGGGGTGCAGCAATCATTCGCTTATACAATACCAACGAACGTTCTTTGATGATGATGCTTTGATTTTTTTTTTTTTTTTTTCTATATTCGGATCTTTTTTGCTGTTTCCCGTATATATCTAAATCTAAATTGCCCAATGGCTGAGTACTGTTGGCTATAGTAAACTTTTGTTCTCTTCATTTTCAAATATCGCTTTTCCACGTGTTCACGTGACTATTAATGTCGTCAGGTTTTTTTTTATTAGAACTATTTAGTGTGTTTCTATGTTTCTAATCTGATGTCGCTTTTATTGATTCTTGGTTTGTCTGTTATTTATGCTTAATGCCTCAAGCATATGTAACCGTTTAAACATATATGTGTGTGCGTTCGCACGCGCGCGTCTGTATATACAAACACACAGATATATATATACATATATAACATGAAACATATATGTATGTTATATTTATGGGGAAAAGTCATTAATATTAAAGATAGCGCATATGTAAATATGAAAGTTGGCATTGAGATCAACAGACTGCGGCGACAGATTGTTTTCATGCTTAAATGTAATCTTTGCTGTGTTTAAGCATGAAAACAGATTGTAGCCGCTGGGTGTGTATATATATATACATACATATATATATATATATATATATATATATATATATATATATATATATATGGTCTTACATTGTTTTTAATCTTCATTAATGACATTCCCGATGGCATCAGTTCTCAACTTGACATCTATACTGGTACAGCCAGAAGAAGTGATTCCTGTGGGCTATAGCGGCTGAGCATGCAGGTGGGAACCAATGAGATGAACGCGGTTTAACTTGGCATTTCCTTGTTGGAATGAAAGCATCAATGCCGGCTTTAACCCAGGAGGAAATCTCAGACGCACATTTTTTGAACGAGATGAGTAAAACCTCCATTCCAAGGGACGTCACGCAGGAAATCACGGAACGAGTCCCAATCATCTCGTTGATAACAGATAAATATTCTGTTGATAGGAGGTTCTTGGCTGGTGGGGGAGCAGAAGAAAATGTTTACGGAGACTATCGCATGATCAGAGTTGGCAAGACGGCAGAGCCGCGTAGTACGACTAGAGTCAGGGATAGAGGTAATAAAGAGATCGAGAAGACGTTTCTGTCAGGGTTACTGGGGAAACGCGTAGGGAAGTCGACTATTTGCGTGAGAGATTGAGTGATTGAAAAGTTAAGGGTTTGGATGCCAGCAAGCTCAGTGACAGAATGTTTAAGGTACCTGGTATGGTGGGTATTAAATCTTCCGAACACGAATATGTTTGCAAACGTTACTATCTTGCTTGGGGTGATACCGATTAATATATATATTACGCACATTAATATATATATTATGCACTCTCGGGCTGGGGTATGGGTTTGTAAACAGTGACTATTATAGCTATATAGCGAGACTCTTCGCAAGCCAAATTGAGTCACTGTCGGTCACGTGTTTCCTGAAATAAATACGCCATAAATCCACCTTCATTCCAACCGTGCGCCGACAGCTTAGTGGTAGAATATCCGCCTGATACCAATTCAGTCGGGTTTCGATCCTAGCTAAGAGGCAACCGGATGTCTAGCCGCACTGGTGAGCTGTGATACAGCGAAACAGTCTGTCTGTGGATGACATTATATATATATATATATATATATATATATATATATATATATATATATATATATATATATAATGTGTGTGTATACATTCAAAATTTTATATAGTATTGAGATATTCTCTCTACTTGTCTACGCAATATGCTTATATTAATCGGTTTAACCTGCTTATATTAATCGGTTTAACCTTCACGGCTCAGTAGCTTGATTAATATATTCTGTGTTAGACTATTAAATACAAACACAAAATATTTTAGCTATATGTGTGCTAATCTGTAGATATTCACTTTTAAAAGATTAACTTCTCTCATCCTGCTGTAAACTGTTAGAAAATTATGAATCTATCTTTTCTCTCTGCGGCCAGACTTCCCTGTGGAGCACAGTTCCACAATTTGACAATATTTTTATTGTTGTAGTTTTCGCAATAAGAAATATTTTATATACTGGAATTGGTAGCTCCACGTCCATCCGATATCCTAGACTGATTGCCAACCAAAGCTAAAGAGTTCAGTGTACGCTGCTATTATCCTCTGGCCGCAGAGAGAAAAGATAGATTCATAATTTTCTAACAGTTTACAGCAGGATGAGAGAAGTTAATCTTTTAAAAGTGAATATCTGACCTAAAGTCCCGTCCCACTTTTAATATCAATTTTATTCTGCTGCACTTTTAGCATTTATTTCAACACTTTCACTTTTAACGTCCGATTTATCATCCCCATTTTTAACATCTGATTTAGCATCGCCCCTTTAAACATCGGATCCTGCCTCCCCACTTTAAACATTTTATTTAGCCCCCTTTACTTTCAGCATCTGATTTAGCCCCTCCAATTTTAACATCTGATTTAACACTCCTCACGCAACGACTACAGATGGAATTTGATCTTGACACTCTAATTCCATTTTCAACGCTGATAACCGCTACGCTACTCGCACGTCCTCACTTGAGAGACGTAAACAGAAACGATGGTTGGTGGAAAGGCACAAATAAGCAAAAAAAAAAAAACTTGTAGATTTATAACAAAGTCAGCGAGACATTGCATCGACATCTTTGTAAAACGAGCGTCATACTAATCCGAAATCTATTTTTTTTCCCTTTTTCGTTTTCTTTCTTTGTATCATTTTCCCATGTTACCGTTTGCAATTTTACAAAACCTCATTCATGGCCATCTATTAACCGAGATTCTTATTAAGCATTTTAATACGAGTATTGCTTGAATACAGGCAACGGAATTTGGTGGTCCTATTATGCAGACAATTTGTAATAAGTTCCATTTGTGGTTGATTGTTTTAGAAATGATAATGGAAAAAATATATATATAAAAGCGACGCTCGCAAGTGTCAACATTGAATACCTCACTCAACGGCCCGAGTGACCCTGACCGTGCATGTATAAGCAACAACATTTATAAACGTCTTCGTTGCCTCCCCGCACGCCTGCTTGCGTTTGCGCATGCGTGCATTCACGCAAACGCAGATATGCACACGCGCCACTAATGTAAGCATGTCTATAATAATATATATATATTTTTTAATCGGTATCACCCCATGCAAGGCAGTAAAGCCACTAAGACACGAGGGGTTACATGGTGTGAAAGAATTAAGAATAGAAACATTAATCATGAAGGCTAAAGTGTAATTAGGAGGACAGTAGATAGCGATTGCGTTTAAATTCTTGAAGATTAAAGTTGAGTGGAAAGCATCTGATTTAGCCTTTGCACTTTTAAAAATTATTTTAACCGCCCACATTTTTAGCATCTGATGTAGTACTTTCACTTTTTACACTTCATTTTGCCGCTTGACTGTTAACAGCTGATTAAGCCTTCGCCCCCTTTTAAACATCTGGCTTACCCGCCATCTGAGTTAACATCCCCGCTGATTTAGCACTCGACTTTTCATTTATGTGTCGCCGTTCTTGAGGCTCTAGATTTAAAATACTGCAAGGTCTCATGTGAAAAACTGCAACCACCAGAGCTAAATAGCTATCCCTTCACTCAAAGCAGGCGAATGTTTACGTATTTGTAGTGTCCTCTTTTTCTTTCTGCTACTTATACTCGTTTTATTCATTTTTAAATGAGCATCTAAAATCTTAGATATTTTCAAGCTGAATGTATGCTAATATTGAAAATGTTTTATCATTAAATATATTTAGCATGAAACAGACTGTCACCTCTAAGTTTTTACTTCTATATTCACTTTTATATTTATGTGTGTGTGTGTTTGGCTGAATATGACAGACAAAGAAAATGTGATGATTTTTTATTTAGTTTTTCCAGCATTCTTAAATTTTTATTATCCGTTTCCAATTTTGATATTACGCTCTTTAAATCTTTTTTTTGTTTTTTTAAAAGTTAATTTCTTCCAGTTCTTAGGCAGATGACTTTAAAAATCACACGGATAAGTTCGACAAATGCAGACTAAGAACATCCCACCATATGTTTATTTACTACTAATGTTTCGCCAATCTTGCTCATCAAGCAAGTAAAATTTTAGTTTTTATAATCCATAATTATAATTATAATCATGGATTACGATTATAATCCAAAAAACTGAAATTGGATTATAAAGCAATATATTTGTGCAATATCATTGTCATCATTATCAGTCCCATGACCGAGTCTGGTCATAGGGTCACTGCGCCGATGAGCGCCTGACTTGTTCACTCCACATATCTGGCTTGAAAACCGGAGAGATATTTATATCTGTAGCATATCTTCAACATGTAGACCTGATTTAAAATACATATACAATATTCTTTTGTTAGATAAATATTTGAACAGCATGACAGAGATCATCTTCTTCTTCCTCCTCCTCCTCCTCATCATCATCATCATTATCATTGTCATCATCATCATCAGTCCGATGATGTAGTCGTACGGTCACTGAACACCTGACTAGTTCCCTCCACATAAAAGCGGGTGAGGTATTCATTCATACGTAAAGGTAGACCTGGCGAAGCCTATCCCTCTCCAGATCAAACCACAGCCAATGACCTCCAACATATAGGCATGCCTTGTTCATGAATACGTTTTCCGTTGATTCCATCAGGGAACTGCTTGTCTTGGAAGCCCTCTGCCCGAAAGATGACCGTGTCAACACCGCACTGGCAGCATCCATACCTATGGAGCCCACTCTATTCCATTGTGCTAGATGACCGTTGACCATACAAAAAGGTTCACTGGCCTTTGAAAGGTCTTGTTTTGAATCCTGCTAGGTGCCTATCCACCATCATCCCCCAGAAAAACCTAGTGGGAGGAAACAGTTTAGTCGGCTATGCAGCTGATATAAAATAATAAAATGCTAGAAATTAAAGTTTTAAAATAGGTAGACGTGATAATTGCTAAATACTACAAACCGAATTATACTTTTGCAAGATGTTCGAATTCGTGGAACGTGATTAAGCGAAAGGTTTCTCTTTTATTTCAAATACATTAATATATTAAATCTTACCACATCACATTATTTTTACTTCGTCAAATAAAAGAAATTGTATTCATCGACTACTTAATCAAAAAGCCTATTCAATTATTTTATCATTTTTATATATTATTTATATATTACTAGCAGCTATACCCAACTGGTCGATCAGAAAAAGCGTTCAATTAGAATAGAGCAAAAACAGCATCATGTTTAGATGTAACAAATTGTTACAAAAGTCTTACAAGACTGAAACTAAACGTGGGTGCTATGACGTCTAAAATGGAAACGGTAAGTGTTCAGAGAAGTACGAAAAGGCTACCAGAGCAGTAAAATGATTTAATCTTTTAAACTTTGATTAGAACAAGTCACAACATTTTATGTCAGCATTTGTTTATCATTTTTCGTATATATTCATATTTTTACACTTATTTTAAATATTTAGCTGCAATTGCAATATGGGTACGGAATAAAAACCTGTATGCCAAAGGCAGGCTGCTTATCTCATCTGACCTGGTGACAGCCGCTTGACTCTTCTCGCTACTGCTTACTTCCGGTAATTGGCGCTGTTATTATAGAACAAAACGTAAACACGTGATATTAACCTGATACTGCATTAACTCTGCCATATTTAGCTGTGCAGATATAACACAGAGGGCGCCAGTCCACGCAAGTATCTGAAAAGAGGTGCTGGGGAAAAAGGATTTATCTATACAATAATTTTCATATATTGGTCATTCTGCAATCACAGTTTTCCAATACGCACACACATATATGCAGGGTGTATCAAAAATATATTTTGTAAACTTTGGGGGCGGGTTCCTTACATCAAAACAAGGGAAAAAAGTCCATATAAACATCTCCTTTGAGTTATATCTGGGTGTGGTCGTAATGTTGCTGCACAGATGAGCACATGTCTGGGTTGAAAGTCAGAGAGTTATTCATTCATGCATAGCGTGTCTTGGGCAGGTAGATCTGGCGGAAAGCTATCTCTCTCCAGATCAGACCACAGCAAACCTGAGGGCTCGTTTTAGTCACGAACACTAGGCCGTTGATTCCATCGAGGGAATCCTCCGCGCTGGCCATTGCCTTCAGTCTATGCCATCATCACCGGACTGACTGCATCCATAAGTATGGGGCCCAGTCTACCCCACTGTGCTAGATTCTCATTGAACCTACAAGAAGGTTCATCCGCCTAACCGATTTGGCCACAGAGGAGCGTTCGGTTAAAAGCACGTCAAGCTAAATGACGGTTCCGTATAGGATGCAGGTTCGAATCCTGTCGGAGGACGAATATTTTCTGTGAAAATTTCTCGGACATTCAGGCCGGTAAATGTTATTTAATACTGTTTATTATAAACAGAGCATTTACTTAAATATTTGTTTCTATAAAAAGAATGTATAAACATAAAAATGTCTTAAAATAATTGTCGGACTTTGTCCATTTCATAATATATATATATATATATATATATATATATATAAACCTATTGAGCCAAACAAACCTACCCAGGTTTCACCTAAGCGGATCGTGATAATTTTGAGTATCGCCTATAAATATGCGTTTCCCTTTGCCTCTTTAGCCAGCTTTCCCTGACGATCCGCTTAGGTAAAACCTGGGTAGGTTTGTTTGGCTCACTAGGTTTATCTAGGTCTGCTCTACGGTTGTATTGAGCTCTTTTGTTAGTTGTTTACTCGTATCGGGTTTTTTTCTTTGGGCTCCAAACCTGTATCTGTGCGATTTTTTTCGACAGAGTTTCATGTTTCTAGCTCTTTCTTTTTTTAAAAAACTTTTTTTCCCTCGAGATTGATTTGATTATTGGCAAATCAAAAATTCGAGGGTTTTTCGAAACGAGTATAGTTACCTATATTTGTGTATATATATATATATATATATATATATATATATATATATACGTATGTATACAGGGTGTATCAAAAATACTTTTATAAACTTTGCGGCGGCTTCCTCATACCAAAGCAAAGACAAATGGGAACGTGAAGGCCATGCAACCGGTCATCTCCAACTCATCCATTTTTATGGTAGATGTCTGTTCAACATAAAGCTCCTCTAGACAGCTGCTGTAAGGACACTACAATTCCAGCCCAAACATTAATCGTAAACTGATACTGGTGTCTAGCCTGTATTATACAATGTGGATTTCGATCCGCCCACAAATATCGAGTTCGTAAATTTGTTATTCCATCTCTTTCAAATGTTGCCTCATCCGTAAACTGAAGAGACAAACAAAAGAACAGCAGTTTGTACAATAAATGTTCTCCTGTGGTGAGAGATCAGAGGGCGAAAGACCCTGCACTAGTTGTAAATGATATGGATACAGGAGCTGCACTTGAAGTACCCTCCATGCGGTACTATGAAATGTATGACATGCTAGGGCCACTTGACGTGTGCTTATACCTGGATCGTCACCGATAGCCTGTAGAATGTGTTCTTAGTGGTCAGGTGTACGAGCGGATTTCAGTCTTCCACGATCCATAGTTTGTTGTGCCACATCTTGTCTCAACGACGCGACGATAAACAGCAGCAAAGTTTGATTCCGCTAAGTTCGGCCTGAAAAAGGCCGTACAGCTTCGCGTCCATTATCATTCGCGTGGCCATATGTAAACATCATATCTTCCTGCTCCAGATATAAATATCCAGCCACTAAATGAAATACTTCTCAGTTAACTCACTGCTACACACGTTAAATGTTGAAGACAGAATAACTACAAATATACATGTATAAGAAAAGCAACATGACAACACAACGCCATCTACCGTAAACTTTCTTTAAATTTAAGAACTCAAAAACGAAGGATTTGCAGACATATGTTTATATGAACTTTTATCCTTGTTTTGGTGAGGAACCCACCTCCAAAGTTTGTAAAAGTAATACATACATATATATATATATATATATATATATATATATATATATATATATATATATATATAATGATGATGAAAGCGGAGACTTTAGAAACCCATAGAAATATTTTATTTCGCAAGACCGATTATTCGGTCTCGTCTCATCAGACCAAACGGTTTCACCAATAAAAACAGTTTGGTTTGGTGAGACGGGACCGAGGAACCGGTCTTGCGAAATAAAATGTTACTATGGGTTTCTAAAGTCTCCGCTTTCATCATCATTATTATTTGCTCTGTTCTTACATTGAGCTCTCTTTCGATTTATATCCTCTTTGGAATTATCCATACAAATTATCAAGCAATATAAATAAACATTTATTAATTTTATTTGTTGCTAACCACTGTCCCATTTCTTGACATTTAAATGCATTGCAGCTACAAAAAAAGCGTTATTTTCCTAAAAGACACTGGTCGATCGTTTTAATTTGAAACGCAGTATCTGTTATATATATATAGTCATCGTCATTTATTCAGCTAGCGCAATTTTGCACCGCTATAGTCACCAATCCCTTCCTTCTCACAATTGTGGTTCATGGACACATTTAAGGCAGAAGAGTTCAATGGCATGTCTGTTCCTTTTGCACTATATATATATATATATATATATATATATATATATATATATATAGTGGGGAGGAAACAAATATTCGTAAATTTTTTATTTATTGTATTTCCAACTAATAAATAAACATACCAAGATGAATAATAACTAAAGATGAGCGTTTTTGTTTCCATTTTCCTCGTTGTTTATTACAAAAACTGCTTGACTGAAAAGCGTTATCCGCTAGAAATAACTTACGGCCATGTTATGTTGAAACACCGGTTCTCGTCCGATCACCGAAGTTAAACAACGTTGAGCCTGCTCACTATCTAGATGGGTGACCGCTTAGGAATACGATGTACTGTAAGTTTGGATGTGCGAGCGGAGTAATGAATAACGGCTCGGAATTGGAAGTCGGACAGCCGAGTTCCAATTCCAGTTGGGTTCATTATATTCAGTTACACGCAAACAGTCTTGAGAAAGGTATGAATCCAGCTCTTCTCCTTCCCCCAGGTATGGGTTAAATAATACGATTTCTGTCAGTAAATCATTATTATCTCGCCAAAATTCTTACAATCTAAAAATATTTTCTGATTTTAAATAACCTGCAAAAGGTTGATAAACCGTAAGAAACAAATAAAAATCTCCCTGTTTCGTTATTCATTTACACAAGCTCGTTAGGTAGGTTATTCGCTGTTCCCCTGTCCCCGTTGCCTTTGATACGTCCTGTGAGTATCAAATTTTCTAAGCCTTCGGTCTCTTTCTTATTCTTATTCGAAAAATAAGCGTTTTTTTTGTTTCCGTTTTCCTCGTTGCTTATTACAAAGACTTTTCTAATGCTATGTATGATACATAATATATGTATCACGCATAGCATTAAAAAAACATGACTGGCGAGGCAGATTTTTTCCCGCAGTAGGTTGCCATTTCTTTCTGCGGTAGACCAGTTGCCATCCAAGGCTATAGAACCCGGTCTGTCCTGCTATTTACCCATAGCTGGGGTGGGGAAGAAGAAGAGGATTCATACCTTTTTCAGGGCTATTAGCGCGTAAGTGAATGTAATGGATTACGACTGGAATTTGAACTCGGCTCTCAGATTCTTTAATCCGAGCCGCTATCCATTACTCCATCTTAAAGACTACTTGACTTAAAAGCGTTATCGACCAGAAATAAATTAATCGACCGTTTTTTATTTGTTTTTCGTCTTTTTTGCGAATTACAGTTTTCCTTATTCTTCTTCTTATTATTATTATTATCAATGTATACACTTAAATATGTGTATCTACATGTTTCTAAGAAATACATGCGTTTCTTGCTTAAATAAGTGATAATCAATATGGCCGAAAGAAAAATCAGAAATTCTAACATGAGCCATATAAGGATGAAACTGGCAGACATTTTTATAAATATTCCCTTCATTCATCTTGCCATTAGCTATACGTACTTTGCTATATGGCTTTAGCTATACGTACTTTGCAAGTCAATCGGCATCATAATAACCAGATGTTGTAGAAATAGACCTTATGACATATTGCAGTTAGATAAATGGTTTGTGCATGCAATACTAAATACCTACGAGTCTATGCAATTGCCTGATGAAACCATTCTGATATAAATCGTGGTAGCATAAAAATCGATGTTTACAATATTTCATATCATATATATACATATGTGTGTGTGTGCACGAGTTTGTCGTTGCTTGGAAATCTTCCATGCAAACAAAACAGACTATCATTGTTGCTATGTCCGTGTATTTTTTTAATTTATCGTAATGTACTTGTCATCTCTGATGATGGCTTATGTAAGCCGAAAGCTTAGATAGGATTAAAAAAACATGTATCAATATGGTGATTTTCTTTCGTCTTTCGATGATAATGTTATTAAGCTTATCAGACGATATGAAAGAAATTTGCTTAAAATAAATAGACAAAACTTGTCTATATTATTTAATGAAACATGCATTAATATATGTGTGTGTGTGTATGTGTAAGTAAGTTTATTCTTTATATATATCCCACACGGGTAAAAATATCATGTGAGAAATATGGCGTAGCCATACACCTCTCCATTTCAATTTAACTTTTGAAAATAATAGAAAACTGAAACTGGTAAAATTACTTTAAACAAATTCTCTCAAAGTCTCCAGTTGCATTTTCAGCTTATTTTTCCTTGCCTGTTCGTTGCTCCTTGGTCCTGTTTTGATTTTTAATTTTCATTAATGACCTTCCCGATGGCATCAGCTCTCATCTTGGCATCTACGCTAATGATACAACCATTTACTCCTGTCTCAATAGTAAGGCTGATCAATTCGATATGTTCAGAATGGAAGCCAATGTCCAAAACGACCTCAAGTCCGTTGTTAACTGGGTCAAAAGATGCCTTGTTAATTTTAACGCCTTCCAAACTAAACTTCTCTCTATTAATCATCTGAGAGATCCCTCTCCGCCTTCCAACGGCATGACCGATGCTAACCTCCAAGATATATATATATATATATATATATATATATATATATATATATAAAGTAAATAACATAAAATCCACGCATATTATTCCTGAAAAATTACATCTATGAACCACTCCAGATGAAATCTTTGAATTTCTTATTTTTTTTCATTTCTACTACCAGTATGATTTGCATTTTTTTCCTTTCCGTTTTACAAAACTAAAAACTGTAATAAGTAAAGCCCAGTTTTTACTTGATTAAATCACTCCAACAAATTGCTGGATGATAAACTGTGTTTATAATTTTAGATATTTTACTAGTGTGTGTGTGTATTAGGTTGGTGCAAAAACAATGACGTAACAATGTCGTTTTTTGACATATTTTTAACGTCAAAAAACGACATTATTACGTCATTATTTTTGCACCAACCTAATATCAATCATTCCTGTATAGCAGTCTCAGCCGCTCGATCTCATTTCAGATGAAGACAAAAACTTGAAACCTCAAAGTCGATTGTAGTAGAGAACAGTGCTAAGAAGACTATGAACGGAACACGTGAACAACGAGGAAGTTTTAAGGAAAATGGAAGAGAAACGATAATTCTGCTTAAAATTAGAAAGAGACAATTGAAACTTCTGGTACACATAATGAGGAAAATGTGTTTGAAGAATTTGACACTCACAAGATACACTGAGAAACATCGAGTCACCTACCTAACGAGCTTGTGTAAATGGCTGACAAAACAGTGACTGGGAGTGATCGTAATGTTGTAAAAATGAGACCTGAGGAAATTACAAACCTGGAACTATCGCAGATTTTGGAAGATGATAAAACTACGCTAAGTAGTTTTGTAGAGTAAAATTAAAATATAAATACACGCGGCTAGAAATGTTTTTTTTATTTCAGAGCTGTGTTGTCTAGATATTATGGAAAATGTTAGCCTTTGTTTGAAACAATAGGTATATTGACTAATGTTTGACAAATTCAAGAGGTGAAAATCGTCAAAGTTGATAACGTCACCAACGCGAAAAATGTATAGGTAGAGGAAATTGGGGAATCCCCAAAAGTGCGTTGGTGCAGAACTTGGGTGGTCTCAAATGCGAAGAAAATAGTATCCAACGATCACGTGGTCGGAAATGAGCAGTCGAGATTTGACAGAAACCTCATATTTATTCAGGTGTTCAACAGTCGCGAGGTAGTTGAGGAGAGATTTTGAAACCAGTTGGAGTTACAGTTGGGAAGAGTTTTCAGATCAGTCGCTTTCAGACGTCACAAATCGTCGGAAGAGTTGCCATGAAAAGTCGCTAGGAAGTGTCGTCAAGAACAGTCGTTAGAAGAATGCCTCAGAAGTGAGACTTTACCGAATCGTCGCGGACCCCAGCAATAATGACCTTGCCAAATAGAAATACAGAATTACCCATATTGCTTAGCTAATATTTACAGGGCCGGCGCTAGGGTCTCGAGATAACCCCCACCACCCCTAAACTTTGATACGTGGCCTTGCTCTCTGCATACATGTCGATTTTAGTTTCCCAACTAGGGGGCAACGAACCCTAGAAGGAAAATGGGCGAGCAGCGCTTTTATAGGTCCTCATCTGGCATCTCATCTACAGTCACTTTCTCACAGACGTGATGTGGCTTCCCTCTGTCTTTTCTACAAATATTTTCATGGCAACTGCTCTGATGAGCTATTTTCACTGATGCCCCCAACTGCATGAATTTAAGTGTGCTACTAGATTGGCATCTTGGTCCCACCCTTTTACTGTCAAAACAGTTAAATGTAACCGCCTCTTCTACTCCGACAGCTTCTCTCACACTTCCGGATAGTGGAACTCCTTTCCTCCGACTTGCTTCCGTGATAGCTATAATCTTCAAATGAAATGTCAATCGACATCTTCTGATGCCTTGATCCTGATTCCCGTCCTTCTCTATATCCTTTCCTCAAACACCCCTCTTTACTCTAGCTCTCACTCTCTGTAACTCTTTGCTGGCTAGTGGTACTCCAGTCTTGATTGGGGTGAAATGCTTAAAACAATTTACCAAAAATCAGGAAATTATCAAATTTAAATGAAAATTTCTGTACATATTCACTAATTATTTACTTTTATAATGAATAGGATTTTTTTTCAAAAAATATGAGAAAATGTTATTGTTTTTGTTATAACTACCAATGTTTTCATGACTGAATTTTGCTCGAAAAAATGTTTAAATCGCAGATTATTACATTGTCCATAAAGATTAACCGCTGGTGCATCTCCATTGAAAAAGAAAATTACAAAGATTCCAACACAACACAAACGGTATTGTCTTAAAAATTTGTTTTAAAAACATTATTTCAGTTTCTGGGAATTTTTTTCATGTGTTAAAATCTTAAAACAATTTTATTTTTTAAAAGATCATTTTCTCAGTTTTATTTTTCTAGAAATGTAAAAAAATAGGGACTAGAAATTTTATTTTAATTACAAGCCGTGGACTTCTGGTTAGCATTACTATTAGTAAAAAAAAATCAGAGATCTTCCTTAGTGGATGATCTCGGAATAAAAAATGATTTTACCAATATATATTAGGTTGGTGCAAAAATAATGACGTAATAATGTCGTTTTTTGACCTTAAAAAATAAGTCAAAAACGACATTATTACGTCATTATTTTTGCACCAACCTAATATTATCCTCTTAATTGATTTAAAAGAACTGTTTAGAAAGAAGATTACAATTAAATAAAAAATAAGCGCTACTGAAATTAGCACTTTTGTCCGCCCACCCCTGCCCAGTATTCATGGGAGCCCCCACGCGGTTGAGAGGTTCGGGGTAGTAAGCACCGGCCCTGTCAATTATTATAGTTGATGATTGACAATATAATTTAGTTAGGAAAAATGTCAAAAGTACAAAAAGCAAAAAACCGCTGCCCGAAATTAGCCCTTTTGGGGTTCCAACCTCGTCAGTGGTTCCTGCGTAGTACGCACCGCACCGGCAATACAGATACATATGTATATTATTAGTTAATGATTGATAATATAGCGTCAGTTTAAAAATAATTTTTTTTTTTAAATAGCGGATGGTCATAAAACAATGCTGAAAAAATGGCAGAGGCCACAATGGGACACAAAAAAAAACAATAAAAAAACGCGGGGTTTCGGACATAAGATGTGCCGGCCCTGACACTCGCAGTATCAACATTAGTGAATATTGCTGACATAAAACTAACTTGTTATTGTTTATAATAAGAGCGAGCGTTGACTTATTCTTTGATAGAAGGTATTTGTAATACTGCTCTAATTAGACTAGTACATCTAATAGTACATAGTCTTCTTCTATATGTTGTGTCTTTTTGTTATCTCACTTCTGTCAACCATTTATATAAGCTTGTTACGTAGGCTATTCACTGCTTTTCTCTGTCCCTCTTGCTTCAACATATCCTATAAGTGTTGAATTTTCCAAGCGATCTTTCCACGTTATGTGTCCTAGAAAATGCCAACTATCTTTTTCTGATTTTATGTATACTTGCTCTTTTTGTTTCCATTTTCCTTAAAACCTCGTCGTTGCTCACATGTTCAGTCCATGGTATTCTCAACATCCTTCTGTAGAACCTCATTTCCGTTGTCTCAAGTCTCTTCTTCATCTGTAAGGCTATTGTCCAGCTTTCATTACCATATAGGAGGACCGATATTATATAAAAGCCTTCTAATTCTCTCTGAATCGCCTCACTGTAGAGCTTGAGTAAGTCTGGGTGTTATAAAGTGGTTACAGACAAGTTTATTAGCCCAGGCAGTGATGTTATAATTGATTGCCGTGACAACGATAGCGCCCAGGTAGCAGTAGCATTTATATATGGTTGCTGTGAGTGAGGATACAGCAGTGTTATATATGCTATTGCCGTGTTAGACCAGGATAGCGCCTCAACCAACAAACCAACCAACCAAGGAGTGACAAATATTACTTAGAGATACAAAGTATTGGAAGTTGGGAAGAGCCATAGTCATCCACGTTCTAATAGGGCATAGCATAAGTGTGTATATGTGCGTGCATGCAAGTATGTATTCAAAGCTTCGGTATGTTTCAGCAAACGTTTCTAAAATTTCATATTTGTGTACTGAAGTTAGTGCCGAGATCCCTTTATAGATAGAAAAGCAATCCTCCCTAGCTAAGGTCTGTAATTGTGTTTGCTGCGGATGTAAGTTGCTTTGATATGTCTAACTAGAGTTATAAATTGGCAAGGCGTGTCCAGCGTATATATCTGTTAAATATGGTAGTGATGACGAGTTCGAGATTCAGTATAAAGATGCAAAGACATTTCCATAACACGATATGAAACGCTGTTTCCACCGTTTGTCAAGTTTTAGAAAATCCTTTATTCAAATAAACGGAAAATTTGCTTGAGTGCATAGTTAAATATACACACGTACGACTGCGCACGCGCGTATAATAACAACGATTGCATTTCGTCAAAACTAAAATAAAAAACAAACAAAACATGTCGACCATGGTATTTCTGGAAAATAACACGTTTAAGGCAAGCAGAATTTGTAATTAAAGTACTCAACATCACAAAATAAAGCATTAACAGCTAAAAAATAAAATTAAACATTCATTTATCTTCCCCTATTATATTTTCTTTTTTGAGGAGGTTTTTTTTTTTTTTTTTTTTTTATATATTTTGGACCGTTTGCCTAGTTTTCTGCGAAGTTTTAACGATAAATTACCCATTGTCTGATTACTTTCGGCTCTTATTAGTAATTATCAAACAGTTTTTTTTTTGGGGGGGATAGGGGGGTCTGCTATATCAGTTTCTGTTTTTCAGGTATCACGTCTTTACGTGTTAGTATTTCAAAAATAATCCGAAGTACAGAAAAAATAAAAATATCCCTAACAAAGAATTTTTGTTGTTCTTTAAAGAAACTTTTATACATGAAAACTTGCTGCTAAATACACGTATACGTATATATATATATATATATATATATATATATATATATATATATATATATATATATATATGTGTGTGTGTGAAAATATTGTAGAAAATAGGAAAGAAACTGGTTTGGTAAATAATCCAAAGTTCCTTAGTATTTTTGTTATTATTTTTAAAAAATAGTGCTCGATACGAAAGTAGAGCATAAATATAATTATTTATTTAAAAATATGATTCCAACTCGCTACATAAGAGGTCTCATGTTTCAAAACAAGAGCCGAAAACTTCAAAATAATATTTGAATTAACTTGAGTTAAAGTAGGCTCTGTTCCATCTTCAAGCGAAATTTTTTGAGGAATGACTTATTTCTGAAATTTACGAGTTTTAAATAGTATGGTCAGAATTGAAATCAAAAATTTCCAAGGTAACGTCAAGGGCGGATTGTTTAGAATCGGCAGGGGAGGGGTGTTAATAGTTTGTATCAGTATAGAGTTATTATTCATAGATGCCGGGTCAGGGTAAGGTGGGGGTGGCTAAATTTACGACGGAAGAAGTTTTTGCATAGTCTGGCTTGAGCGTCTACGGAGATTTATTTATTTATTTTTATTTTATTCTTTTATTATATCTCTTTATGAAAGGGATTTGTGTATATAAAAAAGCCGTAACGTTTGTTATTTGACGACTTCATAAAGGGTTATCAGTTTTTGTAGGGTATTAAAACTATGTATATGGGCTATGGATTTTAAAATTTATTTTATTGTATGCGTGTTTTTAGCTAGTTATTCAGAGCGTAAGTTCGGTTATGTCGGCAGAAAACCGTTAATTATTGCCTGTTGTTTAATAGGTTTTTATTGTTTAGAAGCTTAATAATGTGTAGTTTCTCATGGAGGCACAAAGGGCATGGGTCATCCCAAGTTTTGCAAGTTCTAGTCCTGTTAATGATTTTCCATTTTACTTTAGGTGTCCTATTTTTTTCTTTCAGGTGCCAAAAATATTTAGATAGAGAGGTCTGATGTCTAAAGTTTATGTTGTTGAAGGAGCATTTATGCTGCCTCCATCTGGTTTTAAAGGCATTTTTCGTGGACCCAATGTATATCATATTATTGTTAGGGTTCTCCGTGGATGATATAGTGCATTGGTATACCACAGATTTGATGCAGCACTTATTTTCTAATGGGCAGTCTACCGGGTTTCTACAATCGCATAATTTTTCCCTATCATTATCTGATTTAAGTGTAGAGTTATTAAAACTATTCAGGTAAGGGGGTTTGTTCAGGATTTTATTATTGTGCCTTCTTATTATACCTTCTAGATTTTCAGTGCAGCTGTAACTCAATTTTAGTGTGTTCTTATTGAATATATTACTAAGCCTACTTTTGGTGGGAAAGTGTTTATCGATTAGAGCTAAGAACTTCTGTCCTAGTTTAATACTAACCATTTGGTTGAACGGAGGTGTATACCAAATGATGTTTCTTTTCCTGTTTTTTTTTCTTTTGGTTATTGCAATTGTCCCTATATTTAATGTTAGCATTTTTATAACCACTACTTTTTAGGGCAGTGTTATAGAAGTCGTTATGTTGGTGGAATATTTCTTTGTTAGCGGAGTTACTGCTAATTCTATTTTCTATTGATGAGGGTATATGTTTAATTGTGGATGAAGGGTGGTTTGACTTCGGGTGTATATATAAGGGGTTAGCATTTGGTTTTCTATAAGGTTGGTACGTGTTGCTCGGTAAGTCTAGGGTTACGTCGAGGAAGTTTACCTTTTTCAATTTAGAAGAGACTGTTATCTTTAAGTTTAGATTTTTAAATTCACTAAACATAATTTTACGGATCTTCTCTCTTAACGCTAGTGGAACTCCTCACCACCATGAGCCCGTCATCTCTATACAGTCCGATGTCCTGGATATCAATCTCGCGGTGTGCCGTTAGGTTGTACAATATTAAAAGACCAACCAAGTCAGAAGACTCTGCAGAGTCTAGTGATCCCATAGTGATGTCAAACAGGTCGTTATTGTTTTTTATCCATTGCTCCCCATTATGAATGAGGACAGATTTTTTTTGCGCTGAGGATTATGTTGGTTTCTTCCTTTGTCAGGTTAGAATATACAGCAGCAAAGTCCAGGGCAGTCGTAAAAAGATCCTTCGAAATTGATGGGTAGTAGTCCACGATATCGAACTGTAGTAAGGTGCAATTTGTTTTATCATCAATATTGTTGAACCAATTGATGACATCTTTAGTATTGATCCATAATTTTAATTTGAGTTGTTTTTTTATTTGGTAAGTAATTTTTTCCAGGATCCTTTTGCTGATCTTTCCTATATCGGGTCGGGTAGGGTTAATTATCCTAGTGGTCGGGTTTTCCAGAAAGTCAGGCTCATGGTCCTTAAGGGTTACGTAACATTCCTTTTCTTCAAGTTTGCCTACTCTATCGCTAATTTTAAATTTATCAGTTATTTTTTTACTTGCTCTGTTTATGCTGTCAACCATGTTTATGTTGTTGTTGCAAGCTTTTTTATAAGTCCTTGTTAAGTTTTTTTTAATTAAGTTTTTGTAGTCATCAACAGCCAATTTGTAGAAGTTGCCGGTTTTGTCCGACTTAACTAATATTTTGTCACAATCATTAATGCTTTTAACTATTTGGTCTAGCTGTTTTTGGAAGTGGTTTTTCTTATTTTGAAAGGAGATGTTGTTGATAAGGTTGAGTAGGTCTTTTTCAAATTCGTATAGTTGTTTGTTGAATGGTGCGACTCTTTTACTTTTAAAGCCGTAAACTTCGCTTTCTTTATCGGTTGAGTTATTCACACGAAAGTAGAAGTATGCCTTCCATCTCATCCTTCTGGTTAATTCCTCTATTTTTTGCAAAAGTTTAACGAAATAATTCCGTTTGTTTGTATGTGAAATCCCGAAATTAACTTTTTCCATATTTTTAAAGAAGTTGTTTTTAAAAATAAATAAAGGTTCAGAGTGCTCGACCTTATCAGCAATTATATATATATATATATATACATATCAGCAATTATATATATATATATATACATATCAGCAATTATATATATATATATATATATATATATATATATAATTGCTGATACCCCCCCACACACACACTGAGGGTTTCCTTTTTTAAGTAGGCGAATGCTGCCATAATCCTTACCTTCAGTTCATCATTGGTGTTACAAGAAGTTTTGTTATTCTCTTGCTCCACCGCCCCTACACATAATAATTAAGGAGGTTAGTTAGTTAATTAAAGAGGGGAGTTAGATGGCAAGATGTAAGGAATGATGCGGTCTCAGAAATTGTCTGACGGTCATAACTGGGTTCCCCTGTTTGTGTGGCATGTTTCAGAATCCTGTTGCCAGACATTGGGTCTTCCAGTAACCACCCTCTTGGTCTTTGTGGGAGGATGAATGGAGAAATAAATAACGTCGCCATCACTAGTAATCACTCCAAACACCTTCGTAATCTCCATTAGATTCATTCAATTCTTTCCGAATCCTCTGCACTGTCCTCAGTTTAACACGTAAACACTCTGAAATGTTCGTATTGGAGCTTTTGGCATGAATGTCAAGCAGTACAGCATGCCGTTTCCAAATTTCTGGCGGATTGAAATGCATCATGCTGCTCTTTTTCTCACAGACTGTGCCCAACTGACCCTACCATACAGTCGATAAAATAAAAAACAAACGCGCATGCGCGAAATTTAAAAAATTAAATGGCGACAATTTACCCATCGAACCCTATATATATATATATATATATATATATATATATATATATATATATATATATTCAATATGGTTAGCGAACTTTTCTCGCTCGATCAATTACGAGTAAGTAGTGATCATGTGTGTAAACTTGTGCCATATCGGAGTTACGCCAAGCAGAACGCTATGCATATTCCCTTGACATTTCGACGTGGTGTCATGTTTAGTGATCTTGTTTTGCAGACTATTTACTACTGAGTAGTCAGGTCGATCCTACTTGTGGCCGCCATCCAAATTTCAGCTATGTTTAGTAAACCATTAAATATGTATATTCGCACGAAACAAAAGAAATGTAATTGCCCTGGGCGCTTTTTTTTTTGCTTTTTTTTTTTAATATTTCTTAATCCTATGTATTTGAATAACTTCCTGTATAAGTATAAAAATATAAATAATTTATACGGACAGGAAATAGGATTCCGGTCCGGCTGCCGACAGCAATTTACGCAATTAAGTTTCACATGAATAGCTTCTGCTCGCAACCAGCGCTCTGTAGAACCGACTCCCCAGAGGATGTTTCCCAGATCACTACAATCTTAACCTGTTCAAGTCTAGGTTTAACCGTTATCTTCCTCTCCTATCCATATAAACTGCCTCTTAATGTAAGCCTCAACCTATACAGCGAGGCAATTGGAAAATCAACCGGGATTCAACATGGCGAACACAATCTTAACAACACGTGATACGCAGATAGCACAATACTTATAGCAGACACGGAAAAGAAACTACAAAATCTCCTACAGAAGGTAGAGACGGGGAGTGAGAAGAAGGAACTAAGCATAAACTACAAGAAGACAGAATGCACGGTCATCAGTAAAAGGATGAACCCGAAATGCGATTTGCAGGTTGGGAACACTAGAATCAAGGAGACGCGGAAGTTTAAATATCTGGGAAGCGTTTTGACAGAGGGCGGTAAGTGCGACACTGAGATACGTAGACGTATTGGGATGGCCAAGGATACGTTCCAAAAGCTGTGCAGAGCATTGCGAGACAGGAAGGTTTCTTTGTGTAACAAAGGAAATAATACAGAGCTGTTACGTGGTATCTGTTCTTTACGGCAGCGAATGTTGGACGATTTCCTCAAAGATGAAGAAGAGACTATAGGCGACGGAAATATGGTTCTACAGAAGAACACTAAAGATATCCTGGACTGAGCGTGAGAGCAACGATGAGGTCTTAGAGAGGATGCAAACAAGGAGGAGACATACTGGACATACAAGACATACAAGGAGGAACACATAATGAGGAAGAAGGGCCTGGAGAATCTGATACTCACGAGTCGAATAGAAGGAAAGCGAGCCAAAGGAAAACAGCGCATGACATACCTAGCAGGCTTAAGCAAGTGGCTGACAGAACGTAGTCTGAGGGAGATGGCAGGGGGAAGGAACTTGTTAAGAGCCGCAAGGGATAGAGGGAGGTGAAAAGCCAAGATAGCCTACGTCTCTGTCTCGAGTTGCCCGCGGGCCTTGTACATGGTTATTTCTTACTCTTAAAAAAAAAAAAGAACAATATCAAGAATTTAAGGGACTCGAATTCAATGTTTTAGGGTTTTTCTTTTTTTTTTTTTATTGTTTTTTTGTTAGTTTTTTGGCATTACGCTTTCGGATTTTTTTAAAGAAAAGCCAAAACACGAACCAAACTAAAAATGAAAATTTGCATGTTCATTATTTTTTCAGCGAATAATTTTAAATCTTTCTTTTGACTGGACGATTTGTTTTAGAAGTGTGACCTTTCTTGTTTTAAAACAACAATATTTGGCATTTAACTTATTTCTTGGTTCTCTTACTTTCATATTTTTCCTACATTCTACAGTTTCTTGTCATTTCTTTAAACTCTTAACAGATTTGACTTGCTCTCTTTCTCTAACTTTCTGTTTGGACCTTTCTAAATTACTGCATAATACATTACTAATGGATCTTTTCTTCTTTTTTTTTCTTTTTTATTAATGTTCACCTAATACAAGACCCAACCTCCACCAACCTCTACCCAAGGTAGAGGGTTACTGTATGATAATGTATGAGTCTGAGAGGACAAAAGTGCATTTTATTACCTTATGTAGGAAAGATAAAGGTCAACCGTAGACTTGAAGAGGCTTAGATTGAACTAATCGAGCAAACATCCTGTCAGGAGCCTGTTCAACAAAGCAGCAGTTTCTCTCTATATTTCTGAGATGAGTTATTGTGACTATTTACACTATCTCATCTTTGGAGAGAAAAGGGAGATCACCGGAAGTTAACAATAATTCATCACCCAGAAGGTCTCTTAGACACATTTGAACTCGATCAAGATGGCCAAGTGAAAACTGGGCAGCTCTAGCCCAGATATGGCACTAGTAATCGATTTTTTGCTCTAATCTGACTTTTGTCAGTTAGATACTTACAGGAGCGGTACCAGAAACTGATCATTTTCCCAGCATTTTTAACAAATAGAGCGCATATATGAGTTCCACTTGAGTCCTGAGATGATCTTGACTCCCAATAGGCGGAAATGTTTATTTCCAAGCAGAAATAGAAAAACTAAATATTTTAGGAGGAAACTGTTAAAATTATAATATATATTTTTAACGTCCTGTCCATTCAGGACATCGACGATCATGACTCTCCACATGTCCCTTTTCTTTATTATCTGTTAATCGCCATGACTTACGGGAAATGATTATAGAGCGATCTACTATGGCTTTCTTCACGGTTTTGAATTTAGAATCTTAGACTGGCTTCCAATCAAGGTTAGTAAACTCTACCATTTAACCCATACATGAGGAGAGAAGAGATGGATTCATTCTTTTTCCAAGGTCGTTTGTGCGAAAGTGAACGCAACAGACTACGCTGGAATTTGAACTTGTCTTACTGAATTCACTTTCCGCGCCGATAATTTTTACGTTACCAGTACATCCATCATATACAAACCCCAAATAATCGTATGCAAACTCCAAATATATGTTTCACTGTATCCATGCGACAATTAATGAAGTCATTTTATTTTTCCAAGAAAAATTGTGTCTTATTAAATGCTTATTACTTAGGAGTTTTATTTTAATAATCTGGACATTTCATCTGCATAGAAATAACATGTCGTTGATGCAATAAAATTTTTCTTAATAATTTTGAAGGAGTTAAACATAATTCTACTGATTTTTAGACATTGAACTTTACGATATAAAACTTCTATGACAAAAAAGCAGCTTCCAAAATTTGAATATAAAAAAAGTTAGCATAGAAACTGAATATAACTGTTACTTGCTTACTTCATTGCATTCCATAGTCTGAGAATGCAAAACATAACTTTGCTAGAACATTTTTAGAAATTTCCTCTTTTATTAATATTAAAATTCTCGAAAGAATTCTCTTACGCATTTCCTAACATCTGCATAAAGTCAGTCAGTCTCTTTTGATTTATGACTGATTAGGCAGAAGATTTCCTCGCAATAGAATGGCATTTCTTTCAACAATTGACTGGTTGCCACGCAAGACTATAGAACCCAGTCTGTCCTGTTATTCAACACATGGCGGATTCATACCTTTCCCCAATTGTTTTTTGCGTGTAAGTGAATGCTACGAATCCGACTAGGATTCGAACTCGGCTCTTCGATTTCTTATTCCGAGATGTTAGCTATGATATCAAACCGCACATTCACGTAAAACATGGTTCAAATGTTTTAAATATAAAAGATATACTGAGATAAAAGAACTTAACGCCATATTTTGTGAAATGTAAAGGAAAAACTTTAGAATTTTGTATAATATGCGTCGGAAGCAAGGCAGGAAGCTACTGAAAATCTTAGCAATGGAACGTAGGCGATCATGGATCTCCACAGATTTATTTTCTTTATTATCTGTAAGTTGCTAAGATATCTAGTGACAGATAATGAAATAGTTTCATATTACTTTCACTAAGGTTTGGAATTCTGTGTGGTTCTCCACGGCACACATAGAAATTTTTTAAAAGGGTATACATTTAAATGTTATAAAATAAAAGCATAGACTTTTTAAAAATACACACACAAATATGAAATGTATTTCAACTTTTCTATTCAACTATTTGTGCAGCTTATTTAGTGTGTGTTTTCTTTGTTTTTTGTTTTTTTCGCTATTTCTTCAATGCGGCTTGGAACTGGCAATACCATCCCATAACAAAACTACTTGCTACAAAAACTACAAACAGTAACACCAAGCGTGATGCGACTGTAGCCCAGATTGCCACAGGGGAGCCTAATTTCACTAAGGAATTGGAAGATATTTATATATTTATATATTACTAGCTTAAAAACCGACTTATCGGGTGGCATTTAAGCTGGATCCTACAGAGAGCTCTTGATTAGGCTATCGGCTTGTTAAGGAGTTTCAGATTTCCTAAGTCTTTGCATATTCTCACATTGGAAACTCACCTATATGCCGTTTGATCTGGGTTTTCATTTGCACAGGATTTTTCCCGCCGCAGCTTTGGCTCTTTTGATTGCAATCTGATCCTCTGTTAGCAGATATTTCTTTTTGCATAATGCTGCCGTATGCGATAGGCAAAGATAAACTACAGAATAACTCAAAATTGATCGCTGCATTTAAGTATTGCATTAATATTTAAGCTTACTTTTTAAAAGTTCAACGATATTTCTTCCGTCGCCACTTAATTTAAAGTTTGGTGTACGTAGGTCCTTACTTTCCGTACAAAACAATTATTTTTATTTCTTGGGTGACTTTCGCTGAATTTCTCAATTAATTTCAGTTATTCCAAAATTTATTTCGAAGTTATAAAAATTGTTATCCTACAAAAAATTCGTTACAAAAAATCACGTTAAACCATCGCCAAAAACAATTTCAGGATTGTGTGTCCGGATCCAACCCGGAATGTTTTTAATTTGCTCACAGAGTCGGCGTGATTCCAATATGGTATGATATGTTGGTCTACAGTCTCTCGGTGTAAGTTGAAAAAGTGTGGCATACTGACACACTGACACACTGACATTCGCATTTATTTATATAGAGGAAATATAATGTGATTCGCTGTCTATTAATAGTTTAAAAACTAGTAGTATAAATGTAACATATACTAGTTATGATTTTACCTGTAAGTGAATCTATAATTGGCGTGAAAATTACCATGGTTATAATTTACCAAGTAGGGTAAATTACAAGTGGGTGATGACTGATGTGGATTTTACAAGTAAATGGCTAATTGGGGTGGCAACTGTGGGAAAAGCCTAGAAAGTTGAGCGAGATAGTTTGGATTTTACTAGCATACTAAAAAAATGACGATCACTACTTTCATAAGTTCGATCCTCAACGAATGCGCTTAGTAGATATCTGTAGCAAAAGAAAGGTTAACTTTTTGAAAATAACAAATACTCTAGGAAAAAGTACAAAAAGTACCAGTACAATAAAGATGAGAAAATATTAAACAAATTCACACAAAAAATAAATATAATTATTTCTATTTACATGCAAACTATCGCTCCCATGTTTGTTGTTGTTATCACAACGTTTCGGCCATTGTGCCCTCATCAGGTGTATGTCGATCCGGATAACCTACAGGAAATTCCAAACTGCACCCTTTACTTAATCTACGGTTCTCGTTCCACTACCCATGTCTAGGGATATTTCGTCTGGTGCTTATTTTTAATACTGTTTCCACTGAGTCCAAGTACACACCGCCCGGCCCACGGATTGAATTTACAATTACTAAATTCACGAACCGATATTTTAATCCACTAATTTATTGTTATTATATGCCTGATAGCACAACAATCGAAACTTTGTGATAACAACAACGAAGATAAGGACAATAGTCCGCATTTAAATGGTGTAAAAAGGATAAAGCCTTCTCCCAGAAATTCAGACAATAATTATATCTAGTTTCATGTTTCCACATCAGAAACATTACTTGTCATCAATTAGCTGACTGGCAACCAAAACTTAATTATAATGTCAAGGAATAAATTCTTTAAATGTTTATGACTTCATTGATCTGTGTTTAAAATTTAAGAGCTACCAGTATTTCGTTTCAGATATTTTGTTTAATCATTGACTGTGGAAATTGAAAGTGAGCTCTACATTTAGTTTGGTAATATTTGAACACGCAAAAGAAAGAACAAAATGCGAAATAAAGGTCACAAGAGAGAAAGAAAAAGAGAGAAGATGTAAAAGAAAGAAAGAATTGTGCAGGAAGTAACAAACACAATTTAAATTCAGTGAAACTACGCATGTTAACCGCAAAAATCCAGATATTTTCCGTTGTGTCAGCCGTTTACAGAAGAAACGTTTCTACAAAAGATAGGACATATAAGCAGAAATAATATACGTTTGTTTATACCTACATACCTTCTTACATAATGCTTCATACTTTCTCCAAAGCATCTTAACTCACTTATCACATACTGCTTTTTCATAGATCTTTTAAAATTCGGCGCGTGTAACGTATTTCGTATTCCGTCAAGAATATTTTTCTCTATAAAATATATTGATATATCAACGTATACAACAGATCTTACGACGTATTTCCAAAACAATGATTCTTCGATCATAAATCACTTTGTCACGAAGCAGTCTGTTTCTTTATGTTATTAAATATTATTACATAAAGCTCAAGAGGAAACTCTAAAGTTATAATATATATTTATTATAAACAATCTTTTAATGCAGATAACGTCATGCCATTTTATTTATTAAATTAAAATAATAAAATCGAGCAGTAAGAATTAGCAAGAATAAGAGGAACAGTTTTCAATTGAAAAGCTCAAGAACAAGTTTTCCTCATAAAGAGTAAAAAATTAGACTTGTTTTGGTAATTTAATAAAGCGATCTCCTACAATTCGACATATTTTCTTTAAGTAACCTACAAATGTTTCATAAACCGCAAAAATAAATCAAACATTAATTTAATGACATCTCAAATCTTGTTGACATATTTATTTATTTAAACATTGGTCTGGTTTATACTTGAATAAACAGATAAATATTTGTCTGCTTTATTCTTGAGTCAAAAGATAAACATTTCCAGTTTATACATGAATCAACAGATCAACAATCATGGTCTGGTTTATATTTGAGTCAAAAGTTAAACATGGGTACGGTCTATAATTAAGTCAACAGATGAACATTGATCTGATTTATACCTGAGTTAACAGATAAACATTGGTCTGGTTATATTAATCAACGGATAAACATTGGTCTGGTTTATACTTGGGTCAAAAGGTAAACATGGACACGGTTTATATAAATGGTAAATATAGGTACGGTTGATATTTAAGTCTGCAAGTGTTCACCCAGAAGCTGGTCCCTTTTGTGTAGTGGGGGTCGGTATTAACGCTTTGAAGCGGACGTAGATATTATATTTTGATAAAATTTGGTAAATAGATAAAAAAATATCTGGTGGATATAATTATCTGTTGTCGTTTGTTTTTCTTTTATCCCTATTATTGATATATAGGATTTATTTCCTGTCCTGTATCTAAATCATAAAAATGCGCAGTGTAAATATAAAAAATCCTGTTCTGTATATTAGAGTAGACAATGGTCGTTTGTAAATGTTTCCTTTATTATATTCCAACAGACTTATTGGAATTGGTAATGGTGAGATTAGCAGTTTCCTTATGAGGAAACATTCGCTATTCATTGCCGAACGACCGATGCTACATTCGGTTGAAATTTATAAAGTCTTTCTGTTAAAACAATTTTAGATTTCTCAAGACCTCTGTTATTGCTCTTTCGAATATAGATGGGAGTTTCTTTCATAAACTTTTGTTTTAAGGTAGTGTAGAAAACCAACATCTTGATTATGTCATTATTTTCTCTGAGTTATATTTGTTATCCGTTTTAGTTGCTGCTGTTGTTGAAAGGTTTCAACTGACATGGTTTCTTTGTGATTCTGTAGCGCCAGCCCATAAAGTTTGGAGAAGGACAGTTAAAGGTGTCATTCGCTTGAAGCTATTTTTAATCATCGATCTACGATTGTATGAAACTGACAGTTTAGATATTTCTGAAATATATGAAAGTCTCGAGTTTTCAGGCTAATTTTTTTGGTTTCGTAGCAATTTGCGGCGTTGGGCGAAACTACTCTTAGCACAGCCTATTCTATCACTACTCAATTCTGACCAGGCTTCAAGTATGCTTTTGCAAACTGCGACAAAACCTTCTGAAGAATTCAGAATCACTAAAGTTTTTTTTTGTATTTTGTTGAAATCGTAACGATGAAAGAAAGACTGATTCCATCTTCATCAATAGGTTCGTTGGTTTTATTATTACAAAATCACTTGCGAAAAGAATTAATTGAAACTACCGTTAGATATTTCGCTGCCAGTGCTGAAAGTCTTCCATGACATGCTTAATGGTTGGCATTTTGGACGCACAAAATGTGGGCGACTAAGGCGTGATAAAAAAAAATATTGTGTAGTGAGCAAGTTTTTTTTCTTATCCCGTGGGAATTTAGATAAATGTTTTCGTGAAAGAACAAGTTACTTTCTAACTCAAAAAAATAGCTTGTCTATCGAGCAACCTCTTAAGTATTTCCGAAATTCATATCTCTCGATTAATGGAGAATTAAAAGCTTCTAATACGGTTCACCATATTATCGTTCATTTGCGACTGGTTTATTTTATTTTATTTTCGGGTAAATATTTTTATCTACTGTAATTCTTTTAATTTCCACTCTTCTGTCCAGTTATTTTATTGTACCATACTGTGTCCATTTAACTCTTGTTTTCTCAGGATGTTTTTTCATGTGCTGATCAAATAAAGGTGACCAAAATATCCGCCATATTGATTTATATTTTTCTGGGTTTGAGTTATTGGTACGTCTTTCTCGGCTATTAAATTTCTTTTATAAACCGTACATTCTTCCCAATTTATTCTGGGCGATTTGAGAAAGTGATTTATTAATCAAGATATCTCGACGCTGTACAAATAAAATTTTTAAAAACTTCTATATGTTTCAAGAATAAATAAAGTTATGAAGTCTTTTACTTAAAAATTCAAATCAGGCATCACGACTTCAGTCATTTTCCCACCGCCATAGAGTGGCTTCTTTCTGTTATTTTTTTTCTATAAATACTTTCAGGACAATTGTTCTAAAGAACTTTCCTCCTTGAATTGTTGGGTGGTGGGGTATTACTAACACTATTTTTTTAGTTTCTTGTATATAAATTATATTCATTGTAAATTTTCATTGAGGTTTTATTTTTAAATGTTGTTATTTTTATTCCACCCCCGACACACACACAAATTGTACATATAGGAACTAGTTGAGACTACATAGAGACTTTGAGGTATTATGGTGACTGTAATAAGAATGGTAAGTGAGAATATGTTGTTTTGATGTAAGGAATACTGTGGTATTTTGTGGTCAGTAATCGTGGCTAGTTAAATTTAAGATAAGACAGATTGAAGACAAGCCTTCCCTTATCCACACCTTTTTGGCCTTGTGTCACAATTCTGTATTATATAAAAATAAATATTGCTTTCCTCCTTGGTATATTGACCGCATGAATTTAAGCATACTACTAGATTGGCTACCATCATTTTGCTGTTGAAATAGTTAGATGTAACCGTAAGTTCTACGTCAATAGTTTCTTCTTTCGTAATTCTCGCCTGTGGAACACTCTTCTGGTTTCTTGCTTCTCTGTCACCTACGATCTTTAAATTTAAATGCCACATCAATCGCCATCTTTTGTCTCCCAGAATCCTGTTCTTTTATGGCCTTTCTCCTCACTAACGACTTCTTATTTTCTTACATTTTCAGTAACCTCTTGCATTCGTGGCATTATCACCTTACTTCGGGTGAAATAATTACAACAAAAAGAAAAGGCTTAGTTCGGACATGGAGGACAATACTTTCAACCTAGTGAAAGTGATTTTATCCAGATTGAAAATATTTCATATTATTATTATTATCATTATTATTATTATTATTATTATTATTATTATTATTATTATTATGTTCTGCAAAATGTTGTTCGATTAACTTTTTTTTGCATAAACTCCAAGTACAAAGTCAGTAGCTATCGCTAACCATTGTTGGATAACAGACAAAGGGTTTTACTTGCGAAAATTCCAACCAACTCAGTTACAACCCAGAGAGCAAAACTTTCAATTTGGTAAACTTACAGAACGCTCATCTTCTTCTTCTTCTTCTTCTTCTTCTTCTTCTTCTTCTTCTTCTTCCATGTGTCGTGTCCCTTAAGGACGTTGTCAATCATGGCTCCCCACGATTTCTTGTCTTTTGTAGCTCTTAATAATTTTTTGTTATTTTGTAAATGGATAGTACAACAGAGTAAATTCTAAACTCTGTTCCGCCATCCGTTTACTCAAGCTCGCCAGATAGATTATACATTGTTTCTCTCTATCCTACTTGCTTTCAATCTGTCATGTGAGTATCAAATTTCCCAAGCCCTCTTCCTCATTATGTGTCGTAGAAATTTCAACTGTCTCTTTCTGATGTTAAGTACACGTGTCCTTTTTTTTCACTTTTTTCAAAAACTTCGTCGTTGTTCACATGTTCAGTCCATGCATTCTTCTGTAGAACTCCTTTTCTGTTGCTTCAAGTTTCTTCAAGTGAAGTTCTTTATCCGTAAGGATGAATATCATATAGGAACAGTTATATATATGAAATGCACTAAGTCCGACAATTATTTTAATATATCTTTTGTTTATACGTTATTTTTATAGATACAAATATTTAAGTAAATGCTCTGTTTATAATAAACAGTATTAACAATATTTACCGGTCTGAATATCCGAGAAATTTCATAGCAAAGATGTATCCTCTGACTGGAATCGAACTTGTATTCCACACGAAACCATATAGCCTGACGTGCTATACCATTTAGCTACAGAGGAAGCTTCTGGTTAGTTGGGTGAAATTACTGTTTTAAAACTACAATTTTCCCATGATTTCTCTTGAACACTCATGTCTGCTCAAAGCGTATCTTAACGTAAACAAATGCCAACATATATTATGAAATGGACTAAGTCCAACAATTATTTTAATATATATTCTGTTTATACGTTATTTTTATAGATACAAATACTTAAGTAAATGCTCTGTTTATAAAAAATAGTATTGAATAGTTTTGAATATCCGAGAAATTTCATAGAAAATGTGTCCTCCGACAGGAATCGAACCTGTATCCTACACAGAACCGTCTGATGTGCTATACTATTTAGCTACAGTAATTTGACCCTACTAACCAGACGCTTCTGCGAAATTTTGTTCGATTACAAGCACAAGTCCCAACTACAAAGTCGTTTTGGTTTATTTCAGTTGTCACGAATAGAAAATGCTACAGATAACAGTGAGAAACAAGGGAGTATGTATTTCATGGAATCAGCTTTAAAATTAAGTTCGAAAATATTTCAACACGAGTTTTCTTTTTTTTTTTAATCATTTCGTTCCAAGCAAAGCGATAAAGTCACTCACTAGGTCGTAAGGGACTGTGAGTGAAAGAGAATGGGAAGACTTTAGTAAAGAGAAAGGTCAGTAAAAGAACATGTTTCAGGAAGACGGGAGATGGCGATATACATTTACATTTTTAAAGATTGTAGGTTGTAGGGAAGCAAGAAATCGGAAAAGAGTTCCACAGGTGCAAAGTGCGAGAAAAGAAATTATTAGAATAGAACTGACGGTTGCATTTAGTCCAAAATTAAAACAGTGAGACCAAGTTGCCTATATAGTAGAACGCTTAAATTTATGCATTCAAGACACCAAGGAGGAAATCTCATCAGTTAGTCAGTCAGTTATGAGCCATGCGTGACACACGCTTAGGCGATCATGTATCTTTCGATACATGACTGACGAGGCAGATTTTTTTACCGCAGTAGCTTGCCATTTCTTTCTGCGGTAGACAAGTTGCCATCCAAGGTTATAGAACCCGATCTGTCTTGCTATTTACTCATAGCTACGGAGAAAAAGAAGAGGATTCATAACTTTTCCGAAGGGTATTAGCACGTAAGTGAATGTAATGGATTCGACTGGAATTCGAACTCGGCTCTCCGATTCCTCAATCCGAGCCGCTATCCATTACTCCATGAAGATATTTGTAGAACAGACAAAAGGAAGCCACGCTACGTCGATGAGAAAGTGAGTGACGCTGAAATTCCAGCTCAAGATTAAGGAACTCATCTCATGAAGAAGAATCTCATAACAAATGTGTTATTATAAAGATTTATGGATTTGAATTCGCCCACATAGGTGGAGGCAAACTTTGCAGATGCCTTTCGAGTTTCACAATATCAACAGTTCAGTTGTAACCCAGAATCTAACCATCGACATCCCAAAGTATAGAAAATACAAACTGGCATCATCAGAGAACTTTCAAGAGAGAAATCAAAGATGAATTCAAGTGAGGTTTATGAATTTAAGATGTTAACACTTGAATATCAGTTGGCAACATTATAGAGAGGATTATCAACGGTTTAAGATGTGTTCCTCGTTGCACTTGATGGACAAACTTTGTGGATATTCTTTTTTTAAGTACGAGGCACGTGCGAAAAATGTGTTTTTCTATGCGCCTTTTATGAACTTTGAATAGGAGCAAAAAGAAGTAAATAAAAGAAGAGATGCAATGAAAATAAGGAAGAAAATATGGTTAGGAAAATAAGAACAGAGAAGTTCTAAAATAGAAAAAAAAGCTAATAAAATGACGTGAAAGTTTATGAAAATGAATGGATTTTATTTCTTATTATTCTAAACTAGGAACCTCCACAGATTCTTGGTATCTAAGGCTTAAAATTAATTTTTAAACATGAAAAATCTTTCTTGAATCTATTATTTTAGCTTTAATTTCAGGCTAGTGTATTAGATTTAATATTTCCAATAAGAAAAAATTCTTTCCTGTAGTATTTGAAAACAAATTTAAATGGACAGGAAGGTGTTTTCGTTTAGAAACTGCTGAATTTTTTTTTGTTTTTTTTGTTTTTGTTTTTGTTTGTTTTTTTGTTTTCGCACCATTTTAAGTGATCTGTCAGTAAAAATTCAGTAAAACTTTTTCCAAAAATAAAATATAATTTTCTGAAACTTTATTTGAGGAATATTAGCTGATTTAAAGTATAATTAATCTGATTTGAAACAAACATTAGCTTATGCATTTTTTGACGTGTTGAAGTGTTTGACAGCTTGATGACAGGTTGATGTTTATCTAATATTGTTCTACGGGGGCTTTATCTGTAAAACATAATTGAAGAATATAACGTGAGCGCCTTTTTATACAACGTTCATGTACTCAGTAATCTTAAACATTTAGGAAAATATTCTCCGTAATCTAATGTTTTATTGACATTTAGATATTTTCTGGCTTTAAATTTACTATAGTTATCGCACTTATTTTCTGATAATGCCGTGTCTCGGCCACTGTATCTACAAAAATCGGTACGTTTATACACAAACAGAAAAAATTCAAAATTCTTTTAAAAATGTTGGTGTTTGATGAATTGTAGTAAGGTTTTCAATTTATGATTAGTAAATATAGTTTTTATTTAATAATAATATCATATAAAAGTCATCTATTAATACAGAATTTTAAAAGATTTAAAAGTTAATAAATTATTCTAAATTATTTAAAATTTAAAAAAATGAAAACAATTATTGTAGAAATTCATAATTCGTCGAAAACAATTAGTACCGTTAATATATTTTATTTATAAAAGTAATTAAGAGCTTGTTTTAACCTAGGGGAGGTTACTGAATGGAATAGTCAATCGAAGTTTGGTAATGAACGATAATACTTAGGACAAGAACAAAACATATAAGATTGTCCAGCAGCGCGTAGAAGTAGTAGTCAACTGCTAGAAGTGAGTCAAGTGAATTCCACAATGAATCTCCAACGGCAGGATATCTACCAACCGACCCACGCGGTCAGATATGGCACAAGGCCGAATATAAAATGTGGTATTCGAGTCTGTAAGCTCGGCCAAAAATTCCCCGTAGACGCTGTATAGAACGGAACCGGGTAGCTGTTTCTCGAGTCGAGACTCTGACCTTCGACATAGCCTCATCTGGAGATCCTCTCTGCCCAGAGTTTGACTAGCACAGCTGGAGACGCATCTCCAACTGCAGACCAACATACAGTATTTACTACTGTATTTATGTGAATGGGGATATACCCATTATCATCCATAGGGTTTGCTGCAGCACAGCTTTTGTAATTAAATAATGCCGTAATTTTATTGCTTTGTTTATTTCAAGATTCAGAGCAGATTTTCCATAAATGGTGCTTCTGTTTTACAAAAAAAAAAAAAAAAAAATGATTATTTAAATTCTCCAAGGAGTTTTGCTTTTATCTAATATAAATATGAAGGAGGTGAATTTTAATTTCTCGAAATTTCATGAAATTAAATAATTGGGGGTAACAGAACAAAATGTATTTTTACAAAGATTTGCTAAAACAAAATTTCGAAAACAATTTCATGCATTTATGAATAAATCCTGAAAATTTCATTAAAATACAGCAATTATTTGATTTTTGCACAACCAGTATTGAAAGCGAGAGAGAGAGAGAGAGAGAGAGAGAGAGATGCCACAAATATGCATGTATCGATTATATCGCAACAATTTTATGAATTTTATCGGATTTTCCATGTCTTCTTATATTAGCCACTATACTGAAATTCTGCTATAATTAAAAACTGTAATTGCAGAACATACGCAATTTTTATATAAAGAAATCTGTTAAAACGTCGTAAACAGCGTCTTTGTAATGACGGCAATATTTTAAGCACAATATTAATGTGAAATGTATGCTCCATGTTCTGGAAATTGTTTTTAGAAGTCGTTCATGCACTGAATCTATGAGTGGTTACACTTCTTCATATGAATCACACTGCACAATATCTATAATATTCTAAGGTCCGTCCGTCTTTCCTGTCAAATTGCCGTCCGCCGATATAAATCTTGTTCAGCATTAAGATTAAGCCATTTTATCCAACGCCCGCATTTGAAGGCCATCTTATGCAGATAAACATTAGTTTTCTTCGCTGAATGAGATTGACCATTATAATGCACAAGAATCAACTATGACTCTACGTGTGCCTCTAACAAATCTGCATGTTTGAACTCTAATCATAACACTATCTAGAACATTCCAGGAATAATAATCACCTATTTTTGTAAAAAAAAAACATTCGGCACACATCATCAGTGATGTTTTTAGCTGAGTATCATTAGGAATTTCGAGTCTTACAACATCAAAGACCTTCTTCAGAATTTGTGGAAAAAATGCAGTTCCTGAGATACAAAATAGAAAAAAGACAAAACTTTAAACATATTAAAATTTTTAATTTGGTATATTTGAATTAAATTTAACTTATTTGTCAGAAGGAAGAGACGTTGCTAATTACTATAAACCGATTAAGTATTATTATATCCAGTCGGCAATCACAGTCTGATGATGCTTGCTGGTCATTTCTGTAATTTGCTGTGAAAATGGTGAAATAACCAGGACTGCAAACACTACTCTCAATTTAAGTCCAATCCTAAGATTCACGATGCCACACAACCGTACCAACCTTGTTTAGATTTGTTCTAAAGGAAGTGACGAACTCTCTAATGAATGTAAGGGGGAATACTCAAATCCCTTCCTCTATCGTTCTTTTCCGTTCTATAACATATGGGTAGGATGTGCAAGTTTTATAATCGTCAACAGTGCGGAAAGTTAGATTGGCGTGCTTAATTCGGATTTCAATGGAAGCCATTGCGTTCGCTTTCGCACAAATACCCTTGAAAAAGATAGGAATCATTCTCTTCTGCTAGCAGCTATGGGTTAAATAGCAGGCAAGATTGGCCTTTCTAGCTTTAGGTGGCAACCAGTCTAAGAGAAGGAAAACTTTGAATTCCAAAACCGCAGAGAAGGTAACGAGAAATCTATCCATAATCTTTCCAAAGAGCGCATGCTAATTCAAATATATTAAAGGGATCTCTGGAGAGCCATGATCACTTACACTCAGGAGACTACATTACAAAAAGAACATACATCAGTAACAATGAGCTTGAATCTCCTTTTCGTGATCAGTTTACAAATAATAGTTCGTTTCTTTTACTCTTTTTATTTATTTATTTGTCAAAGTATCTCGTTAATGAAAATATTTTTGAAAGTCACAAATTTTGTAGGGATAGGAATAATTTCGGGTTTAATAGTATATGCACCAGGAGAGTGATAAAAAGTCTCCACCCAACCAAGAAAACCTACAATGAAAAGTGAGTCAGGCCATATATATATACATATATAATAATAATAATGGACTCTCCCGTCGGTTTCGACGTATGAGGATCTGACAGCTTATTGATTCAGTTATGAAATTTTGTGCGATAATCTTAAATGGTATTTAAGACCCGGTAGTGATTTACAAAGGAGGCCACATATGGAGCAAGTGTGAGGATTGTGAGATGAGATCATTGTTAGATTGGCTGACCTTTTAGATCTTGCTCTCGCTTCTTGAAGATGATTTTCACACACACACACACACACACACACACGCACATATATATATATAACACATTGCGGTTACATCTAGCAATTTCTACAGTGAGATTATGAGACCTAGCTGTCAATCTAGTACTGCACTTACATTCATGAAGTCGTTGTACCAAAGATAATGCTCGACAGAACAATTACCGTGAAAACATTTATAGAAAAGGCACAGAGGATACCGAGATGTCAGGTCAAGCCCGATAACGTTGCATATTCTTCTTTAGGCACACACACACACACACATATATATATATATATATTTTAAGCATTACTCCCTGAGCAAGGCGTGAAGCCACTAGGATGCAGGAGGTTGCAGTAGATTTGGAGCAAGAGCAGATAGGTGTGATAGAAGAAAGGATGAGGAGAAGGATAGTGGATAGATCAAGGTAACTGGAGATGTCGAGTGACATTACATTTGAATAGTTGGAGATTATAGCTCTCAGGGAAATAGTAATTGGGAAGGGTGCTCCACAGGCGAGAGGTGCGAGGTATGAAGATATTGGAGTAGAAGAGACGGCTACATTGAAAAGTTTCTACAGTGTAAGGGTGAGAGCAGGATGCCAGCCTCGTAGGGCGCTTGAATTCATGGAGTCTGGGAACCAGTGAAAGCAGCTCATCGGAGCAATTACCATGAAAGTATTTGTAGAAAAGACAGAGAGAGAGAGTCGACGGCGCGTCTGTGAGAGAGTGACTGTAGACGAACGCCAATTATATTACATATCCGTCTCTGGATCTTGTCAAGAACTCCGAGGTAAACAGAAGGTGCCCCAGACCATATATGGCAGCAATACTCCATGCAAGGGCGAATGGTTGATTTGTATATTTGAGGTATCGATTCCGGGGAGAAAAATTTCCTGGCACGGCACAGAGAGCCAACTTTCCTCGCGGTGGAAGAAGCAATTGACTCAATGTATTTGTTCCATCTCAGGTCAGCAGTCAACGTGAGACCGATCAGACGCAGAGAGTTGCTCTCAAGAAGTTGACTATCAGACATTCTAATGGGGGGCAGGGAAGGATCTCTATGGTGATTAATAGAGATTAGTTATTTTTTGAGGCGTTAAAGTTGACCAGCCAATTCCTGCCCCAATTAACAACCGATTGGAGGTCCATTTCAAGACGCACGGTCAGGTTAGTTTTGTCACCGACACTGGATTTGTTTTTGAGGCAGGAGTAAATTGTAGTGTCGTCCGCGTAGATGCCAACTTGAGACTCTATAGCGTCAGGAAGGTCGTTGATGAAAATAAGGAATAGAGTGGAGCCAAGAATGGAGCTTTGGGGAACACCTGCGTTCGTGGGATAGGAACTGGGGGAGAATCCGTTGAGAATGACCTTCAATTCACGGTTTGACAGGAATGATTGTATTAGATCAAACAATCGACCTGTAATACCATAACCCTGGAGTTTACGAAGAAGGCCAGCATGCCAAACCCTATCAAACGCTTTGGAGATGTCCAGGGCCACGGCACAAGCCTCACCGTTATTTTGAAGGGCTTGGTAGTCGGTTTCAGTGATGGCCATAAGCACATCAGCTGTAGATCGGGCGTAGCGGAAACCATATTGCTTGTCTGAGAGCAGATCATGGGATGTAAGGTGATTAACCACTTCGGTATTGATTAGGGCTTCGAAGACTTTGCCGAAGAGGGGTAGAGAGAGAGAGAGAGAGAGAGAGAGAGAAACCGGATAAACCAGTTGGTCTGATTATTACTTAATCTAGTCATCATGCATTGTTAATTCTTATGTCTACACTGTTTATATTTGCAAACTATATTCCCGGTGTTGAAAAATTCTCCCCGATAAATATAACAAATTTTATACAATATAATTACATATAAACTTACACAGAGAGAGAGAGAGAGAGAGAGAGAGAGAGAGAGAGAGAGAGAGAAGAACGGCGATAGTAGTCTGTGTTCAAACGCAGTTAACATTCAAAATTTTGAATGCTCATTTTCACAGCAGGCAGGCTGTTTACACTTGATATATTGGCGCAACACAATCTTTTTCTTCTCATGCATCCCTGTAAAATATTAAGCTAAATTTAGTCAACAACTAGACTATATACATGTTGTTAGTCAAGTCTTTTTAGTCATACAGTATTAATTAATGAAGTTTTGTTGAGAGTAAAGCATGAAGTCTTAGTTGCAATTCGATATAAAACGTCGCTCGCAAAATTGATGAAATTGCATAAAATATTACGGTTAATGAGTAATGAGGCCGAATTAAAATATTTATGCCAGGCATTAAGACAAAATTTTTATTTACTTACTAGGCATTTAATAGAAAACATGCCCAGGGTGTTATGTTTTTTAACATTTTATGAGAGCATTTTTTTTTCTTTTTTCCAGTTCATTCTTTATCCGCCTCTTTACGCGATCAATAACAGGCGATCACGTTTAACCTTTCTCTATTTAACGTTATTACTGATTAACTTGCAAATTACCTGTCTATATTTCTGACAAATTTACGCGATTTACATTGTTCGGACTGTTGCCCTCATCTTCGTTGCCATATTCACGACGTTTTGGCCGTTGTACGCTCTGACCTTCTACAGGTGATTAGAATTTCGAATTGAACTCTTTATTTCGTCCACCGTGGTAGATTGTTCTAGTTCCACGTGTCTCAAGGATACTTAGCCCAGTGGATAAAAGAAAAACAGGAGAGATTATTTCGAAGACAATTCCAAACCTGCTGGAGGTGACTTTCGCTGGATTTCGCAATTAATTTCGATTATTCCCAAAATTATTTCAAAGTTATAAAAATTGTTATCGTACAAAAGAATTCGTCACAAAAAATCACGTAAAAAATCGCCGAAAACAATTGCAGTAATGAAAATTTGGGAATCCAAAATTTCTATAATTTGAGTTATTGAAAGTTAGATAGTTATGTCCCTTTAATTGAAAAAGTGTGACACAGTGACATACTTACATTGGCATTTATTATATAGATTATTGCGTACGTTCTCATCAACATACGATATGTGCACCTTTTGACATGAGGTTGAAATCATAGACGCCGTATAACGATGGAAAATCTGTAAGATGGACAAAGCCTAGGGTTGCCATATGAATATGCGAGACGGGGTGCTGAAATTTCCAAACCATAGGATGAGTAGTCTCCCTTAGTGAAAGTTTCCCAACCAGTGGTCCACGGAGCCATAACGCTGAAAATGAAAGAGAAAGATAACAGGGGGGCAGGATTTAGTACATATACCAGCTGTTCGCTTAAAAAAAAAAAAAAAAAAAAAAAAAAAGCAAAATTGACACGTAATTCTTTTTAAATTCTCAAAATGCGGGAGAGAAACATTTTCAGTATTTAAAAGAAATGGGATAATCCCGCTGGGCGGTTGGTAACCCTAACAAAATCGTACTAGTTCGGGTATGGCATTATTAATTCGTTAGAAATAATAATGCCATACCTGTTAATTCAAACACAAGTAAATTTATTTGAGAGGATTAGATAACGTCTCCAATCTCATCTGTTTTCACGTTAACCCTATTAACACGGGACTTAAATGCACAGTCCTCTGATTGTTAGACGGTAACGTTTTCAGTGAAGAGATGAAAACAAAAAAACAGTGTTAATACCACCGGATACAACATACATCTGAAGAAGGTCGAAGAAGATCTCTGTCAAAACATTGTATAAAAACTAACAAAAATTATAACTGTAACCCGAAAAAATATGAAATCATATAAAAATTAGTTACTTCTAAAACTTCGTTAATAAATGAGAAAACATAGTGAAAAAATGCACAAAACATGAGGAAAACAAAATTTTATCGTCAAAAACATTGTCGTTATTAAAACAAAAAAATCAAAGTATTTTTTTTTTATAAAAATAATTTTTTATGCTTTTTAGAACCTTGGAAATTTTAGTAGCAAATTTCGTTGTTCTTTTGTTTGTTTTTGTTTTTTTTGTTGTTGTTTTTATTTTGTTTTGTTTTTGATTTATTTTGTTTTTGATTTTTTTCGGTACAGCGAGACCTTGAATTTGTACAGGAAATATGAGCGTCTTTTTTTTTAGAAGAAAAACATTAAATTAGAACTTCTTGCAAAAATCAAATAATTGTCAGATTTTAATGAAAGTTTCAGCATTTATTCAAAAATTAATTAAATTATTTTTATGTGTTTGCCTTTTAGAAAATCTTTGTAAAATTCTTTTTTTTTTTTTTTTTTTTTTTTTACATCTCTTACCCCAACTCATTTAATTTTTATGAAATTCCGAGAAATTATTTTTTGCATTGCTTAACGTTTATATTTTTATACGAAAAAAATCCTCGCAGAATTTAAATCATAAAAGAAAATTCACGCTAAATCGAAAAATAAAAAATGCAATAAAACTAAGATATCTTTTAATTAAAAATGTTTTTAATTGCTTTTATGAATAAAATATATTATAGATACTATTGCCTTAAGAAAAAAAATCGATGGATAATAAATTTTTACATGAATTATAATAATTTATTTTTAATTACTAAAATTTATAAACTTTTAAATATTTTAAAATTATGTATTAATTTGTAGCGGCCAAGTGATATTGTTATTAAATCAGAGCTGTATTTACTAATTCTAAATAGAAAAGCTTGCTACAATTCAACGAACCTCAGTATTTTAAAAAGAATTTTGAATTCATATCGATTTTTGTAAATACGGGCGCCTATACACGACATTACCAGAAAATAAGATATTTTAATTAACATTTTTTAGTAATTTCCTCAACAAGCGTCTTTGTAGATAAGGCTATAATACTAAAGTACCTAAAATTCAATAAAATATTAAATTTATTCAAATATTTTTTTAAATATTTAAGATTGTTTAGTTGTTTACAAGTTATATAAAAAGGCATTCATGTTGTATTCGTCAAGTAATTTCTTTCAGTTCTGCCTCCCTTACTTAAATTTCTCAAACATCAAACTGTCAGTAAGTCACTCAACACATCAGAAAAGATTTTTAAGAATTGCTTTTTTTGCTGCGATATTTTCAACTAGAAGTAAGTACTATTTATTTCAATTCAGGTTTATTAAACTTTAAATCACTTCAAATCACGTTTCAGAAAAGTATATTTTACTTTCCGAAAGATTCTTTAATAAAAATGATTATTTTATGTTGACAGATCTGTCAATATGGATGAATTTATAGATTTTACAGAAAAAAGATTGCAATCAATTTAAATTCATTTTGAAATACACCAATATTTTACTTATTGAGAATATTAAATTTAGTCTATTTGTCTGAAATTAAAAATTTAAATTATTAGGTTGGTGCAAAAATAATTTCGTTTTCTAACATATGTTACTATGTGAAAAAACGAAATTATTTTTGCACCAACCTAATAAATCTTCAAGAAACATTTTCATTTCTTAAATGAATTTTAAACTTAGGTATCGCTTTTTTTTTTTTCTTTTTGAGGTACCTAAATAAAATTATGTGTACACGAATATAATATTTGTGTAGGTACCTCCACTTTTTCGGCATAAATTTCGATACCCAAGTTTAAAATACATTTTTTAAAATGAAAAAACATGCTTGAAGATTTCATTTTAGCTTTACTTGAAAGTTGAATCATTAAATTTATTATTTCCATTAAGTAAACAATTCTGGTATATTTCAGATAGAAACTATATACATTGGAATGTCAAATTTAATTTTAAATTTTTAAATTTTCAAAAAACCCGCCATTTTCTTAATTTTAAGAAATTTGTAAACAAACACAAATTTATCGATTTTAAAAATATTTAAAAAAATTTCTGACACGTCATTTTAGTAAAATTAGAAAATTTAATGTTAAATTAATCTGATTTAAAAAAAATATTACTTAATTATAGCATAAAAAAGAAATATACAACGAATTATTAACGATTGGTACCGTAATTTTGATCCGATACTTGATCCACGTGTCGATTGACAAGTGATGACAGCTATGACGGATGACCATAAATGAAAATTACTAGAAATCTGAGTGAACCCTTTTATTTTTAGTTTTACTGTTATGTCTATTTATTAGAATAAAGGGACAAAACTCTTTTTATAATAATGGCAATTTCAGTCTACCGTACATGGAAATAAGGAATGTATTAAGTAGAAAAATACAACATAAAAAATTATTTGAAAAAAAAGTGGAATCAATAAATTTATTAAACTTGGCAATTTTGAACTCGTAAATTTTGTTTCTACTTAATTACTAATTATCAAAAGGAAATAAGCTAATACAGAGTTTTGCACGATTTTTAAACTATTATAAATTATTATAATCAAAATGTAAAACAAATAAAAAATTCTTGTAAAATTTAATTATTCATCAGAAAAAATTTATTTCTTCAGGCAATAATGACCTTAATATTACTTATTTACAAAAGCAATTAAAAGCTTTTCTAATTAAGTAATATCATAGTTTTATTGGATTCATTATTTTTCTATTCAAAGCTCATTTTACAAAAGTTGGAACAAATTAGAAAAATAAAAGTAGGTGATTTACCATCTCCAATGACTCTTACTTTAAACAAAAAAAAATTGTAAGGAAATAAAAAGAATTGAAAAAAATTTCGGGAAAATAAGTAAGTGGGGTGTAACATATTAAAAAAAAAAATATTTTTTACTAAAATTTACTAAAAAGAAATATTTCAAAAATAATTTCATTCATTGGTGAAATAAGTCCTGAAAATTTCATTAAAATCGGACAATTACTTTAATTTTACAAGAATTTCCAAATCAATGGGTTTTCAACGGGAAAAAAGCGCAAAAAAAAACAATGTTATTTTTACAGCACCGCGATGACGTAAAAAAAAGAAAATTTTAACCAAAATTTCGAACGTGTTAAAAAATATTAAAAAATATCAAAAAATAATTAAAATACACTTTGGTCTTTCATCTTAATAATAACATAAGCGTTTTGACGATAAAAATTTATTTTCGGTAAGTTTGTGGCATTTGTTTATTACGCTATGCTGTTTTCCCGCGAAAAAGTGGAGGTACCTATGTGAAAATGAAGAGGGTCTAATTATTGTTTATTCAATCTTTTTCTTCCAACCTACGCAATTATCCAATACCAAACACGTGATCTTCTATCTGAATTAATGAAGACTTGCAGTTAACAAAAATCCAGGTTACGATCATCTGACCTCAACTCGTGAAAGATATTAGCCATGTTATTTTCTTTTTCTGGCTGTCTGTCTGCTTGAGAGACAGAGGAGGTAAGAGGGGGAAAAGAGAGAAAAGAGAGGGATAAGGCGAGAGAGAGAGAGAGAGAGAGATGCGGAGGGAACGAGGACATACGTGAGCGTCTGCGCGTTTTTCATTTTTTCTTATTTGTTTTCTTTGTCTTTTTGGCCTTGCCATATATACATTTTTCTTTATTTTGTTAATATGAACTTGTTTTCTGGAAGTTTTATCCGGCGTTCCTTTTCTTTCTGGCTTGTTTTTTTGATTTATTTATTTATTTATTTTTCAAATGAATGAGATATAAATGAAGATAATATCTTGAACTCGGTGCGCCAGGCGTCACGATGAAGATCCATTCTTAGAATATAGATTATTAGGTTTCAGATCTAAGCGAAAATTATTGAGCAAAAATTTGATTCCAAACCATTTAAAAAAAACTCCCATTTGTGCTGAATTTGCAAGAAGGCGCTTTATTTAAATAAACCAATTATTTATTATATATTTACACACATATGCACTCTAAGTGTCAATAAAAATATCTGTTCTTTGTTTTTGTTTTTCAATTATTCTATTTGAAGTGATCTCGAATATGTAACTTTCGCCATTTTATAAAACAATGATGCTTCCTTTTTGAAATCTGAAAGGATGTGTAAACTTTTCTTTGCATCAAAATTGTTCATCTTATATACAGAATGGTTAGACATTAGTTAGATGAAAGTAACATTGCCACTAATGTCTTATCATTATGGGGGAGGTATTTCTGCCGCACCCTGTATTTTAGTATTTGTTTCTTACCAACTGAGCCTCAAAGTTCCGTAAACATATACCTTGTCTCAAGGCAGTAAGTGAGTCTTCTAAAAGCACTGAGAACTCAGCACCGGGCTCAATTAACACAGTGAATGCCACCCACGAGATAACCAAGACGAGAAAACTCGTGGTTAGTAGATTTTATTATGGCGCCGACCACAAGTTATCTCCTTTTCTTTTCTTGGCACCATAGGGGTTTTTTCGTTGTTTTTAACGCAAATAGCTGGTAACTGACGTCTAAGGCAGGAATGAAAACTCGTACTGTCAACTAAAAACAAACTTTTTATGAGAAAAATGTATTGAAAATATAACACAACATTAACGAAGTATTTGAAAAACATTCTATTTCCTGAGTTTGCTATTATAAAGCTGCTGTTTGAAGTCAGATTTCGTCATTGACCTCAGGCAGTCAACGTGTTAAAAACAGCGTGTCTCATCTTCAATTAATATACGCTTATGTAATAGCGTAAGAAAGAAAAACTAAATAAAGCTCATTCAGGGCCAAAAACGAATGTCAATTTTCATAGCGAGTGTAGTTGAAAAGCTAAGCAAGTTGCTGATAAACGGAAAAAATAGTTAGAAACAATGAAAAAAGTGCTAGATTATTTCTAACTAATTTTTCCGTTCCTCAGCAACTTGCTTAGCTTTTCAACTACACTCGCTATGAAAATGTCCTCTTATATGGCAGTGAAAAGCTGGACAATCTTCCGATCGGTGAGGAGAAAACTGAAGGGAATAGAAATGTCGTTCTACAAAAGGATACTGAACATGAACATTCCATAGACAGAGCGAGTAAGCCACAATAAAGTCTTAAATAAAATGGCATCAGAAAAAAACATTTATAACCAGAATCCGGAAAAGACATCTGAAATTCCTTGGACACATGATGAGAAACGATTTCTTGGAAAACTTGACCCTCACAAGACATATTGAGGACAAAAAAGATAGAAGAAGGCAGTGAGCTAATAACTTGACGAGGTTTTGTGAATGGATGGTGAAACGGGGGGTGCTAAGGAAGAGGAGAAAACTGCTATTAGCTACAAGGGATAAGAAGTTAAGAGTAATGATCGAAAAAGGGACGAAGAAGAAGAAGTAAAATCTAATTCCTTGCGTGAAATAATTCTAGAAACGATTATTACATTATTCTTTTTCAAATTTAACCAAATACAATTTTAACTTTTTACGAAATCGAAACTTCTAAAGCCTGCAGAAAAATGTAAATGGTGGGGATATTATTGACTTTTGTAGAAACAAATTTAAAATTACCGTATATACACGAATATAGCGCGAGTTTTTACGTAAAAAATCATGGGTAGGGTGCACTATACATAGGTAATTCTTTGAATGTTATCTTACATTTTTGGTGACCTTTTGCACTATTCACAGGTATTTTTTTCTGGATGGGTTAAAATTGATGACACAATTTTTTTTCTTTTATACACCACAATAAAAATTAAAGAATAGTCTAAGGGTCATTTCTTATTCAGTCGAGCTAGCTCGGACATTCACGGGTCTATTACGCCAACCATCACTTTCCTGCATCGAGGCCGGGAGGTCGTTAGAGAAGCATTCTGTTCCATAACATAGAGGGTAAATGTAAATGATTGCTGGGTGATCACCCTGTCTTGCGCCATGGCCAGGTGTCCAGAACAGATCAAACGTTAGTTCTTGTTTTGCTCGCCAGAAGTGTCCTGCAAAGAGCATTCTGCGTTCACGTAAGATTGTAGAAATATCAGAGATGAGTCCGAAGCCCTGAGATTTAGTTGGATGTTGTCCCCAAGAGATATTAAATATAACTCTCAGCATCCGAGTATAGGTTACATCAAGCTTAGACTCTAGGGATTTAGATAATGTCCAGCCAGAGGCAGCACGCATTAACTTCATCTTCACAATGGCTTGAAAGAATCTCCACTTGAGGTTGCCTGGTAGATCAAATTTTTAGATTACATCCATTTTTATTCAAGGCGGCCCAGGCTTTAGCTAGGCGAATTTTCACATCCTTTTCGATAGAATTTATCTCGCTTCCTAGATATGTAAATGATTCGAGAGATTTTATTGATTCATCTGAGACATTTTGTATTGAGGTTTGCTGGTTAAAGCCTATGAATTCAGTTTTAGAGACATTGGCATAGAGTTCAACATCATTGGCAGCATTTTCTAGATGATGTAGGAGAACTGTGGCATTGGTAATAGTGTCTGCAGTGACAGCTAGATCATCTGCATAATCAATATCGGTCAACTTTTATTGTAGATTATTTTGGAAAAGTAATAGAAAGAAAATATTTTGCTATATGAAACTTATCGACTTTGATTTTGTATTATATCTGCACCAACACTCTCAAGTCGATATCCTGAAAAGTCAAAAACGATAAGAGTCACACAACAAAATATTTTCTTTCTATTACGTTTTCCAAAAGAATCATCAATAAATTTCCAAACTAGTCCGTAAATCATCATTCGAAATAACGAGATAATAATGGATTATAACCAGGTCTTAAAATTCTTTCTTTTTGCCTATCTTGCGCTTAACTCTAGTCAATGTTTGCCTCTTGCATATGCCTCCTAGTCCGTGCTCTATCATCTATTTATAGAAACTCGTTAGGTAGGTTACTCACTGTTTAACACTGTCTCTTTTGCTTTCGGTATTCTCCGTGAGTGTCAATTTTTCGAAACCTTCTTTCCTCATTATGCGTCCAAGTAGTTGCAGTTGTCTCTTTCTACAAGTAACCTTTTTTTTCCACTTTCCTTAAAACTTCCTTCGTTGCTCACATGTTATATCCATGGTATTCTCAGCATCCTCCTGTAGAACTCTGTTATATAAGAATAAAGTGTCGCTGCCAACACTTGAGTTTGAATATAGATCGCCAGAGAGTAAACACAGGCGATCCCATTACTGAATTCAGTGGATCACGTGACCATAGAGGAAATGCATATATAGGAAGCTGCGTGACGACTAGATTGATCGTAATTCTAGTCTATACTAATTATATTCGGATCGCTATTTCTACTCTATCCTCTTACTATACGAACCGCTATTCTCTACTCTATTCACTATACTATTTCTCGGTTCAGATCGCTATACGGATTACTGTTCGAGCGAGTATTAACGAGCGCGTACTATTAATGCGAGTGTTATTCGAAGGCGTCTGACACCAGTATTGTTCAACGGTGTATTATAGTTGTATCTGCGATTACAAAGTCTCTACTAAAACGAGTATTACGAAAGTGACAACGAGTTTCCGTTGGCATTACGAAAGTGGAAACGTGTGTTCGTTGACATCACAAAAAAAACTCAATTTTTGTTGCCTCGTCTTTTCTTCATCTGTGAGGAAATAGCGCAGTATTTACTGTCATATAGGAGTATTGATATTACATAGCATTTTAGCATTCTTTCTTTCTAACGAATTCTTCCTGTTTCTTTGGTAAGATTTTTGAGAGTCATATTTTGGTATTTCAATTCGCCTTCCAATTTCGATGTCCCATTTTTATCTGTTAAAATACTTGCCAGACATTTAAACTTCTCCAATTTTTAGTTCGCATCTTGGGTTTTTCTCTACGTAACAATGCATTCAGTCTTCTTACAGTTAATGGTTAGTCATTTTTCTCGCTTTCCTTTCCAATCTTGTCTAGTAGGTTTTTTTTCTTTCTGTGTCTGCTATCAAAACAATGTCATCTCCGCATCTTGTTAAGATTGTACTCACTAATAATAAATCCTAGCGTGGTCTCCAGTCCTTTAGGATTGCCTCTCTCTAGAGGTTGAATAAATCCGGTGAGAAGTCACATTCTTGTCTTACTCTGCCCTTTATTTTTGTATATATACTCAATACATTTTCAAGTTGTATACACAGGCAGTTTACTCTCAGTATAAGTTATGGCTTATTCTAACATCGTTCTCGAATAAGACAAATTATCCTATTGGTCCTGACTCGGCATCTCGCCTTCAGTCACATTCCCACCACCGTAATGTAGTTTCTCTGTGCCTTTTCTATAAATACTTTCATGGTTTGGTTTGGTTTGGTTTGTTTTACGGAATATCAACCTCAATGGGTTATTTAATGCCGACAAGATTCTTATTGCTCGTAATATTTTTGTTCAAAAATGCATTGTTGGTAATATTTTTTCCAAAAACGTATTGCTGGTATTAAAACCTATTTTTATACGTTTTGACCCCTTTTGGTGGGGTTAACTATTTGCCCATAGCTGGGACCCTAACAGGTGCTACCACCCCGGGTCATGGTGAACCTGGGAACACCAGCAATTAAGAGGTGGTTCCACGCTCCTCAAACCCTCCTGATAAGAGGCCTTGCTGTTGGATGTAGCTTATCGTCTTACCCACGACGCCGGATGCAGTTTATCGTCATACCCAGGACGCGGATGTAGTTAACGTCATACCCAGGACGCACTTTCATGGTAATTGTTCCGATGATGTTTCCTCTATGCTACCTTGACTTTATGAATTTAAGCGCAGTACTAGATTGGCGGCAAGGTCTCATCATTTTCCTGTTGAAATAGTTAGATGTAACCTTAAGTTCTATGCAAACAGTTTCTTTTATCGCACTTCTCGTTTGTAGAACTCTCTTCCGTCTTCTGGCTTCCCAATGATTTTTGATCTTCAAAAATTTTAATGCAATGTCAGTCGTTATCTGGTCTTCTGAATTCTTGTTCTTTTACTGTTCTTTCTCCTTAATGATGTTTTTTTTTTCATATTCACTAGCACTCAGTAACCAACCCCTTGCGTCTTAGTGACTTTTTTTTCTGTAGATTGCTGATACTGCTTGTGTCTAAATAAATGGACAATATTATTATAAATAGGAAAGCGTTTCAAAATATCAAGTTTATGTACCCATTGAAAAAATTCAGCAAAATTTCAAAGTTTTTCTTCATTTTAAAATTCCATACCCATGTTAATTTTTCGTTCTGCCTTCGCGAGATCTCTATCCAGATTATAAGTCTCAGAAACCAATGTAACTACATTTTTGTCTTCGGCATAAACATCTTGCCGCAGAATAAAATAAAATGTCTTGAATTTTACCTTCAAATTAATACAGTCTATCTCAAAAAATGTATAAGCATTTTGAAACTTTCTCAAGAAATAATTCAAGCAGCAAAAACCAACTATGTCTTATTTAAATAATACATATGAAAACAATATAAATGCATGCTCTTAACATTTTGTCATCGCATGTTTTCAAATTGATCTCCGTTATGATCCAGACATTGCTGGAAACGCGACACAATGGAATCCCAAGCAGCAATCAACATTTCCATAGGTATTTGGATGCATTCTTGCTCTATGGAAACTTTCACTTCAGTGATTGTTGCTAGTTTTGTAACGTAGACTTTTAAGTATCCCTACAAGAAAAAGTATAAAAGGGTGAACAGGGAGGATATTCTAAAGAAACTTATCTTCCAATCTATTTGTTTGACAAGATTTCATTCAGGTAAGATCGTACACTACGATGGTAGCGTAGTGGTCCTCCATCTTGCTGAAAATGAAATTCCTCATCTCCCAAAACTTCCACGTCATATTACTCCGTTAAGAGTAAGATATGACATGAAAGAGTCATATCTCGAAAGAGGACAATATTGATAAATTATGTCAATTATTTTGCATTACTCAAATAAAATTACAAATACTTTCAATTTTTGTGTTTTCAAGGCTTTTCTAAATAGATGTTGTGCTTCGTAAAGTAGCAGCGTCGTGGGATTTTGATTGCAAATAGAATGATGACCTTTCTTTTCTTGAGCAAGTATTATTCTAGGAATTGCATACAAAATAAATGTTGAAAGTCCCAAGAGGTCCTTTTGTAAGTAGTTCGCAATTAGTCCTATTACTATTAATATTCGTATTTTTATTACTCTTACTGCTCTTAATATCACCGCCAATTTTTGACGTAGTTTTAGTCTTAATCGTTGTAGGAGATGGTGGAGGAGGATATTTTATATATTTGCATGTTCATGTGATGTGGTTATCACTGGGTATTAAGTGACAATATGTCTCCTTTCCAATACCAACGTTGTGCTTGGACAAGCTCAACACTTTTTTCAATTTCTAATTCAGACAATTTTGATTCTAGTTATAATAACTCGAATTATTATTATTATTATTATTATTATTATTTTTATTATTATTATTATTATTATTATTATACACAATTCCTTCCGAGCTCCAACCAGAGGCCTAAGGTTAGAAATGGCTTCATGACATTTTCCACTAATCATTTTTTGTAAACAAAAACAAAAAGAAAACCTAAGATCACAGAATTTACAAAGATAAAGCAATTCGTAATGTGTGAGCTGTACTTGTGACTAGAATTGTTTGTATTTCTTTAAGTCAAGGGTTGCCAGGAATCCCTTCAAAGAGTCTGTTAGAATCTTTTCCAATCAATCCGAAATCTCCAACTACAACTGGAATTATTGATGTCCTCATACGCCACATTTTTGAGATTTCCACTTCAAGGTCCTTGTATTTTGATAATTATTTGAAGTTCTTCAAAGATACATTACACTTTGCAGGGACTACCATATCAATAAGAAAGTACATTCTGTTTTTGGGATCTTTAATCACGATATCTGAGTGATTAGCTTCGATTCTTCTGTTTGTGGTATTGTAAAATTATTATTATTATTATTTTGATGACGCACATTGACTTAGTCAATGAAAATTTTGTTCTTGATGTAGGGTGTCAACAAGACTCTTCTCAACTGAAGAACTTTTCGGAGAATTTTCAGAGTGAATGATGATAGTTTTCTGGAGGTCTACAATCTTGGTCTCAGTTTCAATTCTCCCTAAGCGCTTTTTCAGTTTTCAAGGTGGTATTCCATTAGTTCTACATTCATATTTCATATTTCATTGCTTTTTCAGTTCACGAGCCAAATCTTGGTATTTTTCTATATTTTCAACGTCATTGGGGGTTCATCTTGTATCAGCAAAATCAGTAACTCCAATATTGCTAATTTCTTTATCTATAACAATAAGGCTGGGTCTTCGAGTTTCAATGGCATGATCTGTCTGTACATAGAAAGTTCATAATATCTTTGGACCGTTATTTTCTACCACTGCCTCTATATAATATTCATACCACTTACCTTTTACACTGAAGGCAAACATATGGCATACTTCCCAATGGAACAAATCCAATCATGTTGTCGCTTAACCTCCTTCTGTGCCAACTTGAGACATTCAGTGAGTATGTCGTTAAATGCCTCATCAGCTTGCTCACACATCCTGTATGTGCTCTTTTTATGATCTGTCTATCCTGACTTTGATTGCATTCATTCTGTTAACCTGCGCTTGTACTGCAAAAATGAGTGTTTATTTATTATTATTATTTCAATCTGCTTGTTTGTTTTACGAGCCGCCTCCAACTTTCAGCCATAAACCTCAAGAGACCACAAGTCAACAGATCATGGTTGTTGGTACATTATTTGTACTAATATGTTCATACTCATATGTAATTTGCCTTGCTTTCTTGTGTTTTCTTTATCTAACGTCATATATGTATGTATATATATATATATATATATATATATATATATATATATATATATATATATATATATATATATGGGCAGCAACCTTTCTTTTAAACGTTTCGTTGAATAAGACAGACAAAGAAATTTTGATTAATTTATTTAGATTTTTACAAAATGCTTACATTTTCCCGTTTGTTGACAGTAAGGAAGTGCAAAAATTGTCCGTAATGTCCATTGTCCCAAGCGATTTCGGCCATTTTCAAGAGGTTTCTTTGAGATGTTTTTAATTTCTTTTCATGTTATATATAATGTGTATTTCGGCAGCAAGAATTCTCTGAAACATGTTTTGTTAAATAATATGAACTAATTCTATCTATCAATATTTTTATGAAATCTTTCAAATTTCCAAATAATTTGTTTTGCGTTATCCGTAAATTTGCCAAAATTCATATTAATTTTCATTTTATATTATTTTCCCGAGTACTTTCTTATATCGCTACATTAGTTTTCAAGGAGTTTTATGTGTGTAGTTTCGCAACTGATTTTTAATTCCAGCATTCTCGCGTTTGATATTAGGTTGGTGCAAAAATAATGACGTATTAGGTTGGTGCAAAAATAATGACGTATTAGGTTGGTGCAAAAACAATGACGTAATAATGTCGTTTTTTTTACGTTAAAAAATACGTCAAAAACGACATTATTACGTCATTATTTTTGCACCAACCTAATATTAATGTCGTTTTTTGACGTATTTTAACGTCAAAAAACGACATTATTACGTCAGTATTTTTGCACCAACCTAATAGAACCAATTTCAAATCACTATTAGTAACGTTATATAAATGGTCAAGCTGAAATTTTTATGTGAATGTGTGTGTGTGCATGTGTTTCTCTTTTATGAGAAACACACTTCAATATGCGGTCCATAATTAATTAATATTAGGGGGAGCTTCTAATGTATGTAATGTTTATATACGTACATCATATATATTCTACGAGAGATTCAATTCCAGAAAGTGGCAGTTCTTTGGAAAAAGATATCTGAGTGAAACTTTCTTCTTACCTTTGAAACACGGAGGCTTAAGATCATATCGCGTTGAAACACCGTTTCCCGTACGATCACCGAAGTTAAGCAAATTGATCAGTACCAAGATGGGTGACCGCTTGAGAATGGCAGGTGCTGTCACCTTGGAGGTGCGGGTGGTTTAATGAATAACGGCTTGCACTTGGAAATCGGAAAGCCGAGTTCCAATTCCTGTTGGATTCGTTATATTCATTTACCTTCGTAAAGTTATGAATGCACCTTTTTATCCCCCAAGTATGGGTTAAATAACAGGACTTGGATCAATAAAATATTTCTTCTTTTAAATAACCTGCAAAAAGGTTGATAAACCGCAAAACAAATCAATCAATCAAACCTAGGAAATTAAAGCGTTACGACTCCGTGGAAATTGCATGACATGTCTTAGCTCTATCGTTTTAAACTGGTTGAACTAAACAATGGAGTTCTTCTGAACATTTGACATGGAAATATCGATAGCATAGCGATATGCTAGCGATATGCTAGCTATTTTGCAGCTATAGGAAAGAGGTTGCAGAGAAGAGAATGAGTTTCTCCCAACAAGACTGCATAAACGATTTTGAATGTTGTATCTGTGGGAAAGTTATATACATAAATATCATTCTGTGTTTTTTCTTTCATTACCCCAACAACACCTTCTTCTGTACTTTTCATCGCAGATGTGCCTGCGAATCTTAAACCTAAGATGTTGTTGAAATCAAATTCTTGCTTCGCTAAAATATCGCGAGGCGACTTTGCCCAAGCTTGTCCTGTTGTAGAAACGTCAGAACCTTTCATCGGTATAAATCTAAACAAACATCAGTAATTAATCCAAAGACTTCAGCCTTTTTAAGCCGCTAAGCAGTACGATAAAAATCTTGATCAGCAATAAGATCTATGAATTGATTCTGTATATCAAGTGTCAACCATTACTGCCGTTGAAAATCTCCTTTTTAACCGAGTTTCACGAAACACCACAAATTGATACAAAGCTAAAACATTAACCTAAAATCTTGAATTATGTAAAATAGCCTCGTGAGATCGAGTCTTTCATATGAATGTCGTGCATGGCACCAAACCCGTTCAGAAATATCTAAACTGTCAGCTGCATACAACCGCTTTCTAAGATCAATGATTAAAATCGTTTCGAGCGAATAAATCCTGTAGGTCTTAACGAGGACCATCCTTCTTCAAACCTCGCTGACTGGTGCTACAAAATTACAAGAACTTTATACCACATAACAAAAACCAGATCATTTGAGGACTTTCAACATCAGCAACAACTAAAATGAATAGCACATGTAACTCGAAGGGAAAATAATGACATAATCAAGATACTGACCTTCACACTACTTCAAACAAAAACTATGAAGGACCTCCCCACCCACATCAATACAATTATTGGAATTGAAAAACTTATTTTTCTGAAAAATTGTTTTAACGAAAAAATTTTATAAATTTCAACCGAAAGTAGCGTGGCTGTTCGGTCAATGAATGTCGAATGTTGCCTTATAAGGAAAAAGTTAATATTACAATTTCCATCACCATATAAAAACGTTTCCTCAGATTACTGATTAAATTGGCTTCAAGTGAATGAAACGTCTAGGTTTTAAAGAAGACAATTCTTCATCAGATCTTATAGGCAAGGGCTACAAAATGACAAGCAAAGAACTTTACCAAATAACATAAACCACGTCACTTGAGGACTTTTAACAGTGGCGACAACTAAAATGGATAGCACATGTAACACGAAGAGAAAATAATAACATAATCAATATGTTGACCTTCCACACTACTTCAAACAAAAGGTTAGGAAGGAAACTAAAGAGTGATAACAGTTACTAGACTTGACACATGAATTTTCCTGAAAAATTGTTTTAATAGAAAGTTTTTTTTTTAAATTTCAACCGCCGGTAACACTGGCTGCTCGGTTTGATTTCATTTCACCAAAATTTTCCCGATTTTCATTAGGACGACAATATTCTGCTGAATACAAAAGTTTTAATAATTTCTTTAAAAAAAATTACTTTCTTATTTTTCGTTTCACATTTGCGGAATTTATTAAGCGGGAGAGTCAAGATTCATTGGTTTGCCATGGGTGAGCGATTTCGGTATATAATACAAGTAATGCTTAAATCTTGAATGACTTGACGGCAACCCAGTTTTCAAAAACAAATATCCTCACTCAATAATTCAAATTATGCAGCCATCTTGTTTTCAACACTCAATTCATGGATGCAATTTATACCAGAAACAATTTATTGCTAGTTTTTTTTTTTGTTTGTTTGTTTTTTTTAATATTTATTTTTGAAACGCAATATTTCCGAAGTATTAGCTACTTCGGAAGTTTTATGGAAAGTGTTAGAGAAATATTTTTCTTGGACTACTGGTGTCTACAAGTTGGTGCAACCTCGATTTTTGCTCCTCTTTGAACAAAGTCCAAGTCAATTTCGAATTAAGTTTCAATTTCAGCTTGAGTTTTAATGTCAGTGGGAGTAACGATGTTTTGTCCTTGTTCTAGTTCAACTTCAGTCTCTTTGAAATCGGATTTCTCCATTGTTTTGGAGTTTTTCGTGAAATAAAAAACAACTTACAGGATCATTGCGTTTAATAGAATGTTTTTCTTTGGCATTAACTTTTTTCTTGTGAAAATGAATATCATGGTTTGGCTTACTGTTTTTTAAGAGAAAGAATGATATATAATTTTTTTTATATATATCAGAACAATATTAAGAAAATTAATGACAAATTGCAAAAAATATTTCAAGTGATGAAGTCGTAAATGATGAAACGCGTCACACGAAAAATATTCACTTTATCATCAATTTTCCTAATATTTTTTTCATATTTTTTAATACTTTTTTCTTCTTCTTTTTGCTGGAAAAGAAAAAGACAAAATTTTAGAAAAACGAATGTTCTTTAAATACAATGTAGAACTGAGTTGTTATAAGGTCAATATTCACAACGTTTCGACCGTTGTATGTTCCGGTCTTTCATTAGGCATAGAACTAAAACAGTCAACCCCAGCGAGCGAAATAAAGGGTCCGGTTCGACATTCCAACCACCTGAAGAAGGCCGGGACATACAACCGCCCAGACGTCATGAATTTATGGCAATAAAGCTGAGGACAACAGTCCGAACAATGTAAATAGTGTAAACCTAATTGAGATTGATTGATTCGTTTATCAACAATTTGCAGGGTATTTAAAGCCAGATTTTTTTTTATTTTTTAGATCGTAACATTTTTTGTTTCGATTTTTGGGGTAATAATGTTTTACTGATACAAATCTTGCTAATTAATCCATAGCCGGGGGGGAGAAGAGGTAGAGTCATACTTTTCCCAGCTGTATTTTCGCATAAATGAATATAGCGAATCCAACGGGAATTGGAACTCGACTCTCCGATTTAAAATTCCAAGCCATTAGCCATTACACCATCTGCATATCCATGCGGTCACCCATTTAGGTACTGACCCTGTCTGACGTTGCCTAACTTCGGTAATCGTGCAGGAATCGGCATTTTAACGTGATGCATACGTAAGCCACCTAATTAAGGAGTCTGCCTATGACAAAAAAGGATCATAGAGACAAAAAGGTGTTTTTAATTAGAGAAACAAAAGAGAGGAAGCTTTGGAGAGCCACAATCAGCTATGCTTTGAAAAGTGTTTTTGTCAGTTTTAGGGTATATAATGAAATATAACAATATATATTAGGTAAACGTACTTATTGGAACATTGTAGCAAACCACCCACACACTCTCTGTAATCCATCGGTGAGAGGCAAATCCCCCTCGCCCCCCGAATAGCTTCTTCCTGTCAACCACTGCCCTGTGGAACCGATTCACAAGAGGATGTTTCGCCGATTACTACAATCTTAACCTGTTCAAATCTAGGGTTAACGGTTATTTTCTCCTATCCGTATAAACTGTCTCTTAACGTGACTCTATACTTCGAGTGGCCCCCGGGCTTTGTACAGGGTGAGTCAGTTATGTGCCCTGCGTGATACACGCTTAAGCGATCATGTACCTTTTGATACATGACTGACGAGGTAGATTTTTCCCCGCAGTAGGTTGCCATTTCTTTGTGCGGTAGACCAGTTGTCATCCAAGGCTACAGAACTCCGTCTGTCCTGCTATTTACCCATAGCTGGGGAGGAGGGAGAAGAAGAGAAATCATAACTTTCCAAAGGTTATTAGCACGTAAGTGAATGTAATAGACTCGACTGGAATTTGAACCTTAATTTTTTAAAAATAAAAAAAAAAAAGTGTTTTTTTTGTTCTAATTGTTTTTGTTTTTTGTTTTTGTTTTTTTGTTTTTTTGTTTGTTTTTTTTTTCCAATTACTGAACTGCTTGTAATCGAATTTCAACCGATATATTTCCACAACTACAAATAAGTTTCCCTCATAAAAATCAGTAAGGAACAAATATAAGATGAAAAAACAAGACTAATAGTTGATGAACAGATTTTTTTTTTTTTTTTTTTTCACTAGGATTAGTTTAGTTTGCCACAATGCCACGCGAATCAGGGAACCCAATGACGACCGAACACACTACTCAGTTGTAATAAAGATCAACCAGCGTAGTACTCGAACGATTTCCCCTCGCCAAGATACACCCAGAAGTTTAACTTTTCATCGGTCCCATATCCTCCTATATGGTAATTTTGGTCTTTAATATTAGCTTAGCTTTTTTCGGCGCAAAAACAAAACGAAAACCTGCGCAGGAAGATTGTATTGCGTCAAACTTCTAAATATGGGATTTCCTACTTGCATTTGAATTTATCATTTTAGCACTAACAACTAAATATCCCAAAACGTCTATATTTGTTTTCAATTTCTTTATTCTGTAATACGTCTTTGACCATCCGAAATACGGTCTTCGTCGCACTTACGGTCCCCTGTCAAAACACTTCCCAGATATTTAAATTTCCGCACCTTCTTGATTTTAATGTAAATCATATTTCGGGCTAATCGTTTTACTGATGACCATGCATTCTGTGTTCTTGTAGTTTAGGCATAGTCCCTTCTTCTCGCTCTCCTTCGCTACTTAGGAGGTTTTAAGAGACTCGAGGCAAGGGAGGTAGGGTTCTACAGAAGGATGCTAAGGATATTATGGACCGAGTGTGTGAGCAACGATGAGGTTTTGGAGAGGATGCAAACAAGGAGAAAGCTTATACTTAACATCAGGAAGAGGCAGCTAAAATTCTTGGCACAGGTAATGAGAAAGGAGGGCTTGGAGAATCTGATACTCACAGGTCGAATAGAGGGAAAGAAAGACAAGGGAAAGCAACGCCTGACATACCTAGCAGGCTTAAGCAAGTGGATGGTAGAACAGGGCCTGGGGGAAGTAGCAAAGTGACAAAACTTATTGAGAGCTACAGGGGATATGGGAAAGTGGAGAGCCATGATCGCCAACGTCCTGAAGGGACACGGCACATAAAAAGAAAAGTCTGTAATGCAATGATCAAAGGATTCAGTGAGAAGGAAAACTAAATAATACTAAATGAAGGATGAGTCGCAAAATGAAGCATGTATTACTCTCTCTCTCTCTCTCGCCACCCCCCTCTCTCTCTCCATCCCCCTCTCCATCCCCCTCTCCATCCCCCTCTCCATCCCCCTCTCCATCCCCCTCTCCATCTCCATCCCCCTCTCTCTCTCCATCCCCTCTCTCTTTTCATCCCCCTCTCTCTTTCTCTCCCTCTCTCTCTCTCTCTCTCTCTCTCTATATATATATATATATATATATATATATATATATATCTTTCCATTCTATGAGATTATGATGACTCCTTTCACAGGATGTATGATAAGTGATACTGGAGTAGCCATACTGGCCGAACCTTGGCAAGAATCGTTAACCACACAATTGTTAGTTTATGCCCAGTGTCGATGCCGCAGCAGGCGCTACGCTGTGTCGTTCCAGGACTGCCACCTTGAGATAGTTTTCTGCAGGGTCTAAACCTTTTCTTGTGACGATCCTCCACATTGTACGGCCTACTGTCAATATCTCCCATGATAATAGGTCAATTTTAGCTTTCTTGATGTACAGTAGCTTCTAACCTCCTCTTTTACAGACACCACTAAACAGTTGGCCGCACATGATGTCCCAGGGCAACCGGCTGTCACGCATTCTGATTACATGTTTGTCTAGCATAGCGAGGAGAAATATGAATATTGAAACACTTGGCATTTCGGCTTGTGAGATGACTTCTATGTTATACCCTCTGTTCCGCCATGTGATATTCAAAAAAATGTATGTGTCATTGTTGAAATTGGTCTATCTGATGTTTCCGGTATGCGAACTGTGTAAAGCATGAAGCCAAAAAAAAAAAAAATGATCCTAAACATTCGGCAGAAACAACATTCCCAAAGTGTATTCGACATAAAACAACGCCCAATTAAAGCATTATTATTGCTAAATATAGATAACATCTTTGAAACGAAGAAAACATAACTTGCAATAAAGAAAGAAAAAATATTAAGCATGTACAATGTATTCTTTTTGTGTGTTCAGTATAAAAAATTATAGCTTCACTGCGTTCTAATTCAAAAATATCCTAGTTTTCTTCACTCTGCTCTACGGGAGGAATTTTCTAACTTAATTTTGACTTCATAAAAATCTTAGTCATCATAGTCTAATTCTGCTTCTTCCTCCATATCGTAAGTTAGAATGTACGTTATACCCTGCTATTGGCTCAGATAAATAATAGACCAGTCTATTTTTGGTGACGAGATAGAAAAATACAGGGAAATATCACTGACATATACGTCCTTGTGAAAATTAATTGAAACAAAACGAATAATTCCGTTATTTACTTTTTCAAATTTTTCCAAAGAAACATGACCCAGTGCACATGTAGGTACTTCGTATTGCATTTAAATCAGAAGAGTTTCCAAGCCAGTCGATAGTACTTTGATTTGCTTACCCGTAAGGCTTGCCATTGTGTTCGTGCAGCGTTACAATTTTTGTACGCTTCCTTGGAGTAACGTCCACCATAGACAATGGCCGTAGGACAACTAATCGACAGTCGAGACAATAAAGGGTCACTTCAACGTAGTGTAATGGTTAGCAAGCTTGTCTCGCTAGATCCATTACGACTGAAAAGAAATTTCTATCTTCACTAGGTACCTCCAAATTTTCGACCATGTGCCACATCTGAGATAGCTTCGGAAGGTATATAGTGATTTTCTATCTCCCACATATAGGTAAGGCATAATCTAGATGAAGACATAGTTGGTATTAATTTAATACCAGTATGTGGAAGGTATTTATAGGAGGTATAATGATTTATTTAACGAAGCTTAGTTGTGACCAGTGAGGATTGAATTCACTACTTAGTCATATTTCTGGGCCGTATATGTAGGAGGTATTTCTGCCGCACTCTGTATATATTAAAGACGCAGTTTAATTTTAGTGAGAAAATGGAAACCATACATAACAGAAAAAAAATGGAAGAAAGAAACAAACAAAAGAAATATAGGGAAGGTGCGATGACGCTCTCGTGCGTTTAACATCTGCTTCAACGAAATGGAGAACTTTGTTAATTTTGAATCTTTTCTTTTCTACTATTTTATTGTACCCTCTTGTTATTGCAATATTTTGTTAAAATAAGTTGTTATTTTGTTAAAATAAGTTGTTAAAATATTTACCGATGCAATAAGGGAAATTCCACATGTATTTTATAGTCGTGGAACTTGCAAGGAATTTATTCCATTATTAAACTAAGAATTATGATTCATCAGAAAATTCAAATAGGAAATGTGAAGGTTTTACGGATACTCGTAATTTTAATTCCTTTTTATTCAAGAATTTTATGAATTACGAACGAATAATTTTATTTTCTTTATTTAGCAAAAATGAAAAAATTAATCGAAAATCTTTTTATTGGATTATGTCGAATTTTCTTTTATGACGTAGGCGATTCTGGCTCTCCATAACTTCCTATCTTTTGTAACTCTTAGCAATGCTTTCCTTTTAATTATCCCTCCCACTCCCGAGTTCTGCTATTTATGTTATGAGAATTTATTTTTATGAATGAAACTTCTTCGGGTTCTTGGTCATTTATATAAAAGACGTCAAGGAGCTCTTTGATGTGGTCAGATGACTTTACAAGTGAAGGTCTTTCATTCGGTACTCGTATTCGTTAGCGCCAAAACTAAGCGAGTTGGCTGGCGAAGTCAGTTGTGGAAATCCACGAGAAAGCAAATCCGTTTACTACCAATTCGTTGACATGACAAGTTAACTATATCACGTGACAAAACCCAGTAATTCCCGGCTGAATTTACTTCTAAATATATTTCTAACTTCTTGCCGGTAAGCCTTTATGCTTTTCCTTTTAGCCACTGACCAAATCAGTATAATTTAAATACAATCTTTTTTGTTGTTCTTGTTTGCTATAACAGACTTAGTTTGCCTTTTATCGTTTCCTTCTTTTTGTCTTATTTCTTTTGTCGCACATAATAGTAGGTTACTCTTTCCCCTCTGCTCCACTTGCATTCAATGTGTCCTAGATTCCCTAAACCTTCTTTCTTCATTAATATGTTCTCGAATTTTAAACTGTCACTTTCTGATTCAAATATAAGAATGTCTTTCCATTTTCCGTAATACATTCTCGTTACTCATGTCTCAGCATTCTTTGTGTCGGATCATTGCAAAAATTCTAGCCTGTTTTTCATTGTTTTTAATTTCCTAATCAGACATTAACATTTGCAGTGATCCAAATGTAACTATATTTCAACTTCCCCAATTAATCTGTGAGCAAATTGTCCAGCATTCACTGCCATGTAAAAAGATTGATATGGCATAGCAGTCTAGATTTCTTTACTCTCTCTTTAACGAAACTTTCTTGTTTCTAAATATTTTGTTTAGGTTCCCAGATTTTTTTAGTCTCTATCTTTCATTGATTTTACAACCTTCAATTTGTAGTTTACACTTTGGGTTGTTCCTCTCGCTGACGACTATAACACTATTTAATATACATGTTAAAAACCAAAACATCAAACATCAGTGTATTTATATAAACTGAACTCGGCAATAAGTTCCTTTCGAACTTCTCTTTCTGTCTATTCACTGTAAAAATAAAGAAGTTAGACGAATGAACAAATAGGCCAACTGACGAAAAGTTAATTGAGAATCAAGCAAGCATCTTTATTAAATCAGGCTAATAGACTTCCTCTTCCCTTAAAACAGTCAGTAAGTGCTTTGACTATTTAAGTGAAAATAAGAAAAAAACAGAATTTCCTGCCCTTTTTAATTTCTTCTGACATAAAATCACCTCAAGCCAAGACGAAATATAACGGCTGACTCGAAATAATGTTATTTTAAACATTTACTTAATAAATATTACTTTTTCTTGTCTAATAATCTTTTTCTCCGTTGCATGTCAAAGATTTTTTTTTTAATTTCAGTCCTTCAACATAAATAAAATGCAATGTTTCGCTACCAGTTTTAGGAAGTTTTAAGAAAAAATGAAACAAAAAAGCCGATTACATCCGAATCAGAAAGCGACAATTGTAATTTCTAGGATACACTTTTATACTTCTGAGAAAGCTTAATATCTCAAACCATTTTTGCATTTTGGCTAGATATGGTGTTTTGCTCTTTTATGATCTCTAGTACTCTTTCAAATAAAATCCGAGGCCAACCTCATATAACCTGCGTCATGACAAGATACTTTGTGACTCTTTCATACCACATGAACACAAACACACGCAGAATCTTCCAATATTAGTAGAGATGTCTCAAATTACAAGTAAATTTCGGGAGAAACAAAGAAAAGAGTGCTGAACTGCTACTTAATATAGCAGCAACGTGGTGTAATGTTTAGCAAGCTTGTCTCTCTTGATTAATTACGACTGAGTAGTGACTTCGATCCTTACTGGATGCCCCACACTTCCGGCTTTGTGCTACATCTAAGCTACGCTTAGATAAAGTTTATATTGAATCCACTGCTAGAACAGCTGCGAAGAAAATTGGTTAACTGTGCTGTGCTAGACAACTTTTCTTTCCAGAATTCATCTTGCATATCTAGAAGTCTAAGAATATTTCTGCTACATATGATCCGGTGCCCTGGCTATATATTTCGAGATTCTTGATAAAATCCAAAAGAGAATCGGGCGTAAAGTTGCTTCCCAGTACCCTTTCTATAAATACTTTCATGGTAATTTTTCGGATGAGCTCTTTGCTATAGTACCTAGACTTTATGAATTTAAGCTCTGTACTAGACTGGCGTCGAGATTTACAGTTGGACTGACTAGATGCGACCGTAAGTTCTATACTAACATTTTCTTCTCTCGTACTTCTCGCTTATGGAACATTCTTCCAGCTTCATGCTTTCCAGCCAACTTTGATCTTCTGGTGCTTCTGTCTGATGATTTACAGATTCTTGATAAAATACAAAGAATCTGCAATTTTATTGGTTCTGACTGTAACGTGGCTTCCCTGTACCTTTCCAAAAATATTTCCATGATAACTGTTCTGATGAGCTTTCTTCTTTGGTACCTTGGCTTTATGAATTTAAGCATGCTAGTAGATTGGCGGCAAGGTCTCGACATTTTGCAGTTGAAATAGCTAGAGGTAATCGTAAGTTATATTCTAACACTTTCTTCTCTCGCATTTCTAGCTTGTGGAACTATTCCGGCTCCTCGCTTTCAGTCAATTTTGGTCTTCAAAGATTTAAATGCAATGTCAATCGTTATCTTCTGTCTTCTTAATTCCTGTCCATTTATTGTTGTCTCTCTTTAATTATGTTTTCTTTTTCTCATATTCCCTCACAATCAGTAACCCGTTGAGTCTTAGTGGCTTTATTGCCTTACTTCGCGTTAAATGATTAAAAGGAGATGTTGAAAATTCAATCCAATTGCAAAATAGCACTGACGCTAATTTCCCGATTTAATCTTTTTTTTTTTAGATAGATATTGAAGAACATAAGACCTTTTCCCTAATTTAGTTAAAATTAATAGATTTACATTTCTAAGTTTTCTTTTGATTGTTAAACGAAACTGTCTTATAAATTTATCATTTTCATCTATTATGTTTTCATTTTATTTTAATTGAACCTAACGGCCAACGTAGACGTAATTTTTCTAATTGAGAAAACGTCCCCTTCACTTCGATTGCAACATTTACACAAATACTGTAATAGTCACGCATACATGCGAAAATGATGTTGTGTCAACATTTTTGCAAAAGCGTTCAGACGAACAAAATTCCTTAGTTTTACTTGTTCTAACCTTCACTTGTAAGACCCGCAATGCCACACACATTGTATGGAACCACACTCTCTTATATTCTATTGATGCAAGCCCACTAGCAGCTTCTCCTCGCGAACCGCTGCTTTGTAGAACCGACTCTCAAGAGGATACTGCCGTGATCATTACAATTTCAACCTGCTCAAGTCTAGGGTTATCTTTCCCACATATGCACATGATCTGTGCCTTTTACTCTGTAACCATATACCTCGAGTGTCTCTCGGGCCTTGTACAGGGCGAACGTCATTGTAAACAAAATATATATACGAGACTAAGCTGAAAATTTCATAGGCTGAGTATGAAGGAGTGACAATAGAGCATGCATATCTTGCCTGCATTGATTTCAACTCTTCTTATTAATAACTGAATTGTTGTTTTTCCGGGTAAACTGACATCTGACTGTTCAAAGAAGACTCTTCATTCTGTTAGTCAAAAACATCAACAACAGATAAGTGTTTTTTCATGTTGGGGAACAGATGATAGTAAAATCAGGAGACTAGCGAGTGTGATCAACCAGTTCAAAGCCAGAACAACAGCCATTAAAACCAAGGACTTGTGTGCTGGAGATGTACTGCTGAAACAACACCTTTTGCGGTTATCTTAGGCGTTTGGTCTTGATAGCCTTTTGTAAATGCCTTAGCGACTGGCCATAGTACTCTCCATTGATGGTGTGAACCTTTTGAAGATAGTCAATAAACAAAATGCTTTTTGCATCCACCCCCCCCCCCCACCAAAAAAAAAAACGAAGCCATCACCTTCCCTACAGATAAAACAACCTTGGCTTTCTTTGGAGCAGGTGAGGGGGGTGTTTCGACTACATAGATTTTCTCTTTGTCTCTGGCTCAAAGTAATGAACACGAGACACATCTTGGGTAAAGAAACATTCAAGAAATCCAGCTGGATCTTCCTCAAAAAATGTCAGATTTTTCTGTGATGGGATCAGCCAGGACCATTTGTCAGAAAACGTGAGTGACCATGTTTTCTCACCATAATTCCGTAGAACAACATTTCTGTTGCCTCATGTTTGTCTTTCTTTCTCAGAGTCGACTGAAAAGTTCATAGGCTAGCCAAGATACTCTCGTAGAGTGTGACCAAATTAGGTTTATTTTTTTAAACATAGTCCCCCTTGCCGTCCGCATACTTCTTCCATCGCTAATGGTGTGTTTGGATCCTGTTAGCGAAGAATCTTTTATCCATGTTGGGGGACAGATGATAATCAGATGCGGCCAAATCTGGAGAATAGGGAGGATGATCAGCCAGTTGAAAACCACAGCCACGCACAGCAGCCATTGCAACCAAGGACGCGCGTGCTGGAGATGTACTGATGAAACGACACCTTTCGACGGTTATCTTAGGCGTTTGGTCTTGATAGCTTTTCGTAACTGCCTTAGCAAGTTGGCATAGTTCTCTCCATTGATGGTGTGACCCTTTGGAATAAAAACGATGCTTTTTGTATCCCAAAATTGAAAAATCTCTGCTGATGAAACGACCATGACCTTCTTTGGAATAATTGAAGAGGAGTGTTTCCACTGCGTGTATTGTCTCTGGTTCAAATTGATGAAACCAACACTTACCCTGGGTTAGGGAATGTTCAAGGAAAACAACTGGATCTGGATCTGCCTCAAAAAATGCCAGGTTTTTTCCGTGATGTGATCAGCCTGGTGCGCTTTTGATCAGGTCCCAGAAGACGTGACACCCATCGAGCAGAAACCTCCGTCATTCCAAGTTCATTGTGCAGAATATTCTCAACTCTCTCACGGGATATTCTAATAGCACTGGCTATTTGATTTATTGTCAATCGCATGTCATCCCTCACCATGTGGTGAATACGTTCAATGTTTTCCTCAGTGGTGGCAATTGCAGGACGATCAGACCTTTGGTCAACTTCAAGATTCTCCCTTCTTCTCCTAAATTCAGCTGTCCATTTTTGCACAACAGGGACGTCATCCCTTAATGTAGCAACCATGAATGAATGTCAACTATTTTTGTGCAGATACTTGATAACATCACGACGCCAAATGTTGTCAATTTTCAAGAGAAGTCGCTACTTGTTACCTTTGAACAGTCAAATGTTAGTTTAGCTGGAATGGAACAATGCAGTTATTAATACAGTGTAACCCGGATATAAGAGAGTTGTCGGGACCGGAGAAGAAGTCCCTTATATCCGGGTTTCTCTTATATCCGGGTTTCTCTTATATCCAGGTTTCTCTTATATCCAGGTTTGGTCTATTTTGTTTAGGTGAGTATGGCTCTAATTTGGGACCAGATAAAACCTCTCTTATATCCGGGTTACACTGTTCTTAATGGGCTTGATCAAGTGGATGGCAGAACAGGGTCTGGGAGAAATAAGAAAAAACAAAACTTATTAAGTGCTACAAGCAGGAGGTGAAGGGCCATGATCGTCTACGTCCCTAAAGGGAAACGGCACATAAAAGAAGATACACAAAGATTACTGAATATGGTTGAAGAAGCTTGAAAAAGAAAAACAATGACCAATTAAATAGATAAAAGCTAGAAATCTAAATAATCAACTTAATATTGAAATAAGACAAGCACTTTCTTTTTTGTCTTTGTGTCATATCTAAAACACCTTCCTCTTGTATTTGTTACATAATACTTCTATGAAGAAACGGAATCAAACACAGAAAGCAGTATACGTCATTTAGCTACGCTATAGCAAAGAAAAGACATCGTTTAGCACATGAAATGAACAACTACAGTGTAACCCGGATATAAGAGAGTTGTCGGGACCGGAGAAGAAGTCTCTTATATCCGGGTTTGGTCTAATTTATATACATTAACACAGGCTCTAATTTGGGACCAGAGAAAATCTCTCTTATATGGGTTTTTCTTATATCCGGGTCTCTTATATCCGGGTTACACTGTAATAAAAAAAAAAGGTGAAATTAATGCATGATATATTTCACAGCTCTAGCATCATTTCTTCATACTCAGCCTATAAATTTTTTAGCTCATCTTACGTACATGCGGACTAATAAGAGGAGGGGTGGTCTGTTTGTTAAAGGAAAGCCTATTATTATCCGTAGATGGGAAGGGATAATTTTTTAGTTATAAAACCAGTAGTTATGATCATAATGTAAATACTATGATCACGTATACATGGTATAAATAAATATATATATATACTTAATATAGATAAATTAATCAAAATAATAAAAATAATAGATTTCTCCTCACGCACGCGCTAATGTATCGTAATTTATATACTGTACACCCATCTTTGTTTACAATTGAAAAGCCCGCACCGCCACCAAGCGGTCACTTTGGGAACTAATACGACTCATTCCGTTAAGTCCGCAAATTTTGAAATACATTGCTGACGATATGGAATTTTTTTTCCTGCAGATTTTTTTAAATTTTGCCTGCAGACTTTATCCGTTGCATCCGAAGTCCGTTGGTGGGATTTGTAGATGAGAGGTTTGTCTGTATTTATATAATGCGAATTTAAATAAAAAAAATAATTATGTTAACTTTGACCAGACAGATATAAGGCCATATTTAGATAGTCCATAATGAAAATGGGTTCATGGCGAAATAACTAACTGAAAAACAAAGTAATATAATAATAGTATTACAAAGAAAAGGCTGTGTATGTACCCACTACGTGTATATGCATGTGGTGTGCGCTTACATCTTCGTGTATATGAATATGTATGTGTGCATGTGAGATCAACTAGACCGCTTCTTCTGTGTGATTTGCATGAAGCTGCAAACTTGCATATTTCAATTTTTTTTAACTTCCTTAAAATCTATATCTGTCTTACACTCTAACTTCCTCTCTCTCACTTTCTCTTTCTCTCTATCAGCCTCTCCTTCAGTCTCTTTGTTTTTCTTTTGCTTTCTTTCTGTCAGTTTCTTCTTCCTCTCTAATTCTTTGTCTTTCTCTCTGCTAGTCTCCCTTATTTTCCTTTGTTTTTCTTTCTGTCTGACAGTCTCACTTGCTTTCCCTTTCTGTCTATGTCTCTCTCTCTCTCTCTCTCTCAGTCTTTCCTTTCTTTTCTCGTTCTCTGTGTCAGTCTTTCGCTCATTCTCTCTGTTTCTCGCTTAATCTCAGTCCTTCTCTCAGTCTTTCTCTTTCTTTATCAATCTCTCTATATGGGTTTTTTCTCGTTTTCTCCCGTCCCTTCTTTCACGTTATCTATCTCTCTCATCATGATTTTCTCTCTTTTTCTTTCTCAGTTGTTCTCTCTCTCTCTCTCTCTCTCTCTCTCTCTCTCTCTTCTGGCTTTATCTGTGTCAATCTGTCTTTCTCTTTATTAATCTATCTCACTTTCTCTCTCCCAGCCCTTCTCTACCGTTTCCTTCCTTCCTTTTTCTTTCTCTCTTTCTCTCACTGAAAGTCTGCTGAAATTGCATGATAGTCGTTCTCTCGACGACTCAGTCGTTTTTTTTTTATTTTTATTTTCAAGAATTTATCCATTTTTAATTTATTGCTGCCTTTGCTCGAGACAGGTTATTTTTGTCGGTTTTATTTATTGTCAGCGTTTACTCAAATGTTTCATTTTCTTTATAAGACTATTCTTCTTTTTAAGTCAGGAGGAAGTAGATTTCAAATACAGTGATACATTTACTACTCACAAAACGTTAATGCATTGTCTTTATTCTATGTATACATGTTTAGATACATAGATAAAGAAAAGCATGAGATATTAGGTTGGTGCAAAAATAATGACGTAATAATGTCGTTTTTGACGTAATTTTTAATTAACAAAAACGACATTATTACGTCATTATTTTTGCACCAACCCAATAGATAGATAGATAAAGAGCATTAATAAAGAGCATTAGATAGATAGATAGATAGATAGATAGATAGTAAAGAGAATTAGATAGATAGATAGATAGATAGTAAAGAGGATTAGATAGATAGATAGTAAAGAGAATTAGATAGATAGATAGATAGTAAAGAGGATTAGATAGATAGATAGTAAAGAGAATTAGATAGATAGATAGATAGATAGTAAAGAGAATTAGATAGATAGATAGATAGTAAAGAGGATTAGATAGATAGATAGATAGTAAAGAGGATTGGATAGATAGATAGTAAAGAGGATTAGATAGATAGATAGTAAAGAGCATTAGATAGATAGATAGATAGTAAAGAGCATTAGATAGATAGATAGTAAAGAGGATTAGATAGATAGTAAAGAGGATTAGATAGATAGATAGATAATAAAGAGCATTAGATAGATAGATAGATAATAAAGAGGATTAGATAGATAGATAATAAAGAGCATTAGATAGATAGATAGATAGATAATAAAGAGCATTAGATAGATAGATAATAAAGAGCATTAGATAGATAGATAGATAATAAAGAGCATTAGATAGATAGATAAATAGATAGATAGATAGAGTGCATAAGATACATAGATACATAGAGTGCATCAGATAGATAGATAAAGAGCATTAGTTAGTTAGATAGATAGATAGATAATGAAGAGCATTCGGCAGATAGATAATGAAGACTAGAGATAGATAGATAATGAAGAACATTAGATAGATACATAGAGTGAGAAAAGATATACAAACAAATCTTTGATCAATATTTTTCGTAATGTCTTGCTAATTTAACCAAGGCATCCACTAATCTGAATTTTTATTCCTTCACAGCCGACCGATTAAGAGTAAAGTTTTCATGCCGAGGACACGAAACCAATCTCATTGGATGTCCACGAAGAATACGTCGAAATACTCGTTTAGTAGAGCTATGCGCACAAAAAGGGCGTTCTGCCGCTGTCGTGTGCAAACCAGATCGTACGACGACGACAAGAGCTACAACACCAATGACAACCACAACGAAGTTGCCATCGACGACAACGGCCGACATTCAGAAGACGACATTAGCTATCCGTCACAAAAAGGCTAAAGACGTTAAAAGAAACAAAACCAGCATCACTGGAGCATCGGCAGCCAACAGAAGTCAACCAGAGGTAAAGAGCAGGAATGGGCTCAATGCGAACAACAATTTAAAAGATGACAAAAAGGAAATTTTGAAAGATGAAGGAACGGGGACAGGAAGCAACTCAGTCGGCAGTTTACCAGCTAACATGGATTTAAAAGATGTCGGAGGAAAACTTTCTGCCAGGTCTGACCACAATAATAACAAGGTCTCCATTCCATCGGCTGGTAGCAGTGACATCGATGCTAGAGTTGAAGAAAAGAAGATAAAAGTGAATGAACCGGAAGTGAAAGAAAAATCAGAAACACACACGGATAACTCATCGGATAAGGAAGGAGACAGGGAAGGCCAGACATCAGAACCTGAGAATCAAAGTTCAGTTGACCAATCAAAGGATCATCAAGGTAAAGAGGTAAGTTACTGATTAATTCGTCATCTATTCATGCCTGTGATTAATGTGCTAGTAGGCTGTTCTTCATTGTGTGACATCACTATAGCCTTAATATTCACTTACCTTAATTCTATCACGGGGCTTCTTCTTCTTCCTTAAAGACATTGGCTATCATGGCTCTCTTCCTATCCTTTGTAACTCTTAGTAATTGTTATCTGTTCACTATCCCTTCAGATCTCTGTTCCACCTTCCATTTACACAAAGTCGTTAGGTATTTTGCAGTTTTCCTCTGTCCATCTTGACTTCAATATGTCCTGTAAGGGTAAAATTTTCCGGGCCTTCTTTCCTCGATATATGTCCTAAAAATGTCAACTGTCTCTTTGTGGTTCTAAGTATAACCATCCTTTTTGTTTTGAACAATGCTTGACCCCTTTTCAGAAGTATAGATACCTGATTCATGCTTAATTAGTTCATATCAGTCACTATTACCAGTTTCTAGACTGGAGACAACATAAAATTCTAGGCCTGATCACTTCGACGTGGTGAAATGGTTACCAAGCTTGCCCTGATAGATCAATTATGACTGAATAGTGAGCTCAATTCCTTGCGTCACATCTCAGTTCCGCTTAGAAAATCGTCATAACATTCTAGGCTATTTTATGCCCCATGATATGAAGTAGGTTAACCTTAATCATACATCGGACCAGGCTAAAATGATGAATGATGCTAAAATGTGCACAAGTATGATTTTACATGCCGTTAATCTAAGTTGCTACACTGGATTCGAATCTCACCATGAGCTAAAATTACCTGATGTTAAAAATAGTTTAATATCATATCTAAAAGTTCGCAAGTGAGCGAATTCATTTGTGTTATGCACTAAACACAGTGTTGTAAGATCGAAAAGAAACGAAACAATGATGAGCACCTGAAGCTAATTTTCAATTGCAGGGAGATGTGAAACAAAATGCACTTTCTGTGATTATGACTGAAATAGTCATTAAATCTATTATTCATTTTAAATTTACTATATTTTCTTTGTTGTTAATTTGCAATATTTGCTTGGTTTTCAATGTACTATATTTTTTTGATCCAAATCTGAAGAGAAATACTTTTGTATCCTTTCTCGCATGTTAAATAAAATAAGTCTTACAATAGAAGCTGGGTGAAACTTCGTCCTTACAAGTAGAATACGAAGGGAGTGAGAGTGATTTGACTCTGTGAGCGTAGCAGGGTGAGTCTCATAATTAAAGGTCTGAACTGGTAGAACTAAAGAATGTAACTCGTCAGAACATTTGTCACGCAAGTGACAGAGCAGGGATAGGATTGCGACGTTTCGTCTGCAGGAAAGAAGCTTTAGGGTGGAAAAGATGTCATCTGTCACAAGGACAACAACAATTTTGTACTTTGTCAAGGCTGAAAAGTGAGCATTGGGCAGCTTCAGTCCAGACATATCAGCAATACTCCATTTTTGTTCTGATCTGACTTTTATAAAGATGAAGCGTGTCAGGAAGTGTCTATATGAAGCAGTAAAATGAACCGACCATTTTTCTAGCATCTTTAGACTCATATATATGAATTCCACTTGAGGTCTAGGGTGAAACAGACGTTCAAAGCAAGGATCCTCATCGAATGTACAACTTTTCATTCTGACTGGAAAAAATCTAGGATCAGATGGGTAAGTATGAAACGTTACTAACTTGGTTTTGTCTATATTTCTGAGATGAGATATTGTAACTGTTTACACTATTTACATTGTTTGGACTGATGTCCTCATCTTTGCTACTATATTCCTCAAGGATACATGACCCAATAGATAAAAGCGTTGGTTGAAGTAATCAAAAAAGTAATTACACCCAAAGATTTGTGAGTTCAGTAGCTGGCCACAGAGGGAACAATAACTTGGAGAATTCAGTTACTGAAGTGAATTAGCTGAAACTGAGATCTCCAAATAAGGCATGGCACGTAGAATTAGAACAATATACCCCCGTGAACTAAATAAAGGGTTCGGTTCGAAATTCCAACTTATATCACCTGAAGAAGGTCGGAGCGTAGAACGACCAAAATATGGCAATAAAGATGAGGACAACAGTCTGTACAATATAAACGTTGTAAATAGTGTTTTGGTGACATTGTAAATTATAATTCAGGTTTTATCACATCGATCTGTTAGAGCTAGATCAGAGGAGAGATCTGATCATCTCGATTTTAAAGGTGCATCCATAAACTGTCCTTTGAATTCTGTAAAGAAAAAAAATTATTATTATCCGTTTCGTTCTTTCCTTATTTATTTCTACTATATGGACTTACATACGAATAATAATTGATAGATTTCATTGCACAGGGTGGTCCGAATGTCTTGTCACCCCTACCGAAAAGTATTGAGAACAACAGAAGTAATACACTAATAGAAAGCACATTCCTGGATTCAGTTTATTCACTTTCATTGACGCTGTCACACACCGAGAAGGTCTGTATGAACACCATCATTTTCGTGACACAAAATGATGTCCTGTGTGGTATTTTACGAAGCTGTGCTTTGTTGATTGCTGCAAAGGCTCTCCGAGCGGCGTCATTCAACTGATGGGTATTCTGGTATCGGTCATGTGAAACTCTCTCCTTAATAATACCTCCCAGCGTGTTGAAATAGAAAATTATATTATGTAGGGTTGTTAAAACTTTCGGATTACCCTGTCGATATGACAACAAATTTTCTAAGAGTACAAGACTCTTCTCTGTATTTTTGCCGACTTTATTAATATTGTCGTCTTGATAGTTTAGATTTTTTTTAGAATTTCCCATTTATTCTAGTCTCTTTGAAATGCTCTCTAAGATAGTTCCACGTGAACCAATATTAATGGATAGAGATTTCCTTATTTTTCCCACTTGTCACGCAATGATTAAATTTGGTCTTCTTACCGAATTTTCACGATCACTTTCAAAATCTCATTATTAATGTTGTTGTTTTGGGAGGAAGTGTGGGGGGTTCCCTACCTTGTCTTTCTAAGGCGACCAATTAATATTGGATCTTGATGTCATAGATCTAAAAGTATATAGTGAAATTTTCAAATTAAATTACAATTAAAAATCGTGTGCCTGATGGTAAACTTATTAGTCCACTTTTGTATAAGTATCCACCCACATGAGCACATGCATATATATATATATATATATATATATATATATATATATATATATATATATATATATATATATATATAATGAAAAACAAACACTTAAAATACCAGTACATTTAGCCATATAAATATGCATGCATTAAAACTATATATATATATATATTTATATATATATATATATATTGCTACTCTAATTAAAAAAGAAAACAATTCACTACGACGAAAATGTTCATAAAGTGTTTTAATCGCTAGTTCATCCACAGAAAATTTGCGTCGAGGTTCTTCCAAAGTTTCGCCATTTTTGACAGATCTTCTGTAATCAAGATGTGGGATATTCAGTAACAAAGATGATAGAATAATAATAAAAAAAGAAACAAATTGAAATTGGCTAGATCATGTACCCGAAACACATATAAAACATTCTATCTACTGAACATAAAATTATATAATTAAACATATAGCAAGGTGAAGAAAATTTCACTCAATAAAGTGCCGATAATCGTCTACAGGAATTATTATTGAAACAGAAATTAGTTCACAAAACTTATTGGATGTCAACTCTGAGTTGAAAAAAAATATTTTAAAAAATGTGTATATTTTTAAATTTAAAATTCTCAGCGTCTCTCGTTTATGCGCATATGCGTAGTCGCATCAAGGTAAACATGAATTTAGTCTGATGAAGTCCTAAAGAACGAAACGCGTCACACGAAAACTTTTTTCCACTTTGACATGCTCCTTTCCTTTCTCCGAATTTTATATACCGTTATTCCATATATATTGCGTATATTTTGGCAGCATATTTTCATTAATACATGTCTCATTGAATAATTTAGACAAGTTTTGTCTACTTATTTTCAAGCTTCTTTGTATCCTTATTAAAGGAAGAGAGAAAATTGGCATGTTGAAGCATTATCATTTATTCCGAGTACTTTCGGCTTTAGCACATTGTCATCAGGCTGTTGCTTTTTCTAAAACATAACATTGTTTTTTCATCATTTTTCTAATACAAAATTGTTGTGTTCATCTGAAATTTAAATTTTTTACCTGTGAAGTGAAAAACTCTAAAGTTATATACTCTACGATTTAAATTTCACGATGTAAACGTCAAGGGAGTTATTATATGTCCACATCTATTTTAAAAAACTATTTACAACTATTAGTTAAAACCTAGATATTTTAAACTATCTACTGTAAACATTTTAAAATGTTTCTGCAGTATTCATGATTCATTTTATTAAGGGTTGGTATCAATTTTTAATATAAATAACTTCAAGAATTTTTAGTTCCTGTTTATTATTTTCATGAAAAATTATAGATGTATTTTCAACAAGAATGTTCCTTAATTGTCTAAATGCTGTGATATGTGCAATGCATCATTCAAATGAAAACACAACCGTCGAGACAACGTAGTAGTAGCATGACCAACATTTTTTTTTCTATTGGAGAGAGACATTCAAGAGACATTCAAGTTTATATACAATGTTGATTTTCTGCAACACGTTAATCAATGGAGAGACGTCATTAGGAATGATTATATTGAATATATTGAATTTAGTATAGTATATAATTAATTTTATTTTTTATTAGGGTCTGTGATGAATATATTAGTATTTACTAGTCTTTTTAGGATATTTTCGTCTTGCTTATAATTAGAATGTATTTGATTACGATATAAAAGATTAATATGTTTATGGTTAATTGAAGTAGTGTTATATTCTATTTACATTGTATTAAAATTTCTAATAGAAAAATGATGAACACAATAATTTTTGTCTTAGACAAAACAACACATTGATAATTACATTGTGCTAATGTCAAAAGTACTCGGAATAAATGAATACGTATCAGCATGGTAATTTTCTCTCTTCCTTTAATAAGGATATTAAGAAGTTTGTCCGAGAATATGACAGGATCCTATTGAAAATAAGTAGACAAAACTTAACGAAATTATTCAAAAAACAAATGAAATTAAATAGGCTTCATATTAAACAATAAAAGATTTATTTATCAAAATTCCAACATTTTCGATTTTATAACCGATTTCGTTTGTCTGGGACATTTAGTTACTCAGATATTCACATTTTAAATGATCTCAATTTTTGGGGGACTCCATATATATATATATATATATATATATATATATATATATATATATATGGTGGACTCTCCTGTCATATTCAATATATGAGGGTCAAGCAGCTCAGTTCCTAGGAACCGATTGCCCAGACACCATCAGATATGATTTGATTATAGTGGTGAAACCAACCACACATCTTGAAGGGCCGAATACAGAGACCTGGTGCACTAATATATATATATATATATATATATATATATATATATATATATATAGCTTTTTTTCTTCCGATTTCAGAAACCTTTGATCATTATTTTTTTTTACTTTTGTCATTTCATTCGCTCTTCCGCTCTATCCTACCTTTCTCTCTCTCTCTCTCTCTCTCTCTCTCTCTCTTTTTCTTTCTTCAAAGTTTTTAAGTCTGATCGTCAATTGTTGGCGTTCATTCTCCTTCTAATATAACGCATTACAATTTATCGCATATTTATTTCATCTACTCTACTTTCTCTGCTCTCTCTCCCCCTCCGCTGTCTCTTTCCTATTCCCAAACTTATTTTTTTCTTCTTGTCAGTGTCGAGATCCCTCGTTGTGCACCACATCCGCGCATGCACACACTACCACGTACATCTGTGTTTACATTTACCGTCTCAAATTTTGTTTCCATTCCAAAAGTCTAGAAACGAGTCTAAATTTTCCATTTCGTTCGCGTTCAGCTTCTTTTTTTTTTCTTATATAATCATGAATTTTCTTTGAGCCATTTTCTCACGCTTCTAACATAAATTTGTGAAACTACAACCCAAACGTTCCACTGCACTTGTACTGAATTTAAATGACTTTACGTTACGTGTCTGCAGTGCATTGAATGTGAACACTTGTGAAACGATAGCAAGCGATTAATGTCCTTGTCTTACAAGTCTTAAGGGGTAAAGCGCACTATAACAGTAGGTAGTCACGTGATATTTTTACGCATCGTTGCATAAAATGCCAAAGGCAGACACCCACTATTTAGCTGGCTATCAAAGAGGGACAAATTTTCAGTTACATACAGGGTCAGCAAAAGAAAAGCGACACCTAGAAAAAAATCAATTAATACTCAAGATCTCTTTCGCCACTGGCTGTCCTAGTGATATAAGACGTATGTTTCGACCACTGCAGAAAACCTGGACATTAAACATTCCCCACCTTACGCGAAACGCAAATGAGGAAACAATATAAAACATAGCTAGGGATACTGGAATATATTCCGAATAGAAATTGAGCCGAAAAGGAACCCAGACAAGGAGCTATTCTTCTTATTAACTTGGTAAGAGGTCATTCGACAAAATAGCCATAACTACCAAATGTTCTTTACTATAGGAGAGTTTAAGTCGCAATCCTTTTACGATACAAACCTGCAATTTTTCCTAATGTTCATGCAATAAAAGAGAGCCACTCAATGGAGAAAGTGACCGAATAAGGTCTGTAGTATGGATGTAAGAGATAGTAAGAAGTAAATATATGGAAGAATGGAGATGTAATTATTCGACACTATTTTTTCTGGAATAGTAGCCATTGAGAACCGTAATAGTGTATGATCTATGGTCATTCAAGACTGTAATGCAAGATCTTCTATTCGTGTCAATACATTAGGAGAAGAGATACAGACTTGAAAGTGTCATGATAGTGAAAATAAAGCTTGCAAGAGTTATGAGCCACTTGACGCCCTTCAAAATTAACATCAATCCAGATTAAGCTACGCAAGCAAATTTCTCTCATTAAATTAAAGAGGGGATTTTAGAGGAAGATTTCATTGATATGTACAGTAGCGAGTAAAAAAAACCGAGCCACCTAAAGAAAAAAAAAAATTTTGCTTATTCTATATCTATAATTCTCAAAATGTGTGTGTGTGTGTGTGTGATCGGATGTTGCTTATGCGTTTCCACAGTTTTTATCTGATTTCGATGAAATATTTTTTGTTTGATAGATAATTCTTCAGTGCCGGTTTTGAGTCCAAATTGGCTGGAAAAAAATACAACCTTGAAGGTGAAAAATCGAAAAAAAAAAAAATGATTTTTTACACTTTGAGCAAAAATCTAAGGCAAAATTTAATTTACTTTTTCATACTTGAAACTGCTGATAAAAGGACTCAATGGCTGAGGAGAAACAACTCTTCAGTTGCTGCTGCGCGTGAGGCTGAAACAAGATTGAGAACGCAAAAACGACCCTTTTCAGATCCACCCGCCGTTCAAATTGTTAACCCATCATTTGAGGATGTGCTTCAGTTGCACCCAATTGTTGTTACTAATATTGATTTTCGGGTGGGCTTAAACTGCTCCAACTGAATGGCAAAAAATCCCAGTAATGAAACACCCGGTTGAAGACGTCTTATACTGCTAGTTTTTACTAAGACACTACGTATTCGACAATGTACTCTTGAGTCTATTATCTGTCGTCATTCAGTAATGTAGTGACAGTCACGTCAACAAAGTACGAAGGGAGTTAAAGTGCTGAGCGGGAAAGTTGTTAAGTTGTAAGGTCAACATCATCTCATGTTATGCTACACATGCAAATTTCTCTTGTTAATATCATCAAACTTTGAGCCTTAAACTTATAGCATTAATGTAGTTGATTTACATTTCAAAATGGGAAGAGTGAGTTTGGAGAACACGATTAGAAATTATGGAAATGTCATAAAGAATGAGTGAATATGAAATCACTAAAAAAGCTTGGAGCATCAGAAGAAGGCTGATCACGTTACCCATTAGAATCGTGCTGTTCATGTTACCCAGAAGAAGCATGTTAATGTTGGGGGCGTTTTCGATTTGAAAAAGACCGGTAGACCTTCGAAAGTAGGCAAAAATTATAAAAGAAAGCTAATAAGGTGTCCAACTCAGAATTAACATCTCGTCAAGTAATGGATGAAAATAGCATTTTTACCGAAGTGTCAATTCGTACAGTAAGAAGGATACTACGTAAAAGTCATCTAAATGGATGCATTGTTTTAAAAAGGCCATCATTAAACAAAAAAAAAGACATTGATGGGCTAAAGTGATACATAGTCAAAAATAAAATAGAACTATATCCCAACTTAAGAGTGCATGTTGGAAGATAAATTGGTACAAGTAACAATTCAAAATATACAACAAATGCATTAAAATTCGCAAATCAAATACACTAAAAAGAAACATTGACGGCTCCAGACATTATACAATTTTAACATGGGGAATTCTCATATCTATCTTAATCTGGTATGATGCTCATCTTGAGTTTAGCCAGAAACCATTAAACGCCTAAATTCAAAACGGTTATCATGATAATGCTACCAGGCTAACTCTTCATGAATTAAACATACGTACAGTATATCCGAAAAACAATTAGTTGAAGAAACAATCCCCCCCCCACCAAAAAAAAAATTGTAGTAGCGGCTTAATGGTTTGGGGTTATAACAAAAACAATGGTACAAGAAAATTGATAAAAATTGATCAAGCTGGAAACAGTGAAAGAAATATTATTTAAAGTTTCAACTCTTACCAGATATAACTGGTGGTTTATTCCAATATGATGGGCTATCTTGCCATACACCACGTGTAAGAAATATTTTTTTACTGACGAAGACATACAAGATTGGCCTGCCTAAATCCTGATATAACCGAATCTATGTCAAGAGAATTGGAAACTTGGGTGAATGACGGAAAGTCAAAGAACTTGCAAGAACTTTAGTTTTACTGTCAAGAGGAATGGTAGAACATTCCTGATGAAACTATTTTTATGTTCTATTCGTTTCGTGCCAATGTAAGCCATGATAAATACTGATGGCGACTTTTAATGATTCTAAATATATAAATAAATATATTTGTACAATTTTAGTTTTTGTTTTCATTAAGAAAATCAAATCACTCTACGTTTTTTCTAATGGTCAGTAATATTTGCATGTCCTATTTTCAGTATCACGATAGATTCAGGTCTATATCTCTCCTAGTACAGGGTCCAGATGAATACGACAAATAACATTACAGCCCTAAAATCGATTTAAGTCGAAATTATTTTCAAATTTATCATAGAACGACTAATGCAGTGGGTGTATTGTTTCGTAAAATATCCCTTCTTGATCATATATTCTAGAATTTGTGTTCCTAAATGTTTCACGCACGCACACACACACACACACACATATATATATATATATATATATATCAAATATATGATGCAGTTTAATTTATATTACAATGAATCATTCATACAAAAAGTAAATTAGTAAAGTTAATGATATTAAATGGCGAAATCCCTTTGCTAACTAAATTTTAAAGATGCATTAACCCACTCGATGTATATTACGATCTTTGTTTTTTAAAATTATAAACTATATTTATATAAATAGCTGCATATTTAAAGAAGAACTAATACATTTTATATTAGGTTGGTGCAAAAAATAATGACGTAATAATGTCGTTTTTTGACGTATTTTTTAACGTCAAAAAACGACATCATTACGTCATTATTTTTGCACCAACCTAATAATTTTAAAAATAAATATCATAAGACTCATCGAGTGATTAGTGGGTTAATGAATCTTTAAAATTTTGTTAACGAACGGATTTCGACATTTTATATTATTAACTTCACTAATTTACTTTTTGTATGAATCATTCATTGTAATACATACATACATATATATATATATATATATACATACATATATATATATATATATATATATATATATATATATATATATATATATATATATATGTGTGTGTGTGTGCGTGTGTGTCGTGGGGAATTTTTACTTCCTACCCTGTAAATTCCACCTTTAAGTTTTAGGTTATTTTGTTTTGTATTAATTAAATCTCTTATTGTTATTTGTTTTTGTTTTAAGTAGCTGTACATACGATCACCGAAGTTAAGCAATATCGGTTAGAGTTAGATGGGTGACCGTTTGGGAATACCATGTGCTTTTAGCCTGGATATGCGAGTGGTATAACGGATAAGCAACTTGAAATTGAAAATCGGAGAGCCGTGTTCCAATTCCGGTCGGGTTTATTATATTCGCTTCGCTCAAATACCATTGGGAAAGATATGAACCCACCTCTTCTTGTCACCACTTATGGGTTAATTAGTATCAGTAAATCTTTATTATCTACATAAAGTATTCTTATAATCTATCAATATTCTAATTAAATAAACTGCAAAAGGTTGATATGCCGTAGAAAACATATCAGTTAATCAATTAAGTGTCTGTAACAATTTTATATTAGGTTTAGATAAATTACTTTCAATTGCTGTCGTCGTTGAGTTAATAGATAGTATTATGTATCTAGTTTTATCAAGTCCATTTTTTATTTGTCTATTTTTATGAATTTCGTGAGCTTTACGACGAGCATTATATTTGTAATAAATAGGATATTGTTAGAGTTTTTAAGTATTTTCAATGTATAAGAAAAGCCAATAATTCATCATTAAAATGTCAAGGTAATATGATTAAATAATTTTCTAATGAGAAAGCATTTAATTATTTCAGACCAAACATTATGGGTCACAAGATTTCCCTGCATTAAATTTATTTCTTGACTTTACAGAAAAGCCAATAAATATTGTGTCTTCACAGTGGGTAACGAACTCCTTTTTACTGTCTTGCGAGGTCAACGTGCTTACCACGGCACACTGGATTTAAGGGTGGACAAATCTCTGTGTGTAACTCGTTAGCTTTGGTTAGTTACTTCGACTCTACCGAAAATTAATATCGCGTGATAATTAATGCGACTAAAAATATTTTAAAAGATTCAGAACAATTGCTCGCATATTAGAAAATTGAAAAATGCGTTTTAGAAACTATGAAAATTTAATTTTTCTCGCTAAATTTAATGTTTTTTCTGTGTCTCCAACTCAGACAGGGCGTGGTAGAGAGAAGAAAGCAGTTCCATCTGTTATTAATTTCCAACCATTGTCGACGTTCAAGAACTCTTTCTCTCCAGAATCTGATTCCAGCTGATCTGCAAAACAAGAAAGAAATAACATTCACGATATATATATATATATATATATATATATATATATATATATATATATATATATATATATATATATATATTAAGATTAAAATAATCTCCCTCGTCGTATATATAAATAAAGAGGCGTGCTTTTATCATCAGTCCCAAGATGTATTTTTTCGAAATACGTATATGTGTGTGTCTCTGTGTGTGTAAGAAAATTTAAGAAGGCGGGGCATTCAAAAACACAAAGATGTTTTTCTTTTTCTTTTTAGCCCATTTGTGTTTTTGTCTTTGTTGTTTTTTTTTTTTGTTTTGTTTTTGTTTTGTTTTGTTTTGTTTTTTGTTTTGTTTTTTGTTGGGGGGTAGTATACAGGAGTGTATAAAAACTTCTTGTCCCGACAAAAAACCGCTCCCTTCAGAAATTCTATTTGAGCATTTGGTCAGATTATGACAAGTGGTTTGTCCGAGAACTTTTCAGTGTGTTTCCAGCATATCTACGTACGTAGGTACATCAACAAATCCACAAACTATTAGGTTGGTGCAAAAATAATGATGTAATAATGTCGTTTTTTGACGTTAAAAATACGTCAAAAAACGACATTATTACGTCATATTTTTGCACCAACCAAATTTTAACGACAAAAGCAATTTTGCTCAATCGTTATTATTAAAAATGAAACCCCTTCATTTTAAAGGCACTTAATTATGCTAACCCTGTAAACTCCAGTGGTGCATAGAGCTACAGACTCGCCACACTAGGTGTTGCTGCTTCGGTTTCCATAGTATGGTTTTATTTATTTATTTTTATCGAGGTGAAGTTGCTAATTCCAAGCTGAACCGGTTTGAATTCAGTTATCCTTCTCAGACTGATTGATACCCAATGCTAGGGAGTTCCATTTTGGCCTGCTATTTAACCTATAGGTGTTTGGAGAAGAGATGCTTTCTGCCTAGAAACAGAAAGTAGAAAAGTATATGGGATTTTAAATATTGCAGAGAGGGGTTTCATACATTTAGATCCATGTAAAAAAACTGTAAAATAACTTGCTATGGCTATAGGCGTGATGCCTTGGACGGTAAGCAAAGTGGTATGAATGTTGTTGTTGTGATGGTATTGGCTAGAATAATGTAAACAATGACATTTTTTGTTCTGATGATGCTAATAATAAAGATAAGTTTAATGCCAATAATAGTTGTTTGTCTTTTAGAAGCTCGAAAAAGTTTGTTTTTGCCTGTTTTTTTTTTGTTTTTTTTTTCGAATTCGCTTTCATTCTAAATATTTTTGCGTCTTTGCTTACATTGCAACGACCCATATATCGTTCACTGGAATAGCGACACGTAGATATATAATCATTTTAATTCCATATTGTATAACAACCCACAAGCTAAGACACATAAGCCATTTATTGACTGACATCATATAACAAGGTTATTTTCAGTAGGAAATTATGACAGCGGAGAAACGAGTTCGAATTCGAACCGGTTTCTTTACATTCACTTACATGCAAATACCCTTGAGAAACTTATGAATCTATCTTCTCCCCCAGCTTTGGGTTAAATAGTAGGACTTTATGTAGAAAAATAACTATTATTTTTCTTTTTAAAAAGTTGTTAATGCTATATTCACTCGCAAATAAAAAAAAAATATTTTTACAAACCAGAAAAGGTTTCGGCTTTAAATCGCCCACAAAGGTTGATAAACCGTGAAAAAAAAAAACAAATAAAATAAATAAATTTAGGTAATTGTGAAGAGTTAATACCCCAACACTGGGAATATAGCAAGTTCAGGGTTCGAACACTGGACACAAACACCATCTACCAGTAATGAAAACAAAATTAACTTCCAAATATTTATGTTAGTTCTTTAAAAATACTTTTCAGCTTAAGAAAGGGTGTGAATTACTCTGATAGGTTATGAATATATTAAACTTTGAGTCCTAATAGTTAAATAATGTAGATTGACATTTATAGCTGTATAAACCTGTCATCCAGTTACCTCTGGTATATAGGCGTGTGTATGGATAAAAAATATGTTTTAAGCAAACTTTATGTAATATCAGTCCTCCTATATAGTAGTGAATGCTGGACAATCTCCTCACAGATGAAGAAAATACTTGAAGCAACAGAAACATGGTTCTACAGAAGGATGCTGAGAATACCATGGACCGAACATGTGAACAACGATGAAGTTTTATAAAAAATGGAAACGAAAAGGACACTCATACTTAACACCAGAAAAACACAGTTGAAATATCTAGTGTACGTAATGAGGAAAAACGGCTTAGAAATGTAATACTCACAGGACAGATTGAAGACAAGAGGGACAGAGGAAAACAAGGCATAACCTACCTAGAGAGTTTAAGTAAATGGATGACGGAACAAGGTTTAGGAGAGATAACAAAAAGACAAAATTTACTAAGGACAGGAAATTGTGGCGAGCCATGACTGCCAACAACCGGAAGAGAAGAATATCAAGGATTGACTTTATTTCAGTTGACTACTACAAAACACTTTCTTTATTTTTTCTTCCTTTATGAGTCTAGTGCTTTTAGAAGGTGTACAGTCATGGCTTACCACAACTTCCTGTCTTTTGTTGCGCTAAGTAAATTTTGACCGTTTACCATATCTTTTTCTCTGTATTCTGTCATCTATTCTCACAGACTCGCTAAATGACTGTTTCTCTGTTTGCCCCTGCTTCTCTTACCTTCAATATGTCCCGTGAGTGTTAAAGTCTCTAAACCTCTATGTGTCTCTGAAATTTCAACGGTCTACATTTTTAAAATGATTTTACGATTAGCATAGCTTCTATCGTACATTTTTTTTTTTAATTTACAAGATACGTATGGACGTGATCTCTACGAAACTCAGAGTACGGACAAGATAAATGAACATTTAATGCCATTTATTACTATTTTGTAATGAACTCCTTGTCGATCAACAAAGTCACAGAAATTTGTCATCTTTGTAGAAACCAATGTTTTTCAGATACAATATTAGGTTTTACAAACAAAAAAATCGGCATACTTATGGGTTCGCCTCTGTCAGCAATGTTTTAGCTCGTCTCTTTTTAGAATTCTTTGAATCCGGCTTATTCAAAAATACCTTGCCCCAAAATGTTGAATACTTCCGCTATATAGATGATTCCTTAGTGATATGTCGACACAGTACTATGTAGCGGAAATTAATTGCAGACGGAGTTGCCAACTACAACTAATAACGGTACCCGCCCCCGTCGGTCAAAGAGACGACGTTTGGTGTGCTGTCTCTACAGAAAAAAAGCAAAGGTGACGTTTGGTAATGAAGAAAGAAAGGTAGTATCTTTCAGTCTCCCCTCTCCAAATAGTTTTAAAGAGTTTCTCCCCGTGATTAAGGTTCAGATTGATGGGATCAAGCGCTTGGCACTGGCGGATTCTGGATGTTCTCAGTCCCTTGTAAGTGGATCAGGGTGTAGTCCCTGGAGTCGACAGAAGGTGACGACAAAGTTCTCCACGGACGTGGTGTCGGAACCATCACACTGACAGTAGATAACATACTAATTACTAGATCGCATATATAAATTAAACAGGATCGAACCGACAAGTGCATTCGCATAAGAAAAAGAAACAAATAACATTTTACCATTTCTTGATATTCTGTTAAGTCGAACTAATACCGGTTCGAAACTCAACGTCCACCATAACGCAACAAATAAAAACGACGACATTTTTTTTTACCATTTCGCACCAAGGAAGGCGATAATGCCACTAAGACGCCGCATGTGGTTATTGAGAGTGAAAGAAAATGAGAAAACTTTAGTGAGGAGAAAGGACAATAAAAGAACAGGATTCAAGAAGACAGAAGATGGCGATTGACGTTTCATTTAAATTTTTAACATTGTGGGCAGCAAGGAAGCAAGAAATCGAAATCACGTTCCACAAAAGTCGAGGCACAAAAGAGGAAAGCTCATCAGAACAATTGCCATAATGAGGAAGCACTTGAAAAACGTAACAACTTACTTATTGGTCCTGATCTGGCGACTCGGCTTAAGCCACTCCGCCACCGTCGTAAGGTGGCCTCTTAGTGTCTTTTCGATAAATACTTTCATGGTAATCGCTCGGATAGGCTCTTCACTATGGTACCTAGACTTTATTAATCTAATCTCAGTACGAGACTGGCATCGAGATCTCATCAGTTTACAGTTGAGCTGGCTAGATGTAACCTTAAATTCTATGCTAAAATTACTTTTCTCACACTTCTTGCTTGTGGAACACCCTTCCGGTTCCATGCTTTCAAGCTAATTTTAATTTTGTCTCTAATTCTTCCACATCCTGTAACCCCTTGCGTCTTAGTGGCTTTACTGCCTTGAAACAAAGAAGTAGAAACAGATGAGATAAAAATGCTATCGGCCTTAGACGATTCCTGGATCGATAAATGGAAGACATAGTTACAAATCCCTGTAGCAATCTCTCCACACATATCCTTGAGCATTGACACTACACAGTATTCCAACACGAGTAGACTTTGTTCAGTTGCGCTGTTATTACAAAAATATATTAAAAATGCGAAATTTCAAAATGTCGTATTTAAACGAAATAACCGCAGTGAATATAAATTCCGAGCTAACGGTATCGGCGCAGAAAATGCACTTGGCAAGCCGAGTTCGAATTCCTGGTTCGTCTGTTGTGTTCACGTTCACACAAATTCCATTAGGAAAGACCCTTTCCCCACCCCAACTATATTTTAAATGGCAGGGTAGACAGGGCTCTTTAGTTTTGGTAGGCAACCAGTTTAAGAGACGTAAACGTTTGTATTTCAAACCGTGGAGAAGGCAACAGTTCACTATATTTCCCAATATGTTATGGAAATTCACATATAATAGCGAAAAGGAATATATTTGGGGTATACGTCCTGAACGGATATGGCTTAAAAAATCCCTTTTATTTGAATTTTTAATTAAATGTAATCTGTTACTAAAACGTTTATTCGTATCTACATATTAAATTCTGTGACTTCCTTCCGTCCATCTGTCCGTGCGTCCTTCACACCTTCTAAAATAGTCATACATTGACCGATCGAAACCAAAATTTCGAGTGAAGTGCAACACGTAAGGTGGTACACAGTACAATTGATTTTACTAGAGTGTGTAGCTTAGTACAATGCCTTTTCATTTATTTGGTAGTGGGAGGGGATTAGAAGTTTTAATATTTTAAAAACAATGTACTTATTTAATACATTTGTATTAAAAAAATATTGTATTTACAATATTGTTTTTGCATATCTTTTCTATCGAAACGACGGAAATAAACTTTACGAAGAGAATATGTAAACCTATCTTCTAGATTCCAGTGCGTTTGCAAGGCCAAACGGTTCAAAAATTTGAAATTTGACTTCAGAAAGAAATATTTACGCATGCCCAATTATATTTTGCATGCTCAAGAGTAAGAAATCCTAAGTATTTATTGTTCGCTGTTAAAAAGAAAAAAAAATTCTTAAAAAATATTGTTTTCCTATAAAATTAAATCAAATTAAAGAAATTATTAAACCGCAAAGTAGAATTTTTGTCAAATTATTTTTCCAAACAAATCAGCTTTATTCAAATTTCATTGGTTTGCTAAATTGAACGAGGCGTAAAGTTTGTAAATGTCGGCAAAAATGTTAGTGATTACTTGAACAATACTAAAAACTGCAAAAAATTCTAGTTTCATTAGAAAACACGTTGAAGTTTATGTGGGTTTTATTTTGTCAAATACCTGCTTCGTAGATAGCAGAGTCTCATGATAAAAGAAAAGTAGCTAGAATGGTGTTGTCTGCTTAAGAAAAATAACTTCAAAAACTCGAACTTTCTCGACTCAGCCACGACGGAAAATAAACATTACGAAGAGAATATGTAAACCTATCTTCTAATACCAACAAAACCCTTTTCTAATATAACTTCAAACGAAATTAAATATATCTACTTCTATGATGAAATTACTTCTGGGGTGATTACGAGGTGAGAAAAAGCACTAGTGTAAATTCATAATAATATCCAGATTAGTAAATTTACAAAGGAAAACTAATCAACTGAATTCAAATTGATATTTTAAAAAATGGATGTCACTTTTCTGTACACTATAACCACAACGAAATAAATTCAAAACCAAAGCATTAACTTAAAATTGCGAGTCGTGTTCTTAAATAGCTTCATCAATGACTTTCATATGAATCCCATGCGTGGAGTCAAACCCGTTCAGAAATATCTAAACTGTCAGATCAACGGTTAAAAATGATTTCGAGCGAACGAAGCCTGTAAATCTTAACGAGGACCATGCTTCTTCGAACCTTGTGAACTGGTGCTACAGTACCAAAAACAAAACAAAAAACTGTATCAGATAACAAAAACCACATCACTTTAAGAGTTTCAACAGCAGTAACAACTAAAATGGATAGCAAAAATGACATAATCAAAATGGTGACGTGCTTTTTTTCCTAGTGACCCGGCGACATGAATTTAAGTGTGCTACTAGATTAGCATCTCGGCCCCACCCTTTCACTGTTGAAATAGGTAATTAACTAGATAACTACAATCTTCAAAAATTACATTCAAAGTCAATCGTCATTTTTTATCTTCTTTTAACCCCGTTCAACTTTTGTTTTTTCCTCAATCCTCCCTATTCTCAATCTTCTCTTTCACTTTCATTCCCTGTAGCACTATCCCATGCGTAATAGTGGCATTACCGCCTTGCTTGGGGTGAAATGATTTTAAAAAAAAACTATTTTCCCGAAAACTGATATTTGATAGAAAGCTTTTATAAATTTCAATCGAAAGTAGCAGTGGCTGCTCGATCAACGAATTCTGAATGTGTCCTTATAGAGAAACTACTAATATTTCCGTTAACATATAGAAAATGTATTTCGATCTAATTGTTAGCCGCCAACGACTTGTTGGTAAGATAATTTAAAGCTAAGGAAAGTAGGAACCAGTAACCAGACAATCGTTTTTCTAAAAGGAGTATTTCTCATTCGTCGGTTCTCATGGCAGGAAAGAGCGAAAGAAATTAAAGCAAAACGTCAATTTATCATTATCTTCTCTCACTTTCTCGCTCTAATACACACATACTCTCTCTCTCTCTCTCTCTCTCTCTCTCTCTATATATATATATATATATATATATATATATATATATATATATATACAACTATCTTCCTATAAGAAAAAGGAAAGATCATTTTGTTTATGTTGCCTTCCAAACTTAGTAATCTTTTCTCTGATACTACTTAGGTGATCAAGTTGATGTGTTTGGATGAACTACAAATAGTTCTTGGTCATGGAGTCTCTGAAATATATCTTCTATGAGAGATGTGTCGTGTCTTGTCTATATTTTTGAGATGAGATATTATAACTATTTATACTATTTATCAGGTCATCCCATAAGTTCTGTCCGAATTTTACCTTTTTTTAAAATGAACAAAATTTAAAGAGTATTTTCTAATGGAGCTGAACATTATTTTTATGTTTAGATGCATTTAAACTGATCAAATTTTATTTCAGAGGACAATAAAATTAAATTTTGTTTGATTAAAACCCTGCCAACATGGAAGTGCCCAAGAATCATTTGAGGCACATAATGCTTTATGAGTTCAAGAAAAGAAAACTCAGCAGCCGAAGCGGCTAGAAACATTCACTCAGTTTATGAAGAGGAATGTGTGAATGAAAGAACTTGCAGAAGATGGTTTGCAAAATTCAGACGTGGAGATTTCACCCTTGAAGATGAAGATCGAACCGGACGTCCAGTTGAGTTTGATGAAAAGCTTCTTGAAGCAGCTCTTGAAGAAAATCCTGCTTTATCAGTTGAGGAATTGGCAGTGGTTCTCAGTACAAACCATACAACTGTTCATCGTCATCTTCAACAACTTGGAAAAGTTCCTAAACTTGGAAAATGGGTGCCTCGTGAACTGTCTGAAAACAACCTCAAATCCTGAGTTGACATCTGATCTTCCCTCCATTCTCGCCAACTTGTTTCACCTTTTTTGGATAGACTTGTGACTGGCGACGAAAAATGGATCTTTTATCAAAATGTTAAGCGTCGTAGACAGCGGCTTGTTAAAGAGGAAGGACCCCAGTCACAGCCGAAAAGGGAACTTCATGGGCAAAAGTTTCTTCTTTCAATCTGGTGGGATCGTCAAGGAATAATCCACTTTGAATTCTTACCACCTAATGCAACAATTAATGCTCAAATATACTGTCAGCAATTAGAGCGTTTGAACCAAGCTTTGAGGAAAAAAAGACCTGCTCTAGTGAATCGAAAGGAGGTGATGTTTCATCAGGACAATGCGCGACCCCACACAGCAAGAATCACGTCACAAAAGATCAAAGAACTTGTTTGGGAGAAAATCCCTCATCCACCTTATTCTCTCGATCTTGCTCCTTCAGACTACCATTTGTTTCGTAGCTTACAGAATCATTTGCAAGAAATAGATTTTGTAACACAGGAAGAGGTTAAAACTGACATTTGTGTGTTCTTCGAATCAAAGCCAAAAGAATTTTACAGTAATGGAATTAGTAAGCTTGTTAATAGATGGAAGGAAGTCATAGATAATCAGGGAAAATACATTGTTGATTGAATCTGTAATTAAATGTAACATTTGGTCACTTGTTTTCTTTATTCAAAATTCGGACAGAACTTGTGGGATGACCTGATACATTGTTTGAAAATGTGACCCAGTGGATAAAAGCGTTGGTTGGTTGGTTGGTTGGTTGGTTGGTTCTAAAAGTAACTTGACCCAAACAGATATGCGTTCAATCACTGGCCTCGACAGAGAGAACAAAAACTTATCAAAGCAAATTAACTAAAACTGAGATATTCAAAGGCGTGATACGTGAAATTAGAACAATTTAGAGTCTCGAATACTTCGCCGAAAAACGGTAATAGGGCGATAATTTCAGGGGTTAGAGGGTTCTCTAGAATTTTTAAAATCAGGAACAACAGAGGAGGATTTCCAAGAAGTTGGAAAGCAGGAATTATTGTATAGTTTGGAGAGAACTGCAGCCAACTCGGGAGCACATCTGTGTCTGTGGTTTTCGTCCCTGCATATACTGTTGCCATACCTAGTCTGGTGCACCTACTATATATTTTGAGATTCTTGAGAAAATTCAAAGAAGGATCTGCAATGTAATCAATTCTGACCTGGCATCTCACCTTAACTCACTTTCCCATCGCCGTGATTTGGCTTCTCTCTGTTTTTTCTACAAATATTTTCATGACAATTGTACTGATGATCTTTACTCATCAGTATTTCAAGTACATGGTCTTTCATCATCAGTGCTTCGACTGCATGAATTGAAGACTGACAACAAGGTCTCGCCGTTTTACTGCTGAACTCTCATGATGCAACTGTCAGTTCTATTCTAAGAGTTTCTTTTCTCACCTGTGGCACTCACTTCCGATTACTTGCTTCTCTGTCACCTAAAATCTTCATGCAACGCCATTTCACCATCTTTTATTTTCTTGAATTCTGTATATTTATCGTCCTTTCTACTCATTTCTCCTCGCTAAAGTATTCTCATTCTCTTTCAGAGTAATCCCTTGCGTCTTAGTGACATTATCGCTTTGCTTGAGGTTTCTTATTTATATAAGATTCGTCTATTTTAAATATTTTTAAAAGAGCTTTTTAATAAATATAATAAGATTTTTGCTTCTTTACCCATTAAAAGTCTGTTTCTCGCTGAGCGATTTACAAAATGGGCGTTTGTTTTCTTTGAACGTTCCCAAGTTCTACAGGACTTTTTCACTCTTTTTCAAAGGGAATACGTCAGCGTGCCGTCCGTTCGAAATAATTTAATTCCTTTTGTTTATCAATCCATGCACGTTATTGAATTCTATGATGTTCACCCTCTCCTTCATACTTACGTGTGTATGTGAGTGTGTATGTGAGTGTGAGAAAGAGAGAAAGAAACAATTCAGTCTAGAAACAGAACCGCTATACTACCCACACATGATTTGATTATTGTAGTAAAGGCATGTGCAAAATACCAAACCACACTTACTTTTCGGAAGAACTGATAACAGTGATATGGTGTACAGTGCACAACAAAGTCTGCAAACAACCCTCTCCTCAGGTTTAAACACAGTTTTCTTTATCCTAGATTGGTTGCCACCCAAGCTGAAGGAAGGTGGATTATCAAATATTTACACAACAAATATGTCTCTTTCAGCATATTCGCATTCCTTACCAAAATATAGAGAGACTTCTTTTATACCAATTAGATTAAAAACGGTGAAATATTGTGACCTGAAACTGTCACAAATTTTAACTAGAAAAAGCCCACTGTGAAAGTCCTTGCGACATTACAAGTTGAATTATATAAATTCAAATGCATATACGTGAGAATGTACTGAGAAAGGAGAAATAATACGCCCAAAGCGGTGCTTAGCATCAACAAGGACTTTAAGCTGTTATCAGCATGTTTTGGTCCCATTTTTCAATTCAGCGCAAATGTCACACGACTTTTCACTAGGTGAAGAACGATCCAATCTTCGTTTTCTTTTTCTTCCTACATTTTTACCTCGAGATACAATACACATTATATATTAAAGACATTTTTTATGTTTAACGTTCTTTTTATAGATACAAGTATTTAAGTAAATGCTCTGTTTATAATAAACAGTATTAAATAACATTTACCGGCCTGAATGTCCGAGAAATTTTCATAGAAAATATTCGTCCTTTGACAGGATTCGAACCTGCATCCTATACGGAACCGTCATTTAGTTTGACGTGCCTAACCGCTCGGCCACAAAGGATCGTTCTGCAAGGTCGAATTTACTGCTAATAAATGATCCTTTGTGGCCGAGCTTAAATACTTGTATCTATAAAAAGAACGTTGAACATAAAAATGTCTTTAATAAATAAATTGTCGGACTTTGTCCATTTCTTAATGTAATACACATTATGTCTAAGAAAGCGTGTAACTTTTGTATCATCTGAATTTTCTTAGTATACATTGGTCGGCCTGGTCACTGTATCGTGAGAAATAAACGTTTTATACTTTACTCCAATGCATTAGTTTGTCTTTCCAGGATCGCGTTCGGAGACGTATAGTAATAGCAATGGAGAAAATAGATATTTCTATACAGAAAACATTCGGCGCATTGATCTAACAGTTGGCGTTATTGTCGGTTTAAATTTATAAAATGTTTTCAAAAACAAGTTAACTAAATATTATAGTTCTTTCTTATGTTGATGGCAGCTTCATTCCAATCATTTTTGTAGTGTGGAAAGTTAACGTCTTAATTATATAATTATTTTCTCTCAAAGTTACATGTGTTCGTCCTTTTTGCTGCTGAATTTGTTTAAGTGATGTGTTATTTGATAAAACTTCGTTTGTGATTTTGCAGAGCCAGTCTATACGATCAGATCATTATTTTTAAGATTAATAGTATGAATTACTTTGAAGCAGATTTTAACCAGTGATCTAAGAAAACAGACGATAGTTTAGCCCCTTTTTTTAATGAGTTGGATGCATTACGTCTATATAAAAGTATAGTTCTGATGATACCATTTTAGAACGTAACTCGTAGTTTCCGATTAATATTTTGATTTGTAGCATCATACGGTGTGTAATGACAAAAATACGCAGGTATAGGCTTTAAGAAAAAATACAAGGTTCGCGTATAGTATCCTTTTATAGTCCCAGTAAACAGAAAAAGAGAGAGAGCGTGTGAAAACTGAAGGAAACACCAAATGGCAACAGACTGTTTCATGCTTGAACGCAATTTTCAGGCTATATATACATATATATATATTATCTATAAATATATTTATATATCTATTTATTTATATGTATTTATACATATTTATAAATATATATTTATTCATTTACATATATGTATATTTATATACATATAAATACACACATACACACAAATATATATATATATATATATATATATATATATATATATATATATATATATATATATATATATATATATTCATGAATAAAAATGACAATAGGAAAACTGGTAATTGCTGACGCGTTTCGTCCAATGTGGACTTTATCAAAGCAAAATACGAAAATGAAATTAAATGAACAAAGTAACTAATAAAAACAAAAACAGAATGTACCTAGCAACTGGAATGTAGAGAAACGCTATTTTCATATTTTTAACTGAAAAATAACGTCAGTAATTGTCACGTGTGGAGAATATTGTCATCATAACTGTGTTGATGTATTCAACCATTTTCTTTTGATTTTATGAATCTGTTGTGTATATTTGTTTGTAAGAGCATTAATTTTGTTAACAAAACATTGGACGAAACGCGTCAGCAATTACCAGTTTTCCTATTGTTATTTTTATCTATGTGATTAATTCGGAGAAATTTTCATATATGTTATATATATATATATATATAAGAAAATTTCTCCGATTTAACCAGTAGAGAAGACAATATTTATGAATAAAAATGACAATAAGAAAACAGGTAATTGCTAACGCGTTTCGTGAAAAGTCCACATTCGACGAAACGCGTCAGCAATTACTAGTTTTCCTATTATCATTTTAATATATATATATATATATATATATATATATATATATATATATATATATATATATATATATATGACGGTGGTATTTTAACAATAAAGGTTGAATATTTCCACCAATAACCTTTTTTTTTCTTTTTTTTTGGGGGGGGTGGGGGTTGTAAGAAATAGTAGCTGAGCAGCAAATTGCTCTATCCAACAATGTTATTGGAATCCCTATATATTTTGTATTATGTTGGTGCAAAAATAATGTCGGTTTTTGACGTATTTTTAATGTCAAAAACGACATTATTTTTGCACCAACCTAATTTTTTCCATAAAATTAAATAGGAAACCTTATTTTCGGAGCGTCTCTCGTATGTAATTTTTTTTTTAGATTAATTCAAACTTTATATTTGCTTCTAATAAAAGAAGCAAATGACATTCTATAATATAAATTTAAATTTACACGGTGCTAGATTATTTTTCTTCGATATCGATTTTTTTTATCTGAGAGAGCAGCGAAGGCGAAAGAGATTTTTTTTTTTTGCTATTTCGAAAATATGCGAATGCCAGTTCTTATTCGAATATCTTTTTTCTAGATTTTATTGGAACAGTTTTGATACGTCAGCACTCTGGCTTTTGTCAGTGTAATTACATTATTGTCAGTCCCTGTAATTATTTTTATTTCCTTTGGGATCAAAACGTTTAAATTATCCAAATACAAATTCACAAGATCAGTCATCTGTTTAATTTTCTTTCTTGCTTTATTTATTTTTTTCTTTACATTGGTCTTAGATTGACAACTGTTCAATTTATAAAACATTTTTCCTTTCCTCATAAAAAAGGAGTCATGTCATAGTAATTAAATTCTTCATATCTCTTCAAATTTAAAAAATATATAAATATAATATATCAATATAAATATCAATATAAAAAGATATATTTCTGTAGCGATATTTTAATCTTTAAACTACACTAAAGGAATTGGATGTTGTTACAATTGATGTAAATGAAGCGAAAAGATGGAAAGAAACTCAAAATTCCATGTTATTGTTCTCTATCCAAAACGTTATATAGGATGACATTTTATCAGTAACAATAAGAATCAGAGAGCTAACCTGCAAACAGAAGTTTGAAATCAAACTCTTCCTTGTTTCTACTTCTCTGGCATATACTCTTTTTCTCTGATAATTGATACCTTCACGCCCCATAAAAGAAAAGTTAAAATTTTACTGTTTTCAATATCATAACCATTGTGCTACATATATAAAAACTGTAATCTTTGTGAAGATAGATAGGTTAAAATGTTATTAATTTTATTATTTTATTAATTTATTACAATCTAATAAGACTTACTTACTTATTTGAACATGACTAAAAGTTTATCCCTTGTTTTCTTTTTAGGATTGGATTTCCGGTTCATTCTAAAGTCTACTTCACCTCTATACTTCTAACGTCCCTGCCTAAAACTCTGAACGTTTATTTACTATTTATCTACATTTTTCCTCAATAAAAGTAGATAGATTTGCCTATTGTGCGGCTCACACTCCTCCCTGTTCTTTTGAACGGGAGTAGTGGTATATCACTCGTTTCCCGTTTAGGATTGAGTTTCCGGTTCTCTCTAAAGTCTTGTCCTTCTCTTTCAGTTCCGGTAGCCCGTACGTCTTGATGGTATTATTACATTGCTTGGGTTTCGTGTCTCTTATTCTATAACCCACTACCTCGAGTGGCTCTTGGGCATTGTGCAGGGTGAACATCATTGTAAATCATGTTTAAATTGGGTCTTTTATGGCTTATAAATTCAGTCTAAGAAGTTTTGGTTTCTTGACTTGTATTTATTAATAATAATAAGTGCAGTCATTTCATCTGGTCTGTCTGTCTGTTTGTCTGTCGCTCTCTCTGTCTCTCTCTCTCTCTCCCTACTTCCCTCTGTGTGTGTGTTTGTGCGCGCGATTTCATTTCACAGAACATAATTCCTTCTTGAAATGTTCCTTCTGAGAATATAACTGTCCCACCTGAAGAAAATTTTAATGCGCCTTAGCTTGGGTTTGGTGTCTCTTACTTTGTAATCCTCTACCTCGAAGGGCTCTTGGGCCTTGTACGGGGTGAACATCACTGTAAAAAATGTCTAAATTAGGCTTTCTTTGGATTATAAATTCTTGTATTTATTAATAATAATATTAATAATAAGTGGAGTAGTTTCATCTGGTCTGTCAGTCTGTCTCTCTCTCTGTCTCTCTGTCTCTCTCTCTCTCTCTCTCTCTCTCTCTGTGTGTGTGTGCGTGCGTTTGTTTGAGAGAGTGTGTGTACGATTCCATTTCACAGAAGAACATGTGCTTCTTGAAATGTTCCTCGTGAGAACATAAAGTTAACTGACCCCTGAAGAAAATTTTAATGCTCATTCAAAAACCCATAGAAAAAATATATTGACATTGCAAAGTGTTTAGAAACATTACATAACGTTCCTTAATCCTCAATTATTTAAATTACAAACTTCTGCCCGCTCTCCAGAGATGACTTCGTCTTGTTTATCCTTTTTAGAAAAGATAACCCACAGTGGTTGATATGCCATAAAACCCAAACAAACAAACAAATTTTTAGAAAAGACTTGAAACTCATAACCCTGAGACAATTTCACTTCTTCTGGAAAGGAAAAAATGCAAAATATTCTTAACCAAACAACCTCAAATTAACTCCCTAAGAAGCCAATGTCTTATTTAATTACATACTCTATAGTCTTTGTCGTTGTGCTATTATTATTCCTCCCAGCTACAGCTCGACGAGATCAGGAATTTCTGATATCGAAGAAAATATATCACCCTGTAAATAATTCAAATTTATATTGACAAAAATGATGTTTGAATTGCACATTGCGTTATTGTAATGTTTTTTTTTTTTTGTTTTGTTTTTGTTTTTTTTGTTTTTTGTAGCTTAATGACAAAGCAGCTTAGTTTGAAATGGGTTTCCCGATATTAAAAAGGAGAGGTCCAATTCCTGTTAGGAGATATACTTTCTTTAGTAAGCTTAATGACAAAGCAGCTTAGCTTGAAATGGGTTTCCCGATATTAAAAAGGAGAGTTCCAATTCCTGTTAGGAGATATATTTTCTATAGTAAGACTGTCGATCTCTATGTCTTTAAGTATTCATTTCGCTGTTAACAAAACAGGCAATCTACTCAAACACAGGTATTCACTAAATGCGGCGTTTATAATCATAGGATAGTTAATTATGACTCCTACCTGTATGTTGTAATTCAATAATTACCTCTCTTTGAACATCAGAGAGTTGTTAGGTATTTCCTTTGTTATGTTGAAATGGAGTCGTAACTAACTCTATCTAAATCGAAATATCAAATTCAGGACACTGATTTATGGAAAATAATGAAAATTTGTAATTATTTAAATTATTGAATTAAGAAGAAGAAAATTCCACCCAGACAGGTTCTTCCCCAAGAACAGCTGCTTTGTGGAGTATGATCCCGCGTGGATACTTCCCCGAATGCTACAATCTTAACCTCTTCAAGTTAAGGATCAATCATTATATATCTATCCGATCCTCATGGTCTTCACTACCTACTCTTACATTCATATGTCACAACCCCTTCAGTAATCCTCTATCTTGAGTGGCTCTTGAGCTTTGTATTGGGTAAACATCCTTCTTCTTCCATGTTCCTGCTATAGCTGCTGTTATAACGAAATAATCAAGTTATTGTTATTATTTAAACCTTTATTTTTGGTAATACCGACATGTAACCAGCGGATGGGAGAGGATTAAATAGAGCCCTGATTTGCACGTCCGCCATTGTCCTAGTCCTCCCCAGCCAAAACTCCCCAATCAAGGCCGATAACTCTGTACGGTTATCTCCTTTAGTTGGCTCCGCCATAGCAGTTCCGTAACCCTTCATATCATGGGCGATCATGACCCTCCACACCCTACTATCCCTTGTAGTCCTTGACAACATTTGTCTCTTTGCCAAGACACCTGTTCGCAGTTCTGCCATCCATTCGCAAACTAACAATGTTGGTGGATAACTACTTTCCAATGACCTTCATTCCCTCGATACACCTTCTAAGTAACAATTTCTCCAAGCCCTCCTTCCACGTTATGTGGACAAGAAATTGCAGCTGTCTTTTTCCTGATTCTGAGTATAAGTGTGCTTTTGTTTCCATTTTCTTCTTCATGGCTTATGCGCTCCGTCTATGGAATCCTCAGCATCCTTCTGTAGAACCATATTTCTGTTGCCTCTAGCTTTCTCTTTATCTGTAAGGAAATTGTCCAGCATTCATTGCTATATACGAGGATTGATATTATGTAACATTTCAGCATGTTTCTTTGTTACTGGCGAAATGTTCCTGTTTCATTAATACAACTAAAAAATAGGAAAAATATTGATTAAATCAAATATCACTTCCCGATGAACAGATGTAATTTCTTTCCATTGATCTTGATAATCAATACCGGGAAAGAAAAATTTATAATGTCTATGTCACCATTTCTTTGAAAGAAGAAAATGAGAATGTCTTATTTTTCTGTGTGTGGCGACATAATCGTGAATCCATATGGTATGAATCAAAAAAGAAATCCTTCATTCCATCTTAATTCTTTTGGCAAAGTGAATATTTTTGTTTTCTCGTTGATTTAATCAGTGCTTTTAGTTGCGAGAGTGATTCGTGAATTTGATGACATATTAATTATGAGTTCAATCCTTTGGCCAGGAAGTATGTACTTGGATTCAATCAAAATGGGCTGGTAATAACTGAGTAGTACTTAAAATAAAAACTAAACGAAATATGCCTAAGACAATGACAGTGGAACGAGAACAGTCTTCCCCCTAGATTAAATAAAGTGTTCAGTCCGGAATTCCTTGAAGGTTACCCGAATCGACATACACCTGACGAAAGCCGTTCTGATAACAACAAAGATGATGACAACAGTCAGCATGTTAATAGTGTAAACAATGATAAGTCTTTATCCTAGAAATTAACACAGAAAGTAAATCGTTTTGGTTTCTCGTTGATTTAACCATTGCTTGTTTATTTGCGGTGGGACTTAGTTCCATGGCATTTTCTCATGGGGTTCTTTCTGTCCAATAACCTATCGATCAAGGGAGATCAACATTTTTTTTCAACGTTCTAGTTGTGCCGTCTCAAGGTTTTGTCTGTTGTCTGAATGAAATATTCACTAGTTTCTCTGATAAACGTGACACGAGTCCTGCTTGATCGAGCATTTCTTGGTACGTGACACAGGTAAGGTGTAAGAAAAGAAAAATGAAGTTTAGTCCAGGTAGAAAGGGAACGGCGTACAAAATGTCCATGTGATCAGCCTTCAGAAAATACAGGTGTGTCTTGCACCGACTTTCTATTAGAAACATAATCTATCTTTCAACGAATGAAAAATAAAAATAAGATAAAACCTTTTTTTTTTTTCTCTCTATTATAATTCATTTTAATTCCATGTATTTTCCTTCAGATCCTCGTGATTCTGGGAAATGGGTCAATTTATCAAAGCTTTCACTAAGAACGAAGATGTTTTCCGGCTTCAGACTAACTATGTAGTGATACATAATAATGACTTGCTACTCAGAAAAGGAGTATATTCATCTCCTCCATTGGTTACTTAGTCCCTGTTGCAGGTACCCGTTATATACCCGAAATCCAAAAGGTGGACTGAAAGAATGAAAGATGCTTTCCAAAAGCTAAGCAAAGTATTCGGAAACAGGTAAATTTCGTTAGAAACAAAGAAAAGAGTTTCGAACTGCTATGTAATATCAATCCTCCTATATGAAAGAGAATTTTGGAGAATTCCCTCACTCATGAATCGAAGAGTTGGGGTAAGTGAAATATGATTCTACACAAGGATGCTGAGAATATCAAGGACGAAAAATTTGAGTGACGAGATTTTAAGGAAAATTAAAAATAAAAGGGGTACGTGCTTAAAATCACAGAGATACAACTGAAATTTCTTATTCCCATACCGAAGAAAAGAGGCCTTGGAGAATTTAACACTCACAGAACATATTGAAGACAAGAGCGAGTTTCTGGCAAAACAAAAACTGAGAAGGATTGTAAAAGAACAAACATTACTTCACGAAGGATTGAAAGAGTGGAAACATGGGGGGAGAGTAAGTCTTGCTTTGAAGTAGAAAGGATAGAAAGCTGGGGAGAGCCATGGTTGTCCATGTCCTGAAGGGACACGGCAAATAAAAGAAGAAATATGATGACTATTTCTCTGGCACGGAAAATGTTTTTCATTCTATGAAATTCCATTCGGAACAATAAAACACAAATATCGGCTTCTGTAGAAAAAGGCATTTCACAAGCACAACATTCTGGGTATACATTCACTTGTTATCATATACCCCTTCTTTCATTTACATTCTTTCTTTTACGCTTGTTTTTTATCATTTAACCCAAAATATGCCACAAGGACACAAGGGGTTACTGAGCGTGAAAGAGAATGAGAAGATTTAGTGAGTAGAATGGACAATAAAAGACAGAAGATGGCGTCTTGAAGATTGTAGGCGGCAGGGAAACAAGAAACGCGTATGTTCTATTCTAAAAGTTTCTTTTCTCGCACTACTCGACTGTGGAACCCATTTTAGTTTTCTCGTTTTCCTGCCACCTACAATCCTTTCAAAAGTTTAAATGCAACACAGACGTGCACTTCTCCAAAATGACAATACAGCCTTTCAAATGTTTACAATAATCTCGATTTCAGTCACTCTCCTACCAACGTGAAGTGTCTTCTCTCTGTTCTTTATACAAATGTTTTCATGGTAATTGTTCTGATGAACTGTCCTCTTTGGTGCCTCGACTGCACTGATTTAAGCGTTCTAGCTAGATTGGCAATTAGGTCTCATCGTTTTACTATTGAACTAGATAGATGCAAACGTCTCTTCTATTCTAATGGTTTCTTTTCTCGCCTGAGAGAGTTCCACAGGCGAGAAAAGAAACCATTAGAATAGAAGAGACGTTTGCATCTATCTAGTTCAATAGTAAAACGATGAGACCTAATTGCCAATCTAGTAGAACGCTTAAATCAGTGCAGTCGAGGCACCAAAGAGGACAGTTCATCAGAACAATTACCATGAAAACATTTGTATAAAGAACAGAGAGAAGACACTTCACGTTGGTAGGAGAGTGACTGAAATCGAGATTATTGTAAACATTTGAAAGGCTGTATTGTCATTTTGGAGAAGTGCACGTCTGTGTTGCATTTAAACTTTTGAAAGGATTGTAGGTGGCAGGAAAACGAGAAAACTAAAATGGGTTCCACAGTCGAGTAGTGCGAGAAAAGAAACTTTTAGAATAGAACATACGCTAGCATCTATCTAGTTCAATAGTAAAATTGTGAGACCTAATTGCCAATCTAGTAGAACGCTTAAATCAATGGAGTCGAGGCACAAAGGAGGAAAGCTCAGAATAATTGCCATGAAAAGATTTGTGATTGTAACCTTTCTTTTAGCAAAATATTTCCGCTTTTAATCGATACAAAGCTGTATTTAAACATTTTCTCTTTTAGAATCACTGATATTTTTCAAATTTCGGGAAACAGGCTGTTCATGGGTAAATAAGCAAAATATCTTATGTTTATTAAAAAGCTCTTCTAAAAATATTTAAAATAGACCGCTCTTATATACATTAGAAAATTATATTCTAATCATTTAACCCCAAGCAAGGCGATAATGCCACTAAGACACAAGTGATGACTGTGAGTGAAAGAGAATAAGAAGATTTTAGTGAGGAGAAATGAGTAGAAAGGACAATAAATGGACCAGATTCAGGAAAATAAATGATGGTGATTGTCGTTGCTTTTAAATTTATGAAGATTTTAGGTGGCAGGGAAAGAAATTAGAAGAGAGTTCCACAGGCGAGAAAAGAAACTTTTAGAATAGAACATTCGCTAGCATCTATCTAGTTCAATAGTAAAACGATGAGACCTAATTGCCAATCTAGTAGAACGCTTAAGTCAATGCAGTCGAGGCACAAAGGAGGCCAGATCAGAACAATTGCCATGAAAAGATTTGTGATCGTAACCTTTCTTTTAGCAATTTTTTCCGCTTTTCGTCGATACAAAAACTGTATTTAAACATCTTTTTAGAATCCCTGCTATTTTTCAAATTTTATCCGTAAATACAAACACGCAAGACCATTATCAATTTGAAATAATTTCAGTAACAGATGCGCTTTTATCAATCCATTGATTATAGTAAATACTTCTTCAAAAGATGCAGCAGTGTGATGTTTCTCCTAACAATAGAAAAGAATGTCAAACAATTTAATAACAACCAGATATTTTAATAATAAAATTTACCCAATATAAGGCTCTAGAGCCACTCAAGATAGAAGGTTACTGTTCTTCTTATGCTTCTTCTTTTTCTTCTTCTTAGCCAGCTAAATTAAAATAATACAAAAAGAGTAAATGAAGTTGTGTATGTAAAAATATTATTAAAGTAGGGACGTGTGTATGAAGCTCCGATGAAAAGTCTTTATCTGTTTGGTTTGATTTATTTTACGGAATATCAACCTCAATGCCGACAAGATTTTTATTGCTGGTAAATTTTTTTTTCCAAAAATGTATTGCTGGTATTAAAACCTATTTTTATACTTTCATAGGGTTTTGACCCCTTTCATGGGCTTATCTATTTGCCCATAGCTGGGACCCTGACAAGTTCTACCACCCCTGGTCAGGATGAACCTGGGAACACCAGCAATTAAGAAGTGGTTCCACGCTCCTCAAAACGTTCTGATCAAAGGCCTTGCTGTCGGATGCAGTTTATCGTCTTACCCAGGACGCGGATGCAGTTTATCGTCTTATCCAGGATGCGGATGTAGTTTATCGTCATACCCAGGACGGTTATCTGTTTCGTTTCGTAGAATTAGTAGTATGTAGTCAAGTAAATTTAAGGGGTTGTATGCTGTGTATTATTCTGTGTTGTGTTCAATTCGACATGATGTTCGCTGGGGGCTGAAAAGTCCTCAAGATGGAATGAGACACGTCCTATCTCTAAGGCATCTTTTGGATAAAGAGAAAGCCAATGACGAGACTTTTCTTATATATTGCAGTGGTATTATGCCGGAATAGACATGGCACTCAAATTTCACATCAGACCATCAAAATAAACCAGGCTTAACATGAAGCTACTCTCAGCTACCCTGTTCAGAAGTAACTGACTTCGCCACTGTATCCGGTATTGAAAGTGTGAAAATGAGTGTTGGACAGATAAGGAAATGATTCTGGTCTTACATATCACAGGCAGAATGTAAGGACCACGTATCGGATCAGGGGCTACATGGCTGGTACCACAGAGTGGCCGAATGTAACTAAAGACATAGTGGAGATAATAAAAGGTTAAGTAACGAAGACTCGTGTTATCATTTAATCGGAACCCCCATTTCATTATATTAGGTTAGTGCAAAAATAATGACGTAATAATGTCGTATTTTGACGTATTTTTTAACGTCAAAAAACGACATTATTACGTCATTATTTTTGCACCAACCTAATACTACTTTATCGACAGAGGTCCTTTGGCAGACCAGTGGAATAATCTCAGAAGGTGATGATACATCTTTATCTCTAAATCGGCATGTTATAATTCCTTCTTTCTCCCTTGTTCTATAATTCTATAGTTTTCCATTTTATCAAGGATTTTCTCTTTCCTTTTTACAGAAATTCAGAGTGACCCTCAATGGTGGTCGTTATGGAAAAGAAGGTCACGTTGCCATCCTGCTTCCTGGAGAAAAAAAATGGGGAGTCATCTGCGGTGACCAATGGACCTATTTCGAGGCCAGTGTCGTTTGCCGTCAGTTAGGATTAGGCATGGTCAAACAGGTTTATCAGGTAAGTGAATTTCTCATTCCAATATTAAATCATTTCTTTTATTTTCACCTTCTATCACAAAAGTCTTTGATTAGCGTAAAAAAAAAACTGCATACAAAATTTTGTTATGAATATCGTTTTCTTTACTTTTGCCGCTCGACAAGGGCGTTGAGGAGGGTGAACCTGTATCAACCCTGAGACCTGACGAAACCAGACACGACAGAACGGTAGGTTTGTCCGACGATCAAATGCTTGTGCATTCGCATCAGGAGCTTGGCAACACGTGACACATAAAAATTGATACTATTAGGTGTTTGCAAAAGTTTCTATGGTTTGTTACTAGAATTAGTTATTAGGTTGGTGCAAAATGTCGATTTTTGACGTTAAAAATACGTCAAAAACCGACATTATTTTTGCACCAACCTAATAATAACTGGTATATATATACTTCTAAAGAATATATATATATATATATATATATATATATATATATACTTCTAAAGAATATATATATATATATATATACTTCTAAAGAATATATATATATATATATATACTTCTAAAGAATATATATATATATATATATATACTTCTAAAGAATATATATATATATATATATATATATATATATATATACTTCTAAAGAATATATATATATATATACTTCTAAAGAATATATATATATATATACTTCTAAAGAATATATATATATATATACTTCTAAAGAATATATATATATATATATATACTTCTAAAGAATATATATATATACTTCTAAAGAATATATATATATATATATATATATACTTCTAAAGAATATATATATATACTTCTAAAGAATATATATATATATTTCTAAAGAATATATATATATATACTTCTAAAGAATATATATATATATATATATATATATATATATATACTTCTAAAGAATATATATATATATAGTTCTAAAGAATATATATATATATATACTTCTAAAGAATATATATATATATACTTCTAAAGAATATATATATATATATATACTTCTAAAGAATATATATATATATACTTCTAAAGAATATATATATATATATATATATATATATATATATAGTTCTAAAGAATATATATATATATATATATATATATATATATATATAGTTCTAAAGAATATATATATATATATACTTCTAAAGAATATATATATATATATATATATATATATATATATATATATATATACTTCTAAATTATATATATACACTTCCAAAGAATATGTATATACTTCTAAAGAATATATATACACTTCTAAACAATATATATATATACTTCTAAAGAATATATATATATATATATATATACTTCTATATATATATATATATATATATATATATATATATATATATATATATATACTTCTAATATATATATATATATATATATATATACTTCTAATATATATATATATATTGAAATATATTTATATATTAATTTATCTATATAATATATATATATATACGTCTATATATATATATATATATATATATATATACTTCTAATATATATATATATATATATATTCTAATATATATATATATATTTATATTACTTCTATTATATTATATTTATATTATATTATATAATATACTTCTAATTATATATATATAATAAATATATATATATTATATATATATATATATATATATATATATATATATATATATTTATATTAATCACCAAAATATTTCCATCATTTTCTATGGCTGTCTACCAACATTCCCTTAGTTTATGAATTCCATCTTGAAAAATCAACACTGCCTTCGACTTGATAATGTTGTCAATTAAATTTTGAATATCGAAAATATTATTTACACTATTTACATTGTTCGGAATGTTGTCCTCATCCTTGTTGTCATATTTACAACGTTTCAGCCGTTGTGTGCTCCGGTCTTTTTCGGGTGATTGGAATTTCTGACCGATCCCTTTATTTTTTCCACCGGCGTAGACTGTTTTAGTTCCATGTGCCATACCTCTTCTGGATATCTTAGTTGTGATTTCAATACCTGGCCACAGCAGAGGTGAACAAAAACTTGGAGAGTTGAGTTACTAAAGTGAAATAAGAGAAAACTGAAATTGAGATATCCGAAAGAGGCATGGCACGTGAAAATAGAAAACTCTACTCCTAGGGATGAAATAAAGGATATGGTTCGAAATTCCAATCACCTGAAGAAGGCCCGAACGTATAACAGCCGAAACGTCGTGAGTATGACAGCAAAGACAATAGTCCGAGCAATGTAAATAGTGTAAATAGTTATACCTCATCTCAGAAATATAAACAAATATCGAAAATATTATTCTTAAGAAGATAATAAATGCTGCTTCGATCGAAACAAATGCTGCATCTGATTGTTATGTAACAGTATGATTTTCCAGCCCCCCCCCGTCTTGTAAGAAGCTTTTTTTTTTTTACTTCACTTGCAACACTGCAAATATGGAAGGTAACGAATGCCAATAACACGTACATATTTTATATCCTACCAAATGCAGAAATATATCTTTTCAAAAAGATTATGTTTTGCTTTTGATACTGCAGGATATCTTGGGTCCTCACAAAATACTCTAAATTTTCAGATTATCGTAGTAAATCAACTTTTCCGGTTCAGTTACGATCCCCCAAAAAATGTCTGACAAGAAGTGAAATACTGATCGGAAGTTGGTGTCCAATGTTGATAATTAAAGCAGGACCCATCTTCCCTCATTTTAAATAACCATTGTACTTTTCAAAAGTTTTATAATTATTGAATGAGCGACGCCAAATATTTCAGTCAATTCTAACTTTGATCGGATTCATCATTCCATCGAACCATTTCCCATCATTCACCTTCGCTTCACTGAATTGCCGAATGAGAAAAGAATAACACGCATGCATCTTTTCTGTCGCCATTTTTATCCCAGTACATTATAAATGAAAACTGAAAACCAATTTTCAACTGTGAATTGAGTTTCTAATTTGTAAATATGTCACTACGAACTTTTGCACACACCTAATAAATTTCCAGCAAAATAATTTTAAAAACTTTCTTTCTTTTTTTACTCTAAGAGATATATTTCTGACGATAATTTTGTTTTAACTGACCTCATATTTTCGGTGTCTTGTTTTGTTTTGTTTTGTTTTGTTTTTTTTGCATATATTTCAGCTATATCAATATTTTTTTCAAAGTCGCAGTAAAATATTTTTAACTTTTTTAATTTCGGTTTGACTGTAATAATGAAATAAAATCCTTCATTCTTCTGAGGCGATAATCTTAGGCTTAAAGACTTTTGAAGTAAGAAAACACTGACTTCTGTCGATATGGTTTAGACTTCACGCTTTATTCGAAATTTTGGATTGAGCAAGCAAAACATTTTGAGAAATTGAGCAAGCAAAACATTTTGTCTCGCCAATTTTGATCGGAGAAATATTTATCCCTTTTGGGCTATTCCTGCTGATTTCTGTAGCTAATCACATTTTATACGTTTTCAAGGTAAAACACAGCTAATTATAAATATAATAAATGCGAAAGTAGTGTGTCTGTGCCACACTTTTTCAACTTTACTCATAGACGCCGTATCCCAATATATCATACTAATTAAAAATCAGGCCAACTCCGTGAGCAAATTAAAAGCATTCTGGATTCCTAAGTTTTCAATTACTGTGATTGTTTTCGTGTTCCGCCATATTGGTTTCTAATGATAAAAACAATTAAAGGGACATAACTCTGTAACTTTCAATAGCTCATGTTCAAATGAAAAATTACTGTTCTTAAATTATAGCGTTTCAAAATAAAATTGTCCGTTTTAATTCCAGGGCAGATCCGGATCCACAATCCTGAAATTTTGGATTCCTAAGATTTCATTATTGCGATTGTTTTGGGCGATTTTTACGTGCATTTTTTGCGACGAATAAACATTGTACGATAACAATTTTTATAACTTGCAAATAAATTTGGGAATAATTGAAATTAATTGCGAAATCCAACGAAAGTCATCCATGAAATAAAAATAATTGTTTGTACAGAAAGTCAGGACTTACGTACATCAAATTGTCTATAAATTAAGTGGCGGCAGAAGAATTATCGTTGAACTTTTAAAAGCTAAGATTAAATATTAATGCAATACTTAAATGCGGCGATCATTTTCGAGTTCGTCTGTAATTTATTGTTGCCTATCGCATCTATTCCTCCCTACCTATTGTGATGAAGGCCCAATCAAGAGCCCTCCCTATGAGCTAGCTTAAATGCCACCCGATGGGCAGGCTTTTGAGATAGTATAAATTCGGGTAGATTAAGCTCGACAGCCTAGAAAGGCAGTCCATCAAAACCCTGATTTTAAAACTCCGCTGCCTTGCGGGCATATCCCAAACGTAGAAAAGGCTATGGAAGTAAGTCCAGACAGAAAATTCGGAGTGGAGCCCCAAAGGCGGTTGGCCGTCAACACTGACAACTTTCTAGCACTTCCTGCAGCCACGTCGTCTCCAAATGTAATGCCCTGTATTCCTTTGGATGTTGTCGGTACGACCGAGACGAGGACCATATAGTCTGGTCAGCGCACGGCCTCCATATACCATCGCCAGTCTAGATGAAGGAAAACTGTGAATTCAAGCCACCTACTGCTTTGTAGTTCCTGTCTCTTTAACTTCTGAGAGGAGGAACGGGGTAACCTCAACATTCCCGGTACAAAAGGAGACCAGCAAGCCATTGTGCTATTGTACTTGAATGTCACCATGAACCACAATTACCGCAGAAATAGAGGGAGTGGTGACCACGGCGGTGCAAAATACTCTAACAGAATCAATGAATGAATGGATTATACAAAGATAAATTACGTCTACAGATTACTTGTCAAACGACGTAATCATTTTGAACGCAACTCTATGATCCCCTGTGGTCAAACTATGTTACTGAATATATTAAGCTTACAACCACATCGCGTTGAAACATTGGTTCCCGTGCGATCAAGTTAAGCAGAGTCGAGTTTGGTCAGTGCCTAGATTGGTGACCGCTCGGATATACCAGGTGCTGTAAATATGGATGTGCGGGTGGTGTAATAGAATTGATAATCAGAGAACAGAGTTCCAATTCCAGTTGGGTTTTGTTTTATTCACTTACGCGCAAATAAACCTTGAGAAAAGGATAAATGCAACTTTTCGCTCCCCCACCCAGCTATGGGTTAATTACAAAAACCTGAATCGATAAATCATTATTATCTCAAAAAAAAAAAGAAATTCTTACAATCTAAAGATATTTCTCGTACTGTAAGCTTAGATGTGCGCGTGATGTAATGGATAATGGTTCGGGATTGTTAATCGGAGAGCTGAGTTTCAATTCCGGTTGGGTTCATTATATTCTCTTACGCTCAAATACTATTGGGAAAGGTATTAATCCATCTCTTCTCTTCCCATCTATAGGTTAATTAGTAAGACTTGTCTCACTAAATCATTATTATCTCAAAAAGAAAAAAATTACAATCGAAAAATATTTTATTGCTTTAAATAACATGAAAAAGTTTGAAAAGTCATGTAAAACGAATTCATCTATCAATAAAGAATATATTACACAATACACTGATAAAACTTATAATTCTAATAAAAATCGATTTCGATTACTGTATGGAGCAATGAAACCAATTTCAGTGTTCAAATTCTGAAATTTCTACATTCAAATCACAAATTAAAACAATTTGTATTTGCTGTCAATGTCTCTTCTGCTTAACGATCCTTGCTCAACTCGTAAAATTTGTGAAACTGTCACTACAAGGGCCTGGAGACACTCAGGGTAGAGGGTTATATTAAAAGGGAGTTTATATGGATAGGTGGGGAGGATAATGGTTTACCTAGACTTGAACAGGTTAAGATTGAAGTGATTGGGGAAACATCCACTTGGGCGTCGGTTCCACAGGGAAGTGTTTCGCAGTGGAAGAAGCTGTTCAAGTGAAAATTACTTCTCGCCGATAGAACGCGAAGGGAATGTGGCTGGTCTGCTACACATATAAGTGGCATGGTGGGCCCTAGCTGCGAAGGTTAGAAAAGCTGAACCAAGGAATGTAGTTTGTCCAAGGAATGTAGTTTGTCCAACAACTTTCGATAGAAGAAGCAATAGTGTAGTGAGATGCTCGTCACATCCCGCCTGTGAGAAAGAGGTTGTGTGGTGGAAAATAATTCTTCTCCAACAAGGACTCAGAGAGACGCTTTTGAATTCTATTGAGACTGGAGAGTGAGAACTAGGTAGCTCCCGACCAAATATGGCAACTCCATTTTCAGCCTGATCCGGCTCTTGTAAAGGTAGATGATAGCATGAGGAGCTAGCTCATTATTTTTAAGATGAGAAAATATTGATTTTATTTACCACTCTTGCATAAAATGTGTATTTATTGTTAGTTATGGAGGCTTACTGTAATCGCCTAAAGATTATTGATACAGATATATTTGTTGAAACTGATGTACTTAAAATATGAAGCCAGGTATTTTTTTATCGTCTTGTTTTATTTTCGTCTTTTTTTTGGGGGGGAGGGGGGGCTTTTCTTTCTTTTTTTTTGTCTTTCTTTTTTTTTTTTTTTTTTTTTTTTTTTTTTACTACTTCCATTTTCATATTAACCGGATTACCTGAATGCTTGCAATGATTAAAAAAAAACTTCCAGGGATGGAAAGAATGCTGTGATGCAGTGCTCCGTCCACATTGCAGGAGTTTTTTTGCCTTTGAGTTTGATGGCTGATGCGTTTCAGAGTCATTTAGTCATTATAAGTTTATTCATATTACTTTCCTTTTCGCATGATTCTTCACAAATCTTTGAATGATTCAAAATATTTTTCCATCCTCAAGTCGGACAGGATATTCAGACACACAAGATCCAGTAGTATTAGGTGGTACACTTATGTAAAATAAAATAAAAAACATTTTAATGATCTTTGGAGGATTATTCTATTTACATAAAGACTTGATTTACTTTTATAATAAATAGGGCTTTTATTTAAAAAAAAAATTATTCTTTTTGTAATAACCACCAATATTTTCATGGCTAAATTTTACCCAGCGAGGAATTGTCGCAATTTTTTACATTTCCATAAAGATTAACCGCCCAAGTATCTCCGCTGAAAAGAGAAACGTTTTACAAAGATTCCAATCACAAACGGGATTGTCTTAAAAATTGTGTTTTAAAAACAGTATTTCAGTTTTTGGAAAAAACATTTTCATGTGTTGAAATCTTTAAACATTTATTTTTTTACGCGGTCATTTTCTCGGTTTTGTCTTTCTAAAAATGTAAGGAATAATTACTAGCAGTTGACTTCTGGTTAGTATCACTATTAGTAAAAAAATCAGAGATCTTATTTAGTGGATGATGATTTTGTTTTGTTTTGTTTTGTACTTGTTTCTATTTTTTTTAAACTTTTCAGTCGTGTACCGTCCAGTTCTTATGACTCTCCCACATGCGTCACGGTCCCGTTTTACGACCCTATGTTTCTATAATTGTCCTCCCCATACAACTATGCTGACCTCTTGACGACCACTTGAGCTTCGTACATGCTCCTACATCTGTGGTATCCCAGGTTAATTCCTGCCACCTCCTGATAAATAACTCCCACGCGCTACAAATATCGATAGACGGTTACACCATCTAATCTCAGTATATACGCAAAATCTTCTCATTTCTCAATGATTCGCCCTGTTTATTTTGTCCTTATTCCAAAAAGATTAATGTGTGTCTCTCCTCCGTCTACACATGGTCAGCTATACCAGATTTTAAAGTGTTCCTGTGTGTTACAGATGTATTTGTTATTCCTAAGGTTTTATTTTAGGTGGATCGAGGTTTCATTTTGCTATAACTATATTGAGATATTCTACACGGAGTTCTGTCATGTTTTCTTCAAACGGAAGTTTTACTTCCGTGTAGTGTGGTCAGTTATGTGCCATGCGTGATACACGCTTAGGCGAGCATGTATCGAAAGATACATGGCTGACGAGGCATATTTTTTCCTGCAGTGGGTTCTGTGGTAGACCAGTTGCCATCCAAGGCTACAGAACCCGGTCTGTCCTGCTATTTACTCGTAGCTGATGGGGGTGGTGAAGAAAAAGAGGATTCATACATTTCCTAAGGATATTAGCACGTAAGTGACTGTAATGGATTCGATTGGAAATCGAACTCGGCTCTCCGGTTCCTCAATCCTAGTCGCTATACATTACTTCGCCACCGTTTTTTAAATGGTGTTGTAGTAAAAATATATTCTCTGTATTTTCTCTGCAAAATCTTTCATGTTAAATAGAATGGTTGCAGCCTTTTGTTGCACATTTTCTGAACTTGTGCATCTGTTTGTATCTGTTGCTGATATTATATTCGCGGAGGTGGAGGTGGGGGTGTTTGGAATTGTACTTTAGAATACGTCCAATGAATCTCGGTTCATATTGTACGGATGTTCTGAATACATTTTCTGTAGGGGTTATTAGAAAGTCTTGTCCACCGTTTTATTTTCCATAATGAATTGTATTTAGGATTTTCACATCAACCTGGAGGCTTACAGCCACATCACGTTGACACATCAGTTCTCGTACGATCACCGAAGTTAAGCAGCGTCAAGTCTGGTCAGTACCAAGATGGGTGTCCGTTTGGGAATATCAGGTGCTGTAAGTATGGATGAGTGGGTGGTGTGATGAAATTGTTAATCGGAGAGCCGAGTTCCAATTCCCGTTGGCTCCGTTATATTCACTTACGCGCAAAATATTCTAGGGACAGGTCTGAGTCCAACTCTTCTCTCCCCAGTTATGTGTTAATTACTAGGACCTGTATCACTAAATCATTATTATCTCAAAAAATTCTTAGAATTTAAAATATTTACTGGCTCTAAGGATTTAAAACGAATCAATCAATCATAAAAGACATTTTCCTGGTGAGGCTAGAATATGAATGCGTCATCTATTAGGTTGGTGCAAAAATAATGTCGTTTTCTCACATAGTAACAATATGTGAGAAAACGACATTATTTTTGCACCAACTTAATACTTAAGCCAGGTGGATAGACTCAGTGGTATCGTTCTAAGGGTCATTTTCATAAAGTATTCCATGTATAAATTCTCTATTACTGGAAGCAATGATGATCCCATTACTATATCTTCTCTCCATCCATATATTTCAGAAGCCAGGTGAAGTATGTTGTTTCTACGTGGTATGTTAACATTTACATTTCGGTTGTTCCTTTGGGATACCAGTGCTTTCCTCAAGTATCGTGCCGAATTCCAGTTCTTCTCGAACCACTAACATGGCTTCATCTGTCGAAACTTCGTTAAACAAGTTCATACCCTCGAAGCTCACCATCTGTGTGCATTGAATGCGAGCGTCTTTAATTATTTCCATACATTGGGTTGAGTTTTTTACATTGAATGGTGACTTGCCTGTCAGACATCTGCTTAATAGATGACATGCTGATTCTTGACAACTAAAAATAGATCTTAGAGTAATGCCTTCTTTATGGATATCGGGACGGCACTATCTATGTGGTAGCTTCCTGTGGCGCTGGTTCAGCTGTCTGTTTTTCATTATTTTTTCAAGATGTTGACAACTTTATATTTCTAATGTTTAGTCCTTCTATAGTTTGCAGTAGGTATTATCTCTTACTTGGCTTGCCAATATTTATGAATACACCAACTTATCCATCCTAACAATAATGCTGTCGATAAATTGGTTATACTGATATTACTATATAAAGTTTCAATGAATATTCTTTCTTCTTTTGTAATTTAGGATTTAGGAGGTTTGGTTATATTTCGTTCTTTTCTTATTTTTGTCTGAATTCGCCTGACTGTGATTTAAGAATCTTCATGACAGCGTCCTTAACTGGGGCTATTATGCCAATGTATGACACCCGTTTAGTGGTAGTTAAAACAAATCGTCGTTTAGTCCCAACTCTTCTGATGAATGGAATAGTAATGCTAATGATAATATTATTTGTTTCCTTATAAGGAAAATATTCAGTATTGATTGACCGAATAGGCAGTACTACTATCGTTTGAAATTTATCAGATATTTTCTATTAAAACAATTTTTAAGAAAAACAAATTTCTTAACGCCATTGTTTATCCCTCTTTCCAATATTGACGAAAGTTCCCTCCCTAAAATTTTGTTTCTAGTAGTGTGCGACGTGATCATCTTGATTTTGTTATTTTCTTTTCGTGTTACTCGTGTTATTCATTTTAGTTGTTGCTGCTGCTGAAAGACCTCAAGTGATGCGGTTTCTGTCATTTGATACAGTTCTTTGCGATTCTGTAGCGCCAGTCGAAAAAGGATGGTCCTCGTTATCACCTACAGGCTTCATTTGCTCGGAAACATTTTAACTATTAATCTGAGAATGTGGTTGTATACATCTGTCTGTATTTCTGAAATGAGGTATTGTAACTATTTACATTGTTCGAACTGTTGTCCTCCACCTGATTGGCATATTCACAATGTTTCGGCCATTCTACACTCCGGCCATCTTTGGGTGATATTTGTTGGAATTTCAAACCGAATACTTTATTTAGACCACGGGTTTAGATTGTTCTAATTCCACGTGCAAGGCTTGGTTTTTTGCAAGGGGTCGGAAGTCCAAGTTTTTGTTTCCTCTGCTGTGGTCTGGTATTGAACTCAGAACTCTTTGGGTCAAGTCACTTGTGAATCAATCAACTAATGCTTTTATCGAGAGTACATGGCCCAGTGGATAAAAAATTGAAATCATGGCACGTGGAATTAGAATACATTAAAAGTGAATAGAAAAAAAAAAAGAAAAACTATATATGCATCTAATTGGGCACCTCGACGTGGTGTAATTTTTAGCGAGTTTGTCTCGCTAGACCAGTTAAGACTGAATAGCGAGTTCGATTCTCACTGGTTGCTCTACGCTTCGAAAATCATTTTGGGGTTCTTCGACGTGATAAAATGATTTATGAATTTAAACGCAGTACTAGAATGGCGTGTTGGCTATATGTAACCGTAAGTTCTTCTTGCTTCGGAACTATCTTCCGTCTCAATGCTTTCCAGTAAACTTTAATCTTAAAAATTTTAAATGCAATGTCAGCCGCTATCTACTGTCCTCATTTACTACTCTTCTTTTGTCCTCACCCCTTAGTAATGATTATGGTTCCTAATTCTTCCACACCCAGTAACCCCTTGTGTCTTAGTGGCTATACTGCCTTGCATAAGGCGAACTCGGTTAAAAACAAAAAAAAAAAACAAAAAAAAAACTATTTCTTCCAAAATTTTTAAAAATATAATATACATAGAATTGATAGTAACAACAGTGGAAATGACAATTTTGATAGATTATAAATATGATAATAGCCATAATCATGACAATAATGGCGATGATGATAACAATAACGTTGTTTTTTAATATCGTTTTAGATTTGATTTTATTAATGATTTCATACCAAGCAAGACAAAACATATTTTAAATTGTCAATATTGCTAAATTGTACAAAAAAATCCTTTTTCCAAGTCAACACTTTTCTTTACTGTTGTAAGAATATTTTAACAATTAGAAATATATTTTAACAATTAGAAATATATTTTAACAATTAGAAATAAGAAATTACAAGACAACTTTCCCTGGTTGAAACAACCAGGGAAAGTTGTCTTGTAATTTCTTATTTCTCTATCTTATGCCATGTCCTTTCAGAACGTGGACAATCCTAGTTCTCTATAATTTCTTGTCAGTCTTTTTATCTTTATTTTTTTAATCTTTTCACCCCAAGCAAGGCAATAAAGCCCCTAAGAAGCAAGGTCTTACTGTGTGTAAGAGAATATGAAAAAAATATATTAAGGAGAGGGAACAATAAAATAACAGGAATTAAGACGATAGAAAATGACGATTGACGTTTCATTTAAATTTTTGAAGATCAAAGTTGACTGGAAAGCAAAAAACTAGAAGAGATTTTCACAAAGAAGTTCTTGAGAAGAAACTGCTAGCATAGAACTTACGGTTACATCTATTCTTTTGCAAACGTAATTTTCCGCAGTAATTTTTAGCACCTATTTTTATGTCTAATTTCAATCTAATTTCAACCAATCGAGGAATTCGAAACGATGGGATCAATTTCCGTTATAGTGTTAGTCTGTGCGCATAAAAATCTACAAATTGTTTCAACCAATGCAACATTGAAGAATGAAGAACATTTTCCTGTCAATCGAATGCATTAACGTCAAGTACAGTGAATAGAAACAAAAGACGTATATATATGTCTAATTGAACCCTTCGACGTGCTGTAATGGTTGGCAAGCTTGTCTCGATAGATCAGTTATGACTGATTACTGTGTTTTTCATACTTTCGGCCTTGTACCATATTTATTTTAATAATGTTTACCGAATACAAGGCCCAAGAGACGCGGGTAGAGGGTTACGGTGTGGAGTTGTATAAGCGTAAGTAAGGACAAGCGTTTGGAGTATAGAGTTGAAGTAGACTTTAGATTGAACCGGAAACCCAATCCTAAGCAGGAAACAAGAAATAAATTTCTACTGCTGTTCGAAAGACGGTGGATAAGCGGTGAACCGGACGATAGGTGAGCCTCAGCTACGTTTAGAAAATCACCATATAAATATATCGTAATTCTGCACGTTTTTCTTTCTTATTTAACAATCAAATAAAACTGACAATGCTGCTGTGGCTTAACTAATTTTTTGTTTTAATTTCCCACTTGGAAGATTAACGCAACATAATCTTCCACTCCTACTCCTGTGTAAAATTAAGCTCAATTGTATTGCTATGAGAATGTTTCTATACAATCGTTTATCTCGTTTCACCTTTATTCCATCGTCCTATCTTTGATTCTCTTTTCTCTTCCCATTCTTTTTTCAAACACACAAGCACATTGTCTATGAATATCAGCCTCTTTCTTTTATGTGTCACGATTGCCCTCTTCCCTCCAGTAAGTGATCATGGCTATCCACATCTTCCTATTCCTTGTAGGTGTTCGACGCTTTGCCATCCCTCTTTATTCCCGATGTGCCATCTATTCGCCCAAACTCATTAAGTAGGTTACTGGTTGTTTCTCTCTGTCCTTTTTGCCTTGCGAGTGTTAAATTTTGCAATCCCTCTTTTTTCATTATGTCTCCCAGAAATTTAAACTTATTTTTACAGTCGCCCTGTACAAGGCCTGGGGGACACTCGAGTTAGAGAGAAACATTAACAGGTAGTTTATATGGATAGAAGAAGATAACGGTTGACCCTAGACTTGAACAGGTTAAGATTGCAGTGAATATTGGGAATCGGTTCCATAGAGCAGTGGTTTGCGAGAAGAAACTGTTTCGAGTGGGACTTCTAACCGATGGAATACGGAGGTAATGTGGATGGTTTGCCACTATGTAAGTGGCATGGCTGCTCCTCGCCGTAAAGGTTCAATCTGGCGGAAGTAAGAAATGTAATTCGTCCAAGCACTTTCCATGGAAGTGGCGGTAGAGTAGTGAGTGGCTCGCCACATCCCGCCTGTCAGAGAGAGGTAGTTCTAATTTTAAGTATGTGTTATTTTAGTTTCCATTTTATTTAAGTCTTCCTCGTTGATTACATGTTCCGTCCATGGTATTCTTTGTATCCGTCTGTAGAGTGTCTGTTCCTTCGAGTCTCTTCTTCATCTGTTAGAATATTGTCCAGCATTTCCTTCCCTATAAGAGAATTGATATAACATAGCAGTACAACACTCTTTTCTTTGATTCTAACGAAATTTTTTTATCTTTTAATACTTTGATTTTTTTTTTTCTGGAATCAATATTTCACTATTCAAATGCTCCTTCGGATTTCTGTGTCATACTTTCTATCGTGTTACTGCACTAGTCAAATTTCTGTACCGGATTGATTTTGATGTCATCAACTCACCTCTTGGCAAATTGACTATGATGATCCTCGAACCCCGGTTTCATGACCAGAAAGCGAGTGTTCTAATGACTACATATATATATATATATATATATATATATATGTGTGTGTGTGTGTGTGTGTGTGTGTGTGTGTAAGCAAATATATGGATATAGATCCGACAGTATGAAGAAAATATACGGAAAAAACAAACAAAAATCCTTAAAACAGCATAATTGCATATAAGGATTTTTGTTTGTTTTTTCCGTATATTTTCTTCATATATATATATATATATATATATATATATATATATATATATATATATATATATATATATGATGTCGACACAATGCAGATTTATGAGATATATTTGCCACTACAAAGTAAGCAGATGTGTACTATTGACAATTTGGAAGATATATATAAATGTTGATAGGAATAATTGTTATAAAAAGGTGGTTAAGTATCTACATTAATACGTATACTGGTTTTTGAGAATTACGTTATATTTTATTTCTTTGTAATCTAAGACAAATATTTTAGCATTTATTTTTGATGGAAAACAAATACTTAAGTATTTATTTGTGATGGAAACCAAATATTCAAGTATTTATTTGTGATGGGAAACAAATATTTTACTATTTATTTATGATGGAAAACAAATATTTTAGTATTTGTTTTTGATGGAAAACAAATATTTTAGTATTTATTTATGATCCAAGACAAATATTTTAGTATTTATTTGTGAAGTAAAACAAATATTTTACTATTTATTTGTGATGGAAAATATAAAATAAAATATCTTAGTATTTTTTTTGTGATATAAAGCAAACATTTTAGTATTTATTTGTGATGGTAATGCTTTAGGCAGAATTTACATCCCGCTCAGGATCACCGAAAAATTGTTAAGAAACCAAATAGCAAGCAGATACCTGACACTAATATCAGAGTTCCTCTTCTCAGAGTATGATGAGAAGGTATTGTTTATAATCTAGATCCTATGTGCTAACAACATCTCTTATATGCTCAATGGTTTTCAACAGATAACAATATAAGTGACCCTTTATTAAGAAAATAAATTTTAGTCTTTAGTTAATTTTTATCGACATAGATTTATAGCTAAGTACATACAAATACTGAAGTTCGAGGGAAATGAATAGCGTTCGAACAGAATGTAAAACGAATTTTTATCACTACACTTTATGAGCAATCTCATTTGTGATATCGCTGCCAAAAAGAAATACTTCGAAAGAGATGGTGGATACTAGATGTTAGGGTATGTAATTTGCTTTATGATCAAATTTCTTGGACTTGTATTATCTTGTATTGAGCGATGCTGATGAACAATCTTCAAATAGTCAAGCAAGAATTCTTAGATATTTTCTGGACAGAACTAAGACATGTTCTGTTGTCCGGTCTCATTAGTTGCTGTAATCAGAAATCACAATATTTCAGTAGGGTTTTGGCATCTCGAGGCGGTGTAATGGTTAGCAAGCTTGTCTCGCTAGAACAATTACGACTGAGTAGTGAGTTAGATCCTCACTGGGTACCCCATACTTTCGGCCTTTGCCACATCTAAGCTACACTTGGAAAATCGCTATTTTAGTAGGGATTTTTCACGAAATATCCACCCGAGATTGGACTTGTGGCAAATAACTTGCATGTACATTTTTGCATTCGTCGAAACCCAAAACTAAAACTGCATTGATTAATAAATTAAGAAACCAACAATTCCGTATATTAAAATGATTACTTTGTTTATTTCTTCACTAACCTGAATATACTAAGACTTTTTTCTATTTTATAACATCTAAGTTAGCACAGGTAAGTAACCAAGTGCGTATTTCAAAGTTAATAACCTTCAAATTATTTAGTTTTCTTTTTATGATTCATTATTCACTCTATGCAAAGTAAAAAAATATGTTTACTTGTTAATATATTTAGGTATAATTTTTATATAGAAAAACATAGTGTATAAAGTCTTTATTAATATCAAAGCAGAGCTCGGAAAACTCAGTTTGAATATAAAATTATGGCGAAAAAAGCTTGCAATACCTTAATTCATAAATTATTGAGTGAGATTTACCGAATCTACAGTCACTCCTCACATAACGACCTGGTACTAAGCGAACTTGTCGTTAAGTGAGTACCTGCCCGCTCTTCCAGGCATACGCGTATAATGGGTTTGTGTTAAGCAACTTCAGATAATTTTAATTTCCCTTTTGTACCATTGCTAACATTTCTAATTCATTTCTAAATGTTTAAACAGTACAGTAGTGTACTGAACAAGAAACGTAATAGACCAAATCGAAAATCAGTTCGAATTTTTTATAATTAGTTCGGTTTGCATATGACTCTGTTCAGCACAAGTAAATTTTTTTTATTTATGTTTCACATTATTTGTCCATTTTATTTATTTTGATATATTTTCAAGAAAGAGAAAACAGTCACGTTCAATGTTCTCGTACAACATATAATAACGACGGATTGCTTTTATTTTATTTTATAAGAATTAATAGCTGGTCATAAGTCCGAAGTTTTTAAATAGGTGCGACGTCAAGTGAGAAATGGCAGTATCTTAAAGACCATGTTTCCATATGAATTATTCCCAACAAGACAGTTTGCTAAAAGATGCCCAATCTATCATATATATATATATATATATATATATATATATATATGGATTTTTATTTTATATATGTATAAACATATATATATATATATATATATATATGGATTTTTATTTTATGTATGTATAAACATATATATATATATATATATATATATGAATTTTTGTGTATATATATGTTTTGCATATACATATATATATATAGATAGATAAATACACACACACACATACATATATATATAATTATTTATTTAAAAATTATAACATAAATATGTTATAAAATCACTACAAAAATAGCCATTTTGTTTCAACATCTCTGCTGTCAAGTGATGATGTTGAATGATCTACATTCAACATCATCACTTGATAAGACACCAGAGGTGGTGAAACAAAATGCCTACTTTTGTAGTGATTTTATAACATATTTATGTTATAATTTTTAAATAAATAATTATATTCGCTCTACCCTGTATTGAGTACTCTTTTAAGAATAGTAATTGTTGGTTATTGAAATTTATTCCGTATACACCAATCATATACTTGTATATATATATATATATATATATATATATATATATATATATATATATATATATATATATATATATATACGTTTTTTTACATTTAGAAATATGCACTGCATTATGTGTTTTCGCAGAGTAATTTGCATCTAGATGTTGGGGTGTTTTCATGTTTGTTTAAATGGGTCCGTAAACCCACTTGAAAATATTTCAAACTTCGTAAAAGAACGTGCAAAAATATTAGAAGCACTAATTATTAAAAACAAAAAGTCAATACATAAAATATCTGTTACGAACACGGCCATCATCTAATGGTCGTATTCAGGAATTAAAAATATGTCAAGCTACAAACCAATTGCAATAGCGCAGTAAGAATCTTTCTAAAGAGCTAATAGATTAACCAAAAGCGCTTGGAATGAATAATCATTTGAACAATTTCTATATATACTAAATCCAATAAAGAAATCTCTTGTTCGCACAAAACAAAAGCACAATAAAAGAAACTTGACTGAAGTATCTTGTCAGCCATTTTTAATGAGACTTTTATTAGAAAAGGATTGCTGCCCAAATACACCATTATATAATATATTTGAGTGAAGTAAAACACATAAAACAAACATTAGTCAACAATAATTATTCCAGCTACATCATCGATAAACAAATAAAATTATTCTTACAAAAAATACATGACACCAGTAATAAAAATACCAGACAACAAAACATCATATTTTACGGCAACCAGATGCACAATAATTACAAACAGGACGAATTCGTGATACGAAAAATAATTAAACACCATATTTCTGCTATAAAACCTGAAAACACGTAAAACATATTAATTTTGTCTGAATGGGTCAATTTTATTTACTTCGGGAATTAAAAAATCGTATATCATAGTAGAGAAAAAATTTCACAGCCGAATTAAGCAATGCATATGGGGTATACAGGGTGCGCCATTTATTTAGAAACAAACCTTTCACATGCTAAAAATGAAATCGTGACCAACACGAATGACAAATACATAATCTGTGCATTTAGTCGCATCTGTGGCCGCATCTGTGGCCGCTTCAAAGCCACCCTTGAAGTTGAAAAAAATTATCGAATAATGTTTTTCTGTTTTCTAAAGTTAAACATTTGTACACTTTTAAACATACTGAATATAAATATCTTTATTTTTCTTCATTTGATCTCAATTACCTGGTGCACTGTGTAATGTATTCAAAGATTCACTGACAAAATGTTATTCTGAACATATTGCTTGTATAACATACAAATTCATTTACAAATAAACATCGAATCCATTATTATTTATTCTTTTACAGTTTTATATATATCCTCAGCCTATGAGGAAGAGACAGCCATTAGCTTACCGTGCTGACCCAATGCGTATAGGCAGGGGCGGATGCGACACTCTTGGCCTATTATGTGTCTTTTCGATTCATACCTTTCCCAAGAGTGTTTGTGCATAAGTGGATGTAAGGAACTCTACTTGAATTCGAACTCGGCTCTCTGATTTCTCATTCTGAGCCATTATACATTACACCATCCGCACACACAAGCTTACAGTACCTGGTATTCCCAAGTGGTCACCAATCAAGGTACAGACCAGGTTTGACTTTATAGTTTTTATATTCTTCCTAATTTTAATTGCATTTTTATCGAAATTTTACTATGGTTCGAACCTACCTCATAGTTTATCCTTTATTTATGATACGGTGGAGTAATGGATAGCTGCTCATATTAAGGAATCGGAGAGCCGAGTTCGAATTCCAGTTTAATCCATTACATTCACTTACGTGCTAATACTCTTGGGAAAAGTATGAATCCTCTTCTTCTCCCCTCAGCTATGGGTAAATAGCAGAACAGACCGGGTTCTGTAGTCTTGAATGGCAACTACTCTACTGCAAAAAGAAATGGCAACCTACTACGGGAAAAAAATCTGCCTCGTCAGTCATGTATCGAAAGATACATAATCGCCCAAGCGTGACACATAACTGACTGATAATTCGCACTTTCTACTCACTGCCGTAGATAGACGGTCTGGATAAAATTGCGATAAACATTCAGATGAAAGTAAATATTTGTCAAAGATGAATTGTAATGGTTAATGAGTTTTCATCAAATAAAAAGAAATTAAAAAAAACAATACTATGAAATGTTGACAAATTCAACGACATATGTTATTCGAATATTGATTAGCGACAAATATGTTTTCGAACTAACGCTCATCTTTTAGGAATTTCATTTCGTGCGACGTTTTTTTTTTTTAATCTAAATCTTTTTTTATTCCACTTTAACTTATATCCACACAAATAAAAACTTTAAACATCATCTCCCTTATACGCGTTTATGCAATCATCATGTGCCTGAGGATTGCGTGGAATCGTATGAAACTGGAAGGTGTGGTCGGCCACTGGCCACGTAAGGATATCTCCAATATTTATCAAGCATGCTATTGAAACAAGTCTAAATATTTCCCAGCAACAAAACGGCACTGAAATTAAAATTTCTGTTATTTATTGATTTCTTCCAGGCTTACATTTCTACATTGAATTCCAGTCTTTAAACTTTAAACTTTAAACTTTAAACTTTAAACTTAACTTCCTTGTCCAGTCTATTTCCGTTTTTCATAGACAAATTGTTAGGTACGTTTTATTTTCTTTCAGATGTGATTCGAGATTTGAGATTTTCAAATCAGTTAATTATGTTCTTTGGGGATTTATCTCTCTGTTAAATAAAATTTTATTCCTTTTTAATTTAATTTTTTTTATTTTATTCACTTGGAGAACCTACCAACGTTTTTCTCTTAATCAAATGGAAATAGAGTCCAACATTGGTTAAACTTAACAAAGCTAATGAGTAAATGTCGAAATATATGGGATCATGTTCATTTTGTCAAGTTTTGAAGAATTCAAAAGATTTAGAATCAATCTGCTATGTGTAAAATTTGTGATGCTCTGCGCTAACATCACACATTTTACAATTCGCAATTTGACTCTAATAGAATCAGAATTTACTTTCTGTGAAGAACATATTTATCTATAATCTATATATTGAAACGTAGTTATTAGCTGAATCTTTATCTGGAATTATCACTCTATAATTCCCTATGTATCACGACCTGATTGCATTAATAAGGAAGATGGTTATGCTAAAGAAGTAATATGTTTGTGTGAAATAAAAGGTTTTATTTTAATTTTATTAAACTGTGGAATGAAAAAACCGCTTGACAAGAAAATTGGCTCATAACTTTTGTATTCATTGATTTAATTTTATTTTTAAATTAAGTGATAATTTTTCAAAGTAAAAATCAGATTCATTTTCTAAAAAAGATGAAAAAGAAATCTCGAAAAAACGAATAAAAACTAAAACCTCCGACCCCAAAAATATACTGGATATGAAATTATTATGAAATATATATTTCGGTCACTTTGTCTCATTGTAGATAAATTATTATGGTGGCACTCATTTGCCGAAGCTGTTTGCACGCATCCGTTGCCATGGCAATGAGAGCCACTTGGCGGATTGTGAACGGTTTGAATATCATAATCAAGTGAAGTGCAGCAAAGACGTGTCTGTGGCTGGAGTCATTTGCACTAATGGTCTGTATATTTGCATCAAGTCTCTATTCTTAAATATACTCTCTCTCTCTCTCCCTATATATATATATATATATATATATATATATATATATATATATATATATATATTTGAATATATTTGAAAGGGTACAGAAGCGTATTAAGGCATTAAAAACTAGAAATTTTATATTATGGACCATGATAGATTTAAAATAAAAACAAACACCAGTCGACCGGTTTCGTCCCCTCTCATCAGAACTGTTAACGGGGAAATTATGAGGAAAAGAAAAAGAAGTCTGTTATGCATGACATGAATGATTGGACAGGAAGAAATAAATTATTATAAAAGTTATACCAACCAAGATGCTAGAAATGCAGCACAGCAAGTCCAAGCAAACAATCTCTTTGTTTACAAAGAGTAGGTTGCCTGAACCTGATGTAAAGCGTCTCCAACAACTTAAAGAATCCTACTTGTGCGTTGAATTTCAGTGTGAACTGGTTTTCTGTTTTGGCCAGTTCGCACTCGCTATTCCATCTTAAGGTGTTGTCCAATCATTCATGTCATGCATAACAGACTTCTTTTTCTTTTCCTCATAATTTCCCCGTTAACAGTTCTGATGAGAGGGGACGAAACCGGTCGACTGGTGTTTGTTTTTATTTTAAATCTATCATGGTCCATAATATAAAATTTCTAGTTTTTAATGCCTTAATATATATATATATATATATATATATATATATATATATATATATAGTAAAATCTTAAGTGGTCAGTAAACGACCACGACTTCCAGTTTCATGCGCGTTTCTGCAATCAACATGTGCCTGATGATTGCGTGGAATCGTATGAAACTGGAAGTCGTGGTCGGCCACTGGCCACTTGAAAATATATTAAAGTTCTGGCATTTTTATGGCATTGGGCGCTCTCTTTTCCAATCTCGGGCAGACTCTTTTGGAGGTTGCTTATCCTTATCCCTAATTATATATATATATATATATATATATATATATATATATATATATGCTCTTGGAATAATTTAGCTTGACACCTTCAAATATTTTTTTAAAAGGCATATTAAATTACCTTGATTGCTTTGTCTAATGATACATGTATTCTAATACCAGAGTTTCAAGAAATCAAACCAATTTATGTTTGACTGCAAAATTCTATTTGTTCTTATTGTTTTATTTGTGCTTGAATTAAAAATGAAAACTAATTATTTAAAATTGTCCAAGCTGATCGTAATCAAAATAAAATGAATAAAAACCTAAACAGAATAAAGAATTTTTTTCTTTTAAGACAAAATAGTTTTAATACAAATCGTTCTTATCTCCCACTCAACTAATTGCTTATTTTCCTTTAAATTTGTGTTGCACCTTGAAAAGTGAAATTTAAGTTTCAAATTCTTAATTTTCTCATTCTTTGTTTCTTTTTTATTTTCTGGAGGTTTATATCGCTGTATTTGAATCTGTTCACATCTTTGCCATTTTATTCGAACTCTCTTTTATCTGTCTTTTTTCACAGTACTTCCTGACTTGATTCCCGATGCATTAGCTCTTCAAAATTCTGTACGTCTTGAGGATCGACCACTTTACTACCTGACTTGTTCCATGGAAGAAAACTGTTTGGCTGATGAGGCCTACGAAATAAAAGAACGTTCTCATGGTAATTTATTTTATGATTCTCTCTAAAACTATAAGGAAAACTGCTGTTTAAAAAAATCAGCAAACATTTTTGACACATAATGAGGAAAGAAATCTTATAGAATTTAACAGGACATTTTTTCTTAATCATTTCACCCCAGGCGAGTGTTAGAGAAAAAAAATACTTTTAATGAGAAAGGACAATAAAAGAACAAGAATTAAGAAGATAATGATAACGACCAGATGTGGCAGCAATATTCAAAGCAAGGACAAATGGTAGAATTATAAATATGTAAGATTCTGGCGAGAATTAGCCATTTCTAGCCTTGTAAATTTTAAACTGCTTTTATTTAACCACCATAGAGAACCTTTTCTGCTTGCCATTAGTGTGGCTGATGCTAATCTATAGGAGAGCAACTCTTTGCGCCTTCTTGTTTCCACTGACATGAAGTGGAGCGATTATATTGAATCAATTTGCTATGTTTACTGTTAAGTTAGTTGGTTCACTGTGTCATGCCAGACAGTTTTTTTCTCGTCAGAATCCATCTAGCATGTTTATAGATCTACCATTCGTCCGTGCATTGAATACTGCTGCCATATCTGGTCTGCTACTCCTACTATATATCACGAGACTCTTGACAGAATTCAAAGATGGGTCTGTAATATAATAGATCCTGACTTGGCATCCCGACTTCAGTCACTTTTTCATCGACGTGATGTGCATTCGCTCTATCTTTTCTTCAGTAATTGCAATGAGCTTTCCTCTTTGGCACCGTGACTGCATCAATTTAAGCGCAGTACTGGATTGGTAACTAAGTTTCACCGTTTTACTGTTAAAATAGCTAAATGCAACAATCACTTCTACTACAAAAGTTTCTGTTCTCGCACTTCACATCTGTGGAACTCCATTCTGCTTCTAGCTTCCCTGATAATTACAATCTTTCAAAAATTTAAGTGCATAGTCAGTCGCCATCTTCTGTCTTCTTGAACCCCGTTCATTTTTTATCCTTCCCTCAATCCTCCCTATTCTCAGTCTTCTGATTCATTTTCACTTGCACTCAGTAACCCCTTGAGCCATGAAAAAGGTTATTAGCCCAATATAACCAATATGACACAATCTGATAAAAGTATTCCGCGTACATGCATCACAGCCAAAAAATGTGCGATATGCTGACAGGTCGTCGTAAAAGCAGACTATAATCTTGGAGGTAGAGCCCAGTTAGAAATACCTTCAAAGTTGACCAGTCCGCACAGACAGCCTCCAATTGTTTGCAAATATAAGCGATATCTCTCCTGGCTGCCTCATCATTCAAACGTAAAAAAAAACTCTCGACACCCGGCCATGATACTTACTGATTACAACGGCTCATAAACAAAAATTCACAGTGCGTCGGTCTCTAGGGGGTATATACTCAAATGATTAAAGTCATGCAACTGACAAGCATATCTGTGGTATCAGTAGTACGGGCGTCATGTGGACTGGCACAAATCCCTCCACAAACACCAAAGGTGAGAGAGAGTTGTAACCGATGTTGATAAGAGCGGTTGAATGTTTTTGTCGTGAACGAACACACTCTGGAATATCTCACTACAATGACACTATGATCTCGACTGTGGTCGATGAGGAAGAGAGGTATTGACTTCTAGCATCCATTGCCTATTATTAAATATGTTTTTGCTTCATTTATCATCTTTTGTTATTATTAGCAGAACTGTCTACATTTATCTTTCACAGCGTGGATTACTGCATCTCGAAGACTTTTACGCTTCAGCAGCATTGTATACAACATAGGAACGGCAGACTTCATTCCAAATTCTCCCAAAGACGCCTGGGAATGGCACCAGTGTCACATGTAAGATTCCGTTTTCTATTTCTTACCAGATTATATAATATTAAAACTATTTGATTAATAAACTTATTTTGTTCCTGTGCTCTTTTTACTAAAAGATAAATAGAGTAAGATCCATGTTACATGAATATGAAATATTATAATCCTCCAAACTAGTTACCTGCAAAAATTCGCTAAAAAAGAGCAAACCATGATGAAAAAATCCCCCAAACTTAATAAAAACAAATTATTATCATCAAAGTGTTTATGTTATTAATAACAGGAAAGGCCAAAGTATTTTTTATTATTTTATTATTTTTTTTATCCTTTCTATCACGTTCGAAATTTTGGTTAAAATTTTGCGTCAGTGGGTGGGCCAAAGATTAATATCCTTTTTGGTGTTAAGAATACATTGTTTTGAATATTCTTGCGCAAATTAAATAATTTAATTTTAATGAAATTTTCAGAATTTATTCACAAATAAATGAAATTATTTTTGAAATTTTTATTTTTTTTTTTTTTAATTTTGGTAAAAATATTTCTTTTTACATCTGTTAGCTTACATTTACTTAATTTTATGAAATTTCTAGAAATTAAAAATCCACCCTCTTCATACTGATGTTAGTTAAACGCTGGTCTCCTTGGAGAATTTAAATCACCAATTTGTTTTTGTCAAACAGAAACATCATTTAACGAAAATCTGCTCTGAACTATATTTGCTAATCATAAATGAAAAAGCTTAGTACAAATCATCAAATACCAATATTTTTAAAAGAATTTTGAATTTTTTGCATATGTATAAACAAGCTGGATTGTTAGACATTATCAGAGACTAGAGTAAATTTAAAGCTAAAATTTCTAAAATTCAATAAAACATTAGATTACAGACAGAATTTACTTAAAAGTTATATATAAAAAGGCGCTCACGCCGTGAGTTTTTGACGAAGCCAAGTGGGAAAACCCACAAAGTACATAAAAATAACAACTCGTACATCAACTCTGGTAGTCGACAAATTGTGTAAGATAATCAACGTCAACACTTTTATACAACTTCCTTGATAAAACTAGTTTCTTACTAGAAAAAGACAAGATTTGAAAGATGAAAAAAAGACATTGTTGAATCATGACGACTCGAATAGCCTGAAAATGAATCGAATAATAATATTTATTTTTACTTATAAAAGTTTTCATATGGATTTTAAAATGAATGAAATTTTTCAGCCACAGCTTTCATTTCAATGACTCTGTGTTTTTAAATCTTAAGTGTAGAGCCCGGTTAAGGTTTTTTTTTTTTTTTCAAATACCTGGTGCGCCAAGGATATGAATAACCCCAATTTCTTCCATTTTCCAAATCTAAGAAGTTCCACTCAGACAGCTTTTTCCCAGGAAGTGCCACACTGTAGAATACACTCCCACGTGGATGCTTTCCTGAACACTACAATCTTAACCTCTTCAAGTCTTCCTTAATCGCTATCTTCTTTATGCTTATAATATTCGCTTCCCACCACCTCCTCTTTCATTCATATCACACACCTCATTCATCATAAGCATTTTCAAAGTAAACATCTTTTTTGGGTGGCACTCGAGCCTTGTGAAATTATAAAATAAAACTTCTACCATAAATGATCAACTTGAGTAAGGAGGCTGATGAGAACAGTTACGCTACAGGAAACCTCTTTTTTGATTGTATTCAGCTCTACCATGTACATACGGTCATAACACGTTGAAACATCGGTTCTCATACGATCACCGAAGTTAAGCAACGGTCAGTACCTAGATGGGTGACCGCTTAGGAATACCAGATGCTGTAAACTTGGATGTTCATATGGTGTAACGGATAATGACTCGGAATTGTTAATCGGGAAGTGAAATTCCAATTCCATTTGAGTTCGTTATTTTCACTTACCCTTAAAAAAGGTATGAATCCACCTCTTCTCCTCCAGTTATGGGTTAATTAGTAAATTATTATTATTAGAATCTAAATTCTTAAAACCTAAAATATTTTCTGGCTTTAAATAACCTGCAATGGTTGATAAGTCGTAGAATACAATCAATATATGTAAATATGGCACGCTGCAAATATATCCCTTATTTCATGTCTGCGGTTATAGTTGTTGTTTTAGAAAGCACAGTTTATATTCTTTCATTGTTCATTTAGAACCTTGGGATCACTATTAATAAGCTTATTTCATCCCAAGCGACGCTTAAAATTTAACGAGCGACTTTTTTTTTATTTATTTATTTTATTTTTATTTTTTTTTTTTTTTGGTCAATTGACAGGCATTACCATAGCATGGAGGTGTTTGCTCATTATGATATTTTGGACTTACAAGGCAATCGAATAGCACAAGGCCACAAAGCCAGTTTTTGTTTAGAAGATACGCGATGCCCCCCAGGTATTACTCCAAAATACAATTGCTTGGGATTTGGTGACCAAGGTAAGTATTAAAAAAAAAACATTTTTTTTTTACTTTTTATCTTTTAGTGATTTTATAACAACCGTACTCCTAATTTTGATCGATTTTTTAAAAATAATATCTACATTTCTACAGTCAATATATACGAAGAGTGTGCCACCATCTACTCGCATTTATTCCAAATTCTATTGAAACCAATTCTCACTTTCCAGCCTTCAAAAGCATCTCCGCGGTCTTGTAGGCGATCAATTATTTCCACCCTACAAACTCTTTCTGTTGTGTATTCCGGGATGAAATCTGGTCTCAAATGAATGACAAACGCAAGAATGAAATATAGCAAATAAATGTATTGACGTAATAATACAATTGGTAATACGGTTAGTAGATCCAGAAATTAGGTTAGTAGCAATAATAATATATATACAGTCTGGGAAATTCAGTATCGAAATAAGATTTCCTTCTGAGTCTACGTGCTCGCAACTGTGACTCCTACAAAGCTGTTACCTCACACTCTCACTCTCTGACTCTCTCACTCCCGGGTATTCACCGGCAGCAGTACAAGTACACACTGGGCGAGTCCACTTGTATAAAAAGGGATGGACCCCTTAACACTTTCCTAGAAACACAACGTCGCAAGTCTATCGCTATTTCTATAGCATATGCTCTGACGAGCTTCATTCCTTAGTTCCACCAGTTCAGACCTTCACGACTAATATCCGACATGCCGCGTATAAAAGATCGAATCATCCTCGTTATCTTCGTATTTCATTAGTAAGAAGGAAGTTCCATTCGGACAGTTTCTTCCCAATGACTGCTGTTGTGAAACAGACTCCCGAGAGGATGCTTCCCCGATCACTACACACCTCTTTAAATCTAGGGTTAACCGTTATCTTTCATACATAACCTCATAAACTACACTTCTCACAACCTCCTCTTCCGCTCATTCAACAAATTCATTCATCAACCCTCTATGTTGAATGGCTCTTGGGCCTTGTACTAGATGAACTATCAGTGAAAAGAAAAACGCGTAGCTGTTGCCAAATATTTTACTGTGTGGTATCAGTAAACGGGCTTCAAATTTCGTTTACGCGACTCGGTTGTCACAATTATGCATACAAACCACGACTGATTAAATACTGTTGCTGTACAAAAGGTTGAAATTGTCCATGCACTGCCAGTGATTCTCCATATTAGTTAAGCGACAATTTTTATATAACATTTAGATGTCAGCTGCTAATCCATTAAGCAACAAACACAACAAAAAGTGTTCATGTTTTTTTTTTCATTATCTGATGAGACACGGTGGAGTAATATATAGCGGCTCGGATTGAGGAATCGGAGAGCCGAGTTCGAATTCCAGTCTTATGATCTAATACCCTTAGGAAAGGTACTAATCCTCTTCTTCTCCCATCAGATATGGTAAATAGAGCGGGTTCTATAACCTTGGATGGCAACTGGTCTACCGCAGAAAAAAATGGTAACCTACTGAGGGAAAAATCTGCCTCGTCAGTCACGTATAGAAAGATACATGATCGCGTAAGCGTGTATCACGCATGACACATAACTGACTGATGAGACATACTAATATGACTAATACATTTGAATGTGATTTCATTATATACTACTAGTTCGATACCTGTCGATTCGCTGACGGCAGATGATCAAATTTACAATCTAAACTGCTTGTTCATTTTAAATAACACATTTATTAGAAAATATATTCAGTTTAAATACAGAAGCAGCCATAAAAAATAATTCCAAAGAGCTGCATATTTCAGCTTGTACTCTTTTCCTTTTACGTAGCCGTTGCAGTCAGTAAGGGAAATTTAGCTCTCGCAACACAAATGTCCATTTTAATTGCATCCAATTGTTCTCTGTGTGTTTGTGCGCACGCGCGTTTGCGTGTGCGTGTGTATATTGTAATATTTCTAGAAAATTGAAAAAAATAATAATAACTTTATTTATTACCGAATAATTTCCAAAAATGTTAAATATAATTATCTGATTTTTTGTGTGTTACTTATTTTTATTTTTGTCGTCTCTAACTTTATGATTTATTTGCTCAGCCCTGGGTAAGGGTTGCCCTGACTGAATTTGACGAGAATACATTATTCTAATGTCTTATTCCAAACTCAGTTAAAATGTGTGTGTGTGTGTATTTATATGTACAAGCACATTTAAGTCGCTCACACACAACGTAGACACTCGCATATACGTTAGATACCCGCATACAGTCACACGCAAGCAGTGTGTGACGGACAGAGAAACAGGTCTTCTTTTATACTATAGATTCATGAATATGTTATTTATTTTCCCAGGTCTTTCTGTAAACTGCTCCGACAACTATTATCATGACATTGACTGTCAGTGGATTGATATCACCGGAATTAAATTTGGTAATTACATCCTTAAGGTAAGCGTTAATGATTTATTACTGTTAGTTAAAGTACATATTTGGGAGAAACATTTTAACCCAGTGATGGGATTCGCAACGGTTCGCGTGGAATGTTTACTAAAATGTTTACAAGTTCATAGAATTTGTTTATTTACTTGTTTGTCTATATCTATCGCTAAAAAAAAATTAGCGATGTGACAAAAGAAGAGAGAACCGGTTCCTAAAAAAATTGAATCGCACCACGGGTACCCGGTACCTTGAATGGCTCCTTCTCTCCAAAAATTATTATTATTATTATTATTATTATTATTATTATTATTATTATTATATCTTAATATACATAAAGAAAACGGTCCATGAAAAAAGGTTATTCGATAAAATGCAATTTTCCTCCAGCTTATCACTTTCTGGGATGTTCTTACTCTTCCTATGATTCTTACTTTCTGCAAGTTCCACTGGGCAATCAGTGTCAGTTATCTATATATCAGGTCTCCATTATCTCAATCATTGCACCAATTATATCAATCGCAAATGGTATAATGATTTTCTAAACGTAGCTTTGATGTGACACAAGCTGAAAGTATGTGGCACTCAGTGAGGATTGAAATTGTTCTAGCGAGACAATTTTGCTAATCATTGCAACACGTTGTGACGTCCAATGACTTTCTCAACGTGGCACAAAATGTGTACGAAAGTATGAGGCAGCCAGCAAGGATCGAACTCACTACTCAGTCGTAACTGATCTAGCGAGACAAGCTTGCTAACCATTACAGCATGTCGAGGTGCCCGAAATGAATTTCTAGGCGTATCTTAGATGTGGCACAAGGCCAAAAGTATAGGGCACCCAGTGAGGATGAAACTCACTACTCAGTCGTAACTGATCTAGAGAGACAAGTTTGGTAGCCATTAAACTGCGTCGACGTGCTCTAATCCCAACTGGTATGATTGTGACGTCCTTCAACTTCCAAAGACTTGCGAGTTCAAACTTTAAAGGGTCCTAATTGATTACTTTCTCTTCTTCCTTTTGCTCTATCCTTCTATCAAAAGGACACGATGGATCAATGATCAACCCGTCTTTTCCTATTTTATCTTCCGCCAATATGTGCTCCAGTTTCTTAACTGACTCAAAGACTTGGGTTTATGATTGTAACATTCATTTTCTCGCTGAAAACCACTTCTCACACAACTTTCCATTAATGTTTTGGGTAACTTGTTCAAAATCTCTATTTTATACTTATTCTGAGCTACTTATTATGATGATTATTGGTATTAGTAGTAGCTGTTGCAGTAGTAAGTGAGAGTGTGGCATACCAGCAAAGTGACGCTGAAGTACAAATATAGGAAGTCCAATATAACCAATATGACACAATATGATAAGAGTATTCCGGACACATACATCACAACCAAAAAATGTGCGATATGCTGATAAGTCGTCATAACAGCAGACTATAATCTTGCAGTAGAGCCCAGTTAGAAATACCTTTATGTCAGTTGACCCAGTCCGCTCAGACGGACTCCGATTGTTTACAAATATAAGCGATATCTCTCCTGAGTAACCGTGGCTGCCTCATCATTCAAACGTAAAAAAAAACTCTCGACACCCGGCCATGATGCTTACTGATTACAACCGCTCATAAACAAAGATTCACAGTGCGTCGGTCTGTAAAGGATATATACTCAAATGATTAAAGTCAAGCAACTTACAAGCATATCTGTGGTATCAGTAGTACGGGCGTCATGTGGACAGGCACAAACCCCTCCACAAACACCAAAGGTGAGAGAGAGTTGTAACCTTTGTTGATGAGAAGGGATGAATGTTTTTTTGTCGTGGACGAGCACACCCTAGAATATGTCACTATCCACGCAGAGGACTATCGTTTGAACTAAAGAAGTACCTTTCTACTCCCAGGTGGCCCTCTATGACACCACTGGAGTTATGCACTTAAGTGCAAGTCTTGGTTAAAAACACATCGTCCTGCAGAAAGTAAACTATTCCCAACGGTCCATATTGACATTCGTAGGACAAGATTTGTTTTGGTTTATAGTGTGGACGCTATACAGTATTCAGCTGCTGCTCTTATAATATCAGCGCTTATCTGTACTATGTGACCGTCCAGAAACTGCTCTATGGGTGTATAAATTTTTATTTCATCACTGTTACCAACATCAAAGCATCACCGGCGCGTTACATTCAACATGTGCTATAATTCTCTGAAATTACTATATTTGATCTGATCTGTGCTATGGACCCTATGCAGTTCTCCACTACTCCCTTTAAAATATATTAATGTTAGCGCACATCTGTATTACGTGAACGTCCAGAACTTGGTCTCTGGGAACAGGAATGTTTATTTGATCACTATTACCAACATTAACGGACAACCTACGCATCACGTTAAACGTGAGCTACAATTCTCTAAAATAACCATATTTGTTCAAATTTGTGCTATGAACGTTATTCGGTCTTCCACTGCTGCCATCATAATACATTGATCTTAGTGACAGTCCAGAACTTGGTCTATGGCTGTAGGGGTGTTCATTTGACAAAGCATCATCAACGCGTCATGTTTCACTTCCTCTCCAAAGTCTTTAATTGAGCAAAAGGAACGCGGGTGCGTCTCCGTGGCATGATATCCGCCGCATTCGCTGTGCACTACACTGAAATTCATGTCAGTATAACCCACGGTGTACTAGTAAGAGTGTTACTATGTTAAACGATGACCGAAACGTTGAAGGTTTTATCAGAATATTTACTACTCATTACCATGTGAATACTGTTTTTTATTCCATGTCTCTTATGGATCTTCATGACTTCTTTTTCTTTATTATCCGTAAATTTCCCTTCTCCTCTATTGGCTACTAAGTTTAAACTGCTCTATTGTTTATCCCATACCTGGAGGGAATTTATGCGAAACCGAAAATAATTTAATAGGCCAGAATGTGAACTCGAAACCCCGATCCCATTTTCCGTGCCGATAACCCTTACCCGAACATACCTAAGTCAAAAGTCAAAAGTTCCTTGGTTCCTTGTTTTTTTTTGGGGGGGGGGGTCTGACATTCCTTTTCTGTATCCGCTTTGGTAGGGGGGGTTACTTTTGAAATATGAAATTGTTGTTGTTGTTATTATTTATTTATCTATTTATTTTCAGGTGGAATTCAATCCGGAAATGTACGTCAGTGAAATAACATTCGATAATAACGTGGTGGAATGTTCTCTATATTATACAGGAACATATGCCTACCTTCGAAAATGCGATATTGTGCCACTTCGCAGGCGTGACTGAAATTCTATACAGAACGTTTAAATCTAATAAAAGACAGGAGTCAAATGAATTATAAGAATTATAAAAGAATTGCGTCTCAAGGAAAGGGGAAAACAAAATTCAGCTTCTGGGCGACTAAGCTCTTCGCCGGGAACACTAGTCAGTGAAATGTAGGATTAACTTATTCTGGGATACTGATTCAGTTCTTCAAGTGGTGAAGATATGATTGGACAGTGGGGGGGGGGGAAATTCAGGCTTTAAAAATTAATATTCATAACAGTAATGATATTATAGGATGATTCTAAAATGATAGTTGCCGCCATTTATAATTATCTCTTCTGTCTGATTCCATTTACTTTCTTTACATTTTCTTTGTCATATTCTGTGTAAAGATTTTAAAATCCAAATAGCCTTTTAAAAATCAATTTAAACAAAACTATATCCATAAGTAAAGAGTGAGGAAATATCGCTTCAATACGAATATAAAGATAAATTATCATAATAAACGGGAGTAAAATAAATCTTATAGGTAATAGGTAAAAATTCTAAATTTTGATCAAATATGGTTACTTGAGTTTAATATTAACATTAATCTATATATATATAAGCGTAAATGTAGTCGGATTCATTTTTGTCCGTGATCAAACTGACAGACTTAAGGTTTTTGCCAGCTAAAAATCTTACATTTTAATTTTCTTTTTTGTTTTGCTTCTGAAAGGCAAACATCGAATTTTAAGCGATACACAGAAATTCAAATCAGAATTTTGAACAAACGCTCAAAACTGAAAAGTCAGAATCTCCCAATGTTGTTCAAGATGACTTGTATCAAAACGTATCTGTGCAAACTTTTGAAAAAACGATTCCCAGTACACAGCTCTGATGAAAAATAATTGGTAATTGTTTTTTATTTTTATTTAATCCGACATGAAAAAAATATTAATATAGCTATAAGAAATATCACAAAGAAAATCCTCACTATTTACATTATTCCGACTATTGTCCTCATCTTTGTTGCCATATTTATTGCAACGTTTCGGCCGTTGTACGCTCCGGCCTTCTTCAGGTGGTTGGAATGTCGAACTGACCCTTTATTTCGCTCACTGGGGTAGACTGTTCTAGTTCCACGTGCCATGTCTAATGGATGTCAGTTATCAGTTATCTCCTGTTAATTCCCCTCTCCAAGTTCTCTACCGCCAGGTATCGAACTCACACTCTTTGGGTCCTGTCACTGGATCTAAACAACGCCTTTATCCACTGTACCATGTGTCAAGGACCTGAATAAGGGCGGAGCGCACAACGGCCGAAATGTTGTAATAAATATGGCGACAAAGATGAGGACAATAGTCGGAATAATGTAATTAGTCTACATAATACCTCATCTCAGAAATATAGACAGATACTGAAAGAAAATCTTGTTGAAAGACTTAATAGTCAAAGATCTTTTAACTTTTAGACTAGCGCGCATAAGCATGTCTAGATAGATAGATAGATAGATAGATAGATAGATAGATAGATAGATAGATAGATAGATAAAATCTTCCTTACAAGCATACATTTGTACCAAAAGACAATAGAATCTTCCAGATATTGTAAACATAATATAAAAGAGATGTGTATAAAATCTTTATTATTTCACTTTAAAGCGTTAAATGTATCCTCAGTTTGTCTTATTGACTATTCAATATATGCGTTATTTGTATCGATCTATATGTAAATATATTTCATGTGTACATGTCTATGTGGTGTGATCCAAGATCCATAAAAGCTATCTACTTTTATGAATATTGGAGCAATATATATGTATATATGTGTGTGTGTGTATGTGTGTGTGTGTGTTTGTGCGTATCTTTTCAACTTTTCGTGTTTACTTCTTTATGTATTAATACGTTTCTTTCTTAACATTAAAATGTATCATTACAAATATAAATTTCATTCGTCACATATCACCAAAGTTTGAATGTAGAAGTTATATTTGTCTAAGCCACACACCGATCGACACCCGCAGGCAGGAAAAAAACTGTGAAAGATTTTAATGATTGTTCTGTGGTTTTTATTAAAAGATGCAAAATACAGGGATGAATGATAGACGCATACATTTCTTATCTGAGGATAAAAAATTATTATTATTATTATTATTATTATTATTATTATTATTATTATTACACCACCAGAGAAGAACACGATTTAATAAAAGAAAAGTAAAAAAGCACAGTTGTCTAACAATGTTTAATGATATTTAGACAGTATGTCTGCTTTTTAAGGTTTTATTTAAAATTTGTATACAAGTAAAAAAAAAAAAAAAAAAGATATAAAAAATAGGAGTTTGTGTACAAAATTCACATGTCATGAGAAAAATAGTTGTACTGATAATCAATGTATCAAAATGAATGAAATGCAGCCAGCGTTAATGGAATGCAACTGAAACGTAAGTAACATGAGAGGGATGTTCCTATTATTATCATTATTATTATTATTATTGAGAGAGAGAGAGAGAGGGAGAGAAGCACATCAACAAAGTGATGCTGGAGTAGAAATCTACAAAGCCCTATATAACCATCATGACACCCAGTCTGATAAGTGTATACGTGGTAAATGCATCACAGCCAAATGTGTGCGATATGGTGAGGCAATGCATCAACTTGCAGATAGAACCCAGTTGGAAACGCCTTCAGACGGTCTCCGATTGATGCTGTTCCCAAGTATCTAACTGTGGTTACCAAGTCGTGTAAGCTACTTCTTCTTCAAACAGAAAAAAGAAACAACCCTTCCGATTCCTGGTCATGATGCTCCCCCACTACAGCCGCTCATGAACTGAGATACACAATCCGTCAGCCCCTAGGGGACATGCCCAACTGAATAAGGTCGGGCAACTTGCAAACAAATCTGAGACACTGAACGGGATATTCACTGTATCTAATCTTAATTCACCAGGGCAAAACATGCACCGGTTAACAGCCATGAGAGCCATACCTAATGTAGCACCATGGCATTTATTATTATTATTATTATTATTATTATTATTATTATTATTATTATTATTATTATTTTATGACTTTCACTTCAATTATCGGCTGATTATCATTAGACTTAAGTAACAGCAAGTCACCTCAAATTTCCAACGCTGTTCTCAGTTGCTCGCAAACACCAAGGCTGTTGTTGCCTGGCCAGCTCCCAACTTTGCCCGAATTTCAGTTCCTTTAATGTCGTCTCTTGTATTTTGAGCACAACAATTACTATAAGCACGAACCTAACATTTTTCTATTTTTCGTTTCTTACATCTTCACCCTGTCAACTGTTGATATTAGCCACAGCTACGATCTATCAGTTTCTTTTCTTTGCTTACAAATACGAGACCCGGCCTACTTATATGCATAGGGTCGTAGGTCTGGATCTTGAAGCCCAAGAGTATTATACACTCACTAGATTTTTCACTAATTCCATTTGCTTATATCGTCCGCGCCAAAACCTTTGTACGATTCCCAGTGTTTATTGAAACAGTTGACTATATTCATTTTATAATCTTTTTCCCCTGGAAATGCACAAATTGCGCTCTTCTTCTCGAGATTGTGTGTGTGTATGTGTGTGTGTGTGTGTGTGTGTGTGTGTGTGTGTGTGTGTTATTTTTTTTTATATAAATTGTCTATAATTTGTTCTGGAGTTCTCAGATATTCTATTTCTCATTTTAGATATCCTCTGCGTAACCATGTTCGTGATTTTGTCTCTTTTCGTCTTTTAAATTTCCCCCTCCCCAAACGTTCGTTCCTCGTTTTTCTTTCTTTGCTCTTCCCCATTCTATTCCCTTGTTTGTTGTCCCTTTATCACTTGTTTTACTGTTACGCGCAGTTTTTCCTGTTTCTTTCTCTTCTTTGTGCGTATTTGAAAATTACTTCACCCCCAAGCAATGTGATAAAAGCTACTAAGATGCAAGGAGTTAGTAAGAGCGAAAGAAATAAAGGAACAGAATTTGACAGAAGATGACGACTGACATTGCATTTAAATTTTTAAATATCGTAGTTAACAAGAAAACAGGAAGCCGGAAGAGGGCTCCATAAGCGAATAGTACAGGAGAAGGAACTATTAGCATAGAACGGTTACAACTAGCAATTTCAACAGTGAAATTATGAGACCTAGCTGCCATCAAATTTTAAGCTATTCTTTTTTAAATGTTTTTTTTTTAATAAGTTTTACGAACCTGTGATACATACACTCGTTCGTGGTTGGAACACTACCATTGAAAGAGACAGTGATTGTGTTAGGAAATAGGGATGTGAACCTGTGATGTATAGCTATATCTTGATGTACGATATGTTTGATTGATATTGGTAATATTCGATAGCGACACTCTCAAGAATTTTCCGTCTAAGTTACTTTCTCTTTTAATAAGTGTGGCATTCTTTAGATCGAAGTTGTGGTTGAATTTAACTCTATGTATTTGATAAATTGTGTATAAAATCCTCTTAGCGTTCATAGATACGTTTTTTTTAGTTTCTGCATGTTTTCCCACTATATCGTAAGGAATAATATAATTGATAGTAACTAATTTACTAAAAACACATCTACCAAAAATAAAAATAAAATTACCTCTTCCTAAACATAAGATCATAAAAATGAGGCATTTAATCACTAATCAATATTTCTTCATCTTCGATAACAATTTTATAGACAAAAATTTGGTTTACCGATGAGGTCCCCTCTTAGAGGCGTCTTAGCTTGCCTATTTTTAGAATTTCTAGAAAATATGCCTTTGAAAAATATTTTACCACAGAATTCCGCGTATTTTAGATGCATAAATGATTCTCTATTAATACATCCACACGTTGAACACACAATAGATTTTACCTCTGAATCTGAGATTAACAACACTATTCCTAGATATCGTGCTACAGAGAACTAATAATGACCTTCAGTTGGAGCTTTACAGAAAATCTACCAACAATAATAACTTTATTAATTTCTATTCTCACCACTGTAACAATAAAATCTGGAATAATTATAAGGATATTGCAGGTTTTTAAAAGTGTTTTCTATGTCCTTCAGGTAAACATTGGTGGCAGATACTTACTGTTCTTAAATAAGAGGAAGAAAAAATATACATAGAAAACACTTTTAAAAACCTGCAATATCCTTATTACTTCATCCACAAAGCTAAGGGAAAAGCATCCAAAATATACAACTGCATATATATATATATATATATATATATATATATATATATATATATATATATTAAAATAATGAGAAAGAACAGTAAGATTTATAATCTGGTGTTCTTATTAATTATTTTTCTTTAAAAAAAAAAGTGCTCAATACAATTCTGCAGAGCATAAATTTTATAAATTTACTAATATTTACCATATTTTTAAATTAGTAAATTTATAATATATATATATATATATATATATATATATATATATATATATATATATATATATTAGTATAAACTTTATATTTAGTAGGTATACGTGTTTGAATAGACATACTTGTTTCTTGTATTCTAAACTATATAATTAAAAATAACCGCCCTAGAGTGCGAAAGATTTTTTGAAGTTTTATGAAAGAAAATGTGCCTTCCGAACGGGAATCCAGTCACATTTTCTTTAATAAGTCTTACAATAATCTAGGCCGCTTGACATTAAGTTTAAGAAACTGCTTATTTTTTTACATTAAATAATACCACTCTAGACCACTAGAAGCCTTATTTTTAAGAAAACACAGATGTCAACTCAAACATGTGTAACCACTAAATCAGGACTCTTGTCAGATTAAAAAACAACATTAATTGCTTAAAATTACTATTATATATAAAGAGATGCAGAAAAATCCTAGTCATTGTTAAGAAACCCTTCTTTTTAAAAATTCTTTTTGGTGCGTGTGTGGAGGGGGTTGAGTCTTTCCCTGTATATATTATTTTGTCTCTGTGTATCGATTATATGCGTAATGTTAAAAAATGTCCTATCATTTTTCAAAGGAAGGGATAATACTCATTGTTAAGTATTAAAAGAAATGGAATGTAGAAAAATAAACAAATATATATATATATATATATATATATATATATATATATATATATATCTTTCGTCATTACTGTTCAGGCAACTATCATTCTATTGGGATCACTATCTACGATCAGATCATTTTTAACTGTTCTCATCAGACCTTCGAAATTCAATAAGGTAGAGTCAAATCATAGGAAATCTATATTTGTTCAATAAGGCATTTCCTCTAGCAATGGCTAACATTATCTTCTCACAAGCTATTGCTCGTTCGTTCATTCTTCTCTAAGCGCCCTATCACTGTGCCCAATTTAGCTTAGTTCATTAAATTTCTATATTGTTTGATTTGTACCAAAAGAAAAACAAACTTCTGACAATGTTTAACCTTCATGTCCGCAAAAAATGTGTGCCAAAAGGATGTTTCTTCCGCTCTTACTGCATACACTTTTGATTCCATCGGCAATGTTTAGCGTTTTAAAAAGCAAAATAGATAATGTCATATGTTTATTCAAATTTTCTTTTTTTATAGTTCATTGCTATTTCTGTCAAATTATGAATAAAAACTTGTTTTCATTGTTATTTATAAAATGGTAAATAATAAATATTGCAGGTGGTTTACAAATTTTGATAATTTTGTAATATTTTATAAATTTGTGAGCAAAAAGATTTATTTTCAAATTTACTTCTTTATAAAATGTTAAATAATAAATTTATAGAAAAGTTATCTATAATAAATATTGCATTGTACTTGGTTCACAATTTTTCATAATCTTGTAAATAAACATTGCCGAGCAAGTCAAAAGTTATTGCAGTAATAGTGGTGTCAAGGGAATAACCGTTTTTTTTGTGGGGGGGGGGTTGAGCGCGAATCTTAAACATTGCCAAACTTCTCTTATTGTTTATAATACACAAATTTTCTCAATTGTACACTACATATCGTAAACCAGTCTTTCAATTGGCTCAAACACATCTTTCTGATTAGGATTCCTTCGGAATATATGATCAACACAAAACAATAAAATTGTCTTTTTTTTGGTGATACTCTTTAGCAACTGCGTAATTTTTTTGCCATTTTCACAAGACTGTAACACCTCGAGTGGGATGCGTTTGCAAATTTTACTATTCAAGACTTTACTTTTATTAGTATTCGAATCACGAGTATTGGTAATGCAGTCATGCTGTCTGTTGAAATGCAGACAGAGCCCTTTTGGTCAGTATATTTGTATAGTCATTAAAATGAAATACGTTTTATCTTGAAGCTAATATTCGAAAAACGTATCGGTAAATATCTGTTTAAAGAATGGTATTTTGCTGTATGCAAAAACCTTGTCTGTTCCTGATGAAAAGCTGAAGCCAGGTCTGGGGCAAAATAGGTTAGGAATAGTAAAAAGCTGGATTATCCAAATAAAAATCAAATGAGTTTAAAATCACTGACGCAAAACAAAATATTTTAATTCCAGCAATCTGAGAAACTTAATTCTATAAATCAAACCAGTATGGACGAATAAAGTTCATATGGCGCATCATATGTTTGTCCGCCTTCTTGTATTGTGCTGGTGCTTATAAAATCAACAAATGTATATTATAACGATCAAATATCGAACATAAGAATTGAACTCACGGCATTATCTTTGATTGTCTATGTATGTTTGTAAAGTATGCCTTGTATTTTTTGGGGGTTTTTTTTTACACTTGTTTTGTAAATGTGGCTGGTAGTAAATGAAACGTAGTTTAGAAGTGAGATGGGACGTGAGTTGATTGAAATTCAAGGGGTTGGTAAAGGGTGGGTGAGGTGAACGATAGATCAAGGTCTGCATGCCATGACAATTAATTTATTGTTCTCAGACTTAATGGTGTAAATGCTGTGTTTTCTTGTTTCAAAGAAGCGTTTGAAATTAAATAAATGTTATCAAAAATTCAAACGACTTTTCAGTTGTTAATTCTTGGTTGCTTTCATTTGCTTGTTTCATTTTTTTCTACCAAATCTTTTACGAATTCTAACAGGGGCTGTAATATCGAATTCAGGTAAAAAAAAAAAATGACAGAAAAAAGGTCACGGTAAAAAAAAATGTCACAAGGGAAATAGTCACAGGAAAAAAAAAAAGAAAGAAATACCAGCGTCTTATCCCAAAAGGGATCAAAATCTCAGTCTCATGAAACAAAAACGGAACTTCAAGGAACTTGTAATTCAAATTTTAATGTCAAATTGAGATTTTTTTCACATGAAGTTGGGTTTTATGAGATACTCGGACTCCCAATTAAATATATCGGTTATGTAACAGTAGCATTGTTAGAAAGTTTTTTTGGCTTAATCTGTTGCCGGATACGAGTATGCTTGTGTTGAAATAAATCGCCATTATGTTACAGGTATCACCTCTTTAGTTGCGAGGTGTAAGACATTTTATATTAAACTAGCAGCATGGCCCGGCATTGCCCGTGCTTGATTAAAAAATCATACGACATACAGCGATCGCTATCACTTGACTTAAAATATTTTTGCCCTTCCTTGCCTTTAAAGGAGTGCGTTTTACCGTGCCGATGTTGCTACATGCCTTACTTCTTGCCTATCTCACACTGCGAATTTTTTCTAAGCTCAATACTAAACATTAAATCTGTTACGAAAAAAGAACTAAACAAAATGAACACAAAACGATCAACTTTAAAAAAGGACTTGTAACTGGAAAAACCGAATGAAAAAAGAATGTTAACAGCAAAAACTTTTTCACACCCAACCCAGTTCTGCGGAATCAGAATCAACGTTGAGTTTAAGCAAGGGAATGAGCCAATTTGAGTAAAGTGCCATGCAGATTTAAATTTTTCCCACTTGTGACGAATGCAGCTATCGATTTTTTTTGCATGCTAGCATGCTAGTTAACATTCGTGTCACTCAGCTGTTGGCTCTCACGCTGGCCAATAGAATCTTCCTGTCTATTCGTGGCAGCCAGCTATCGGCTCTCACTCTGGCCAGTAGAAAATGCCGCAAGCTACATGAAAACTGCCGTAGAAGGATGAAAAAATTGATTATTTCCACTATCGATGTTGGGAAATGCAAAGTCGGTTTTGGCCTTCCCACTAACTTGGAGCATGTGCATGTAAATTTTGGTGCAAATCCGTCGAAAATTGCGGCCGTGCATTCGTCACACACACACACACACACACACACACACGTACATCCTACCTTTTATAGATAGATATTCATGGGTTCTTGGGACATTTATCCCGCAAACAATTTTGGCGGACTCAATGTGAGTTCAGGTAAAAATAAGTAACACAAAACAATGAATATAAAGCAAATGATAATGCATGTTATTAACAAAATGAATTACATGAGTACACTGATGTAACGAAAGGAAAAAAACATAAAAACTAGTTATAAGAATGTGCTTTTTCGCATGTGTGATAGACACGTGTGTGTATGTGAGAGAGAGAGAGAGAATTCAAAAGTCAACAGAGGACCAAAGAAGCGAACTTGTCCCGTTGGCATCGTTCTTATTCTATGTTTGATTACATCTGGAAGGAAGAGTTAAAAAGCGTAAGAGAGAGAGAATATGATTACCTTTTAGACTTAAAGTCTAGGACCCCTTAATTATGAAATATAACGAATAAAAAACTTTTTTTTTTAGTTGAAAATTCTGTTGCAAACCCATAAACTCGCGAAGTACACCACAAAAATAGGTGACTTCATTACTGGTCACTATAAATTGTGACATTTTTTCCTGTGACTTTTTTCCTAACCAAAATTTTGATTTTTCTCCGTGACTTTATTACCGGCCATGATAATATCAATCATCCTCTGTGGCAGTGAATACTGAACAATTTCCTTACAGTTGAAGAAGTGACTTGAGGCAAAAGAGATATAGGTCTACAGAAGGATGCTGGGAATACTATGGTCATGACACCGTGTTGACGGCGCATTAGAATAGCAAAATATGCCTTTTAAAATCTAGGCAAAGTACTGAGAGTTGCGGATTTGTATCAACCCACAACAAAGAAAAAGACGAAAAATATAAGATATTTTTATTTTCGTGTTTTTTACAACTAAATTTATCTTGGCGTGTATAAGTGTTAAAGTTCTCACAATTCTTGCTTGTAGTTGTGTGTTAAGATGAAAAGAAATGCGTGTATATTCGCGTGTATGTATAAGAAAGTAGAGTCAAAGGAAAAAGTGAAGAGAAAAGTCTGTCACGTCGATTGGTGAGGAAAACGGATAAGGGAATTTCTTTTAAACATCGTGAAATTGTTGCCCTATGTTGCCGTTTGTCTTACTGGCTTTTCTGGACTAGAAATTGAACGCCGTTCGCTGATTTCATTACCGCTACAGTACACTGATGGACTATTCCGCTGCCGATAATTCGCTAATAAATTAACTCGAAATTTACTTTAGAATTGCTTTGAAAGTAACCAACGTGTTGTTATCAGTTTTTTGGCTTATATTATTATTACCTAAATAAAACATATTATTATTACATAAATAAATGTATTTATGTTAATATCAAGTAGTATATCCTAGCAAAAAATTCGAATAAAGATTGTTTCGTTGACGATATTTAATAATAGTATTTAAACTCAAATAAAAATAATTGAGTAGTCAAAAGAGGTTAAAGTTTGACTTTTTCACTTATAGAAAGCAGTGTTAATAGGAGTGAATCTCTTGTATTAATTAGGTCAGTGTTTCTCAACGGCTCACGTATGAAAATATCACGGTACACTTAGCAAAATTTTTAAAGAGTATAATTTAAATGTTAGATTCTTTTTAAAAAAAAATACACACTAATATGAACTTACTTTGAATATTAAATGAATGTTAAAACAAAGTATTTAAAATAACATAATAGAAGAATAATTAAAAGAATAATTTGAAAAAAGTTTTATACTTATTCATTTATTTAAATATTAATGCTGTATCATTACTACTTCTAAATACACATATATGAAAGACGTGATAATATTACGCAACACACTCAAGAGAATAGCGCGAGACAGCGGTTGAGAATGACTGTAAAGTTGCTACATAAATTCGTTCGTCTTTTGCCATTTATTTTAATATTTATTGATAGTTCTGATGAATCATTCCACAATGTATTCCGTTTCATTGTTTACGACCTCCTGCCAACGATCCACTAACTGTTCAATGCCTCAACGATAGAAATCACTAGGTTTTGACTGGAAAAATTCATCAAGCCACGCTTTAAGCTCCACACTGTTGTTGAACGAAACACCCCTCAATTGTTAGAAAGCAACCAAAGAAGGTGGTTGTTCAGAGGAGGTAAATCAGGTGAATATGGTGGGTGTGGCAGAATTTCCCAATTTCTCTTTCTTTGTATCCACGAGTAACATGGTGTTTATTCGAGAAAACTGGCGGCAATGGAGGAGCACTGGAGTTTGTCAATGCGTATGGCATTCATGCGCCGTGTTTCTGAACTTTACACATTGACAGTAATATGAGAGCTTACCATTTTCTGAGTCAAATCCCTAGTGGTTTGGCACAGCTCTTCTTTAATCAGTGCGTGCAACTGGTTCTCATCAAACTGAACAGGTCGGCCAGAAACGGAGAGCCTATGAATTCGAACTTGAAACGGGAAAACCATTTCGGTGCCATTCTTTCGATAATGATGTCATCTCTGTACACAGCACAAAAGTTTCGAGAAGCTTCGGCAGCTTGATTAAATGCAAAGAGAATATGACGAACATGCTCATTCTTGTCTACTTGGCATTCCATCTTGTGTCCTCATCTGAAATAGAAGTTCAATAACGTTAGACAACTGTTTCATCGGATGATCAGAGTTACAAGGAAGCAAAAGATACTACAAAGAATTTTTCTTCGAAATCATTTGCGGAACATCATAAGAAAACGAACGCATATATGCAACAATCTAATAGCTGTCTCCAGGCCCAATTTAGAAACGTTTGAATCAGCTGAAGAAGCCTGAAGTTTTAAGTTACATGCATTCCATTTATAATTTTAAATCTTGCCATAAATGTCAATTTTACAACATTACTTAACAGATTTATGTGGGCTTGGAGTATTCTGGTTGAGTAGACGATGCTTTAAAAAATGAAGTTGTAATATAATTTGGGGTTTATGCCAGAACCTATGAACACAAGATCAAATATAACTATAACATAAGATTAGCAAGAGAAGTAATAGCACTTTTAGTCTGAGACTTGCTAGAACAGTACTTCACATACGGGAGGCACTTGGCACGCAAAGGAAATATTTCACATCAAGAGACGAAATTTTATTCAGAGAAAGAATGTATTCGGTACAACATATATATATATATATATATATATATATATATATATATATTGTCATCCACAGAAAGACTATTTCGCTGTATCACAGCTCATCAGTGTGGCAAGACGTCCGTTGCCTCTAGCTCGGATCGAAACTCGGTTGAATTGGCGTCAGTCGGAGATTCTACCCCTAAGCCGTTGGCGCACGACAGGGATGAAGGTGAATTTAAGTGTATTGATTTTTAGATAAACACACGCACACATAAACACAAACACACACACACACACATATACACATACACACACATATACACATACACACACACACACACAGACATATATATGCATATATATAAATAATAAAATCTCTCGGGTTATTAAAAATCTCTCTCTCTCTCTCTCTCTCTCTCTCGATATATATATATATATATATATATATATATATATATATATATATATATATATAGAGAGAGAGAGAGAGAGAGAGAGAGATTTAATAACCCGAAAGATTTTATCACTTAAACGTTATTTTTAATTTATTTATTAAACAGTATATTTATTTATTTTCGCTTTCGCTTTATCGGTGAAATCCTTCGTGAACAAGTTGTTCTAAAGCACGGCGGATCTAACGGCACTTCCTCCTGCTAGCGCGACTAGATTTCTCTAATGTTCAGGCTGACAGACGAAAAATCAGCGAATTTATTAATCCGACATATTTTTATTACTTTAAACCTTATTTTTAGTGGATACCCACATTTGTGCAGACACTACGTTTATTTTAAACACCATTTTATTTCGTCTACTGAACTGAACATTCGAGAAATCTTATTAAACGAAATGCCCCATCGTAAATACGTCGGATAAATAAATATAATCCTTTAATTCTTGAGAAATTGCTTTGTATACGTTTCACATACAAAATTTAGCAGATACTATTTCGGGAAAACCGAACGTCTAACCAGAACCTTGCTATATTAGGAAGCTCTTCGTACTCAAAGGACATCGGATCAACGGTTTATCCTGCAAAAGGGTTCGAAATCAGACGTAGAGCGCTGTTTTTAAAAACATTTCTCGAATGTTTAGGCCGGTAGACGAAATAAAATAGTGTTTAAAATATATATATATATATATATATATATATATATATATATATATATGGGGGGGGTAAAAATATATAGAAAATAGGAAAGAACTTGTTAGGTAAATAATCCAAAGTTCTTTAGTATTTTTGTTATTATTTTTTAAAAATAGTGCTCGATACAAAAGTAGAGGATGAATGTAATTATTTATTTAAAAATATGATTCCAGCACCACATAAGAGTTCTCATAAACATGAGAACTCTTCTGTAGCGTTGGAATCATATTTTTAAATAAATAATTATATATATATATATATATATATATATATATATATATATATATAATGGACTCTCCCGTCGGTTTCGGCGTATGAGGATCTGACAGTTATGAAATTTTTTATGAAATTTTGTGCGATAATCTTAAGTGGCACTTAAGACCCGCTAGTGATTTACAAAGGAGGCTGCATATGGAGCAAGAGTGAGGATTGTGGGATAAGATCACTATTAGATTGGCTGACCTTTTAGATCTTGCAAATCAAGTTAAACCGCCAGAAATCCCAGACAAGGGATTTGATTAAAGTGGTAAAGGCTTGTACAGACCCATCCACACTTTTCGGAACTACTGATACACTCAGTCGATGCAAATAAACGCCACAGACAAAGCAGACACTAGACCTTATTCAATCAAACATATATATATATATATATATATATATATATATATATATATATATATAAGGAACAAATAGGAAATCTATATATATTTGACATGTTTCACTATTTAGTTTCATCTGCAACTTTAGAGTGAAGTGGTTCGGATTGTGACGGAGAGAGAGTCTGAAAAACACACACACACACACACACACACACATATATATATATATATATGTATATATATATATATATATATATATAGTGGAATTGGAGTGGATTTGAACAGCGAAAGTAAATCAGAGCAATTTCGTTTACTGATGGGAAATCTGATCTCGGGCACGAGCTGTACCCATTGGAACTGGTCATTAGCAGACAATGGAAATAATTTTTATTGATTAAAACTGGGAATATATTTTGAATACTGAAATTAAGTCAGAGCATTTAGTTTACTGATGTGGAAATTTGATCTAAACCAGAAGTTGTACCCATTGAATCTGGGTCATCAGAAGACAATGGTCGAAATAATTTTTATTGATTAAAACTTGGAATAGATTTTGAATACTGAAATTAAGTCAGAGCATTTAGTTTACTGATGTGGAAATTTGATCTAAACCAGAAGTTGTACCCATTGAATCTGGGTCATCAGAAGACAATGGTCGAAATAATTTTTATTGATTAAAACTTGGAATAGATTTTGAATACTGAAATTAAGTCAGAGCATTTAGTTTACTGATGTGGAAATTTGATCTAAACCAGAAGTTGTACCCATTGAATCTGGGTCATCAGAAGACAATGGTCGAAATAATTTTTATTGATTAAAACTTGGAATAGATTTTGAATACTGAAATTAAGTCAGAGCATTTAGTTTACTGATGTGGAAATTTGATCTAAACCAGAAGTTGTACCCATTGAATCTGGGTCATCAGAAGACAATGGTAGAAATAATTTTTATTGATTAAAACTTGGAATAGATTTTGAATACTGAAATTAAGTCAGAGCATTTAGTTTACTGATGTGGAAATTTGATCTAAACCAGAAGTTGTACCCATTGAATCTGGGTCATCAGAAGACAATGGTCGAAATAATTTTTATTGATTAAAACTTGGAATAGATTTTGAATACTGAAATTAAGTCAGAGCATTTAGTTTACTGATGTGGAAATTTGATCTAAACCAGAAGTTGTACCCATTGAATCTGGGTCATCAGAAGACAATGGTCGAAATAATTTTTATTGATTAAAACTTGGAATAGATTTTGAATACTGAAATTAAGTCAGAGCATTTAGTTTACTGATGTGGAAATTTGATCTAAACCAGAAGTTGTACCCATTGAATCTGGGTCATCAGAAGACAATGGTCGAAATAATTTTTATTGATTAAAACTTGGAATAGATTTTGAATACTGAAATTAAGTCAGAGCATTTAGTTTACTGATGTGGAAATTTGATCTAAACCAGAAGTTGTACCCATTGAATCTGGGTCATCAGAAGACAATGGTCGAAATAATTTTTATTGATTAAAACTTGGAATAGATTTTGAATACTGAAATTAAGTCAGAGCATTTAGTTTACTGATGTGGAAATTTGATCTAAACCAGAAGTTGTACCCATTGAATCTGGGTCATCAGAAGACAATGGTAGAAATAATTTTTATTGATTAAAACTTGGAATAGATTTTGAATACTGAAATTAAGTCAGAGCATTTAGTTTACTGATGTGGAAATTTGATCTAAACCAGAAGTTGTACCCATTGAATCTGGGTCATCAGAAGACAATGGAAATGGCCGAAATAATTTTTATCGATTAAAAATTGAAATAGAGCTGAGTAAGCTAGAAGGAACTTTGGAATTCACATGATTTTGGTTGAAACAGCCAAAATTCCGTGATAATCACGTGCGACCAAGGTTCAGTTGTAATCAGCCGGATTTTTCTTTATAAACGCGTAGTTATGCTGAAAAAGACAGACGGGAGAAATTTCTTAAAGAGAGAAGAGAGAGTTGGCCCGGGCGAGCGTGCAAACGGGTTAGCGTTGAGACGGAAGAGAGAGACGGAAGAGAGCAGACGGGCGAGCGTTGAGACGGGAGAGAGATGAGCGAGCGTTGAGTCAAGCGAAAAGAGAGACGGAAAAAGCAGACGGTAGAGGCAGACGGGCGAGCGTTGTGAATGAAGAAAGTGACGTCAGAGATTGGAACGAAGCGTCCGCTAACATGTACTGTTGATATCAATACCGCTCCTTCTGCTACCCTGAATATTACTACTACTGTTACTACTGCTAAGGAGGAACGCCATTATAAACTTTAAGCCGTGCACAAAAATTTTATTTCCCCATCGCAAGAGTCATATATCGTTCTGAGACGATTTAACAACAAGTTAACTTTCTCTCTCTCTCTCTCTCTCTCTCTCTCTCTCTCTCTCTCTCTCTCGAATCCGGTGTATGCGTTTTTACGTCAATTACTTTTCTTTTCTGTAACCCATTTCTTTTCTATACTGTTTTTTCTGCTATATAAAAGACATTAACAATTCAATCATAGAATAGTTGTTTGTCCGGCTTTCTGCAGATATTTTTTTTTTTTTTTGCTGCATCTAAATTTCTTAGCACAGACTCTCCATCTGTGTCTACATCTTCAGTCAACCGTTAATGGGTGAACATCACTTCTGCTTTCTGGATCAAACCAAACACAACGTGGGCAGGAAGCAGGATTAAACCAGTGGATCGGTCGAATAATCTACGGATGCTCAGGGGACCTACGGCCACTCCCTTAAGTTCGGTTAGGACCGAATAGACACCTCAACCCAGAGAGTAAGACGTCGGAGGTTGAAGAGCTGGGGAGAAAGTGTTAGAGGATTTATATGTCAGTTTTTAAATTCAATTCATTTTGATTGGCTTTGTAGACGTAGAATTTAAAAACTGAAAAATAACTCCGAATCATTCCACTCTCGAAATGAACCGGAACCTTGCAAAGAACCAGAAGTGTTCTACAGGCAGAGAATGGTATCGAATTCGGCGTCGAACCGGCTACATAAGGGACAAGACGGTGGTTCCCTAATTTTTTTCTTTTTTTTTTCTATGGGCCGCATTTTCAAAATGAAAATTTGCTGGCGCCTCACCAAGGAAAATTCCGGTGAAAAGGCGCAAGCAGTCCTATGGCAAAGGTCCAGATAGAGGGTTAAAGGGAGATAACCACGGATTTGAAGTTAGAACATTATCATTGATAACTCTCTTCTTCAATTTGCGGACCCTAGTTACTATATTCTTTATAATGCAAAAATATAACAATGATAAAATCGGTCAATAATTATTTATTACTATTTATACTGGGACTCATCCATGCAATTACAAGTAATCCATATTAATATTTACAATTTTGAAATCATATATATTTTTGGCATATGAATTTTTTTAAACTGATTGAAAATCTTTGATTGTCTTTCAATCATTCCGCTTCACCTGCTATCCTCTTCCGCCGCACCTAGGTACCACGCCGCATCGTTTGGGTACCACTAGAATAAGAGATTGTTACTACTTCATCATATTTATGTGTTAATAATTTCTACCAAACCTACTATCCCCGGTTGTTAGATTGGTATCACTCGCAACTGTTAAGCATCGTCGTTGGAAATGGTACTTCCCAACTATGTGAAGCTATCAACGCTACGCAGTTGTGTGTCGTCAGTGGTAATTCACGGCTGCAAGATGCAGGAAGCTGTAAGATGCAGGCTGCATTAAGATATCTGTCTTCTCCAGACCAAACAACTTGCATTCCACAAAAAATTGTTGACAATCGTTTTGGTATTCCAAATTATACAGATTAAAATTATAACATACACATTACTTGAATATTCTTCCTTTTTCTTCCGCCCTTAATCCCAGAAGGAGTAGTTAGAGTGCCGACGTGCTGAGCTGTCCACCATTCTCCTCGATCTGTCCCGGTTGTGTGCTAAAGCCTGGGTCTCCGCGAATGGTTTCTAGGTGTGCCCATCATGTGGGGTGTCTTGGGTGTTTTAACCTGGCGGAGTCCATTCCTCTCCAGTGATCACAGCCTATGCCCTCCAACTAGAGAAAGAGAGGAGAAAGAGAGGAGAGGAGAAAGAGGGAAAGTTTTAATTTTTTTTCTTTTTCAAATTCAGATTCAGGGTATTAAGCCTGAAATTGCTCAGAAGTCTCAATGACCAGTCCTTTACAAATTAAAGAAAGAGAACCGAGAGCTAATGTTTGATAGGAATTAAATTTTATCTCTATTTTTCAACTAATAAAATCCAATCAGAAGGTTTGTTTGATAAACAATAATTACTAAGGCAAATACTGCCAAAAATACTTGCAAACATAGTTGTGTACCTAACACGTGTTATTCTTTAACTATTTAGAAAATATCAATAATATCAACTTTCACCACTTCTATAAATTCGAGAAAAAGATTTTCGCGACCCAATGTGAAACTATTTTCTAGACAATGAAAACCTTGTATTCAAAAAGTTCATACATCTATGTGAAATTATCTTTTGGATCTCCCTTATGGATATAAAAATAGAAGCATACTGCTTCTAGGGGTTCAAAATAATTTCGGAGACCAGTTTGATCTACACGTGCATAGACACACTCCTACACGCACACACACGCACACAATAGAAGATGACAACTAGCAGCCGCCGACTAAGAACTTGTCTACGCACTGACAGAAACATTGGAGTGATCGTCATAAAGTAAGTCTATCCACACATTTCACATTGCGGTAAGAACAATTAATTACTTGATAAAAAAATCTTTACATTTTATTGTATATTTCCGAAAAGAATATAGAAAATGTTATTTCTGAAAAGAATATAGAAATGTTATTTTATCTGACGTTCTGCTTCTACTTTTTCGTCAGAGAATAACCTTTTTTATGTTTCATTTAAAAGATATGTTGTTCACTATTTACATTATTCGGACTATTGTCCTCATCTTTGCTGCCATATTTATTACAACGTTTCGACCGCTGTACACTCCGGTTGGAATGTCGAAGTGAACCCTTTATTTCGCTCGCTGAGGTAGACTGTTCTAGTTCCACGGGCCATGTCTAATGGATGTCAGTTATTCCTGTTAATCCCCCTCCCCAAGTTTCCACTGCCTTAGCCAGGTATTGAACTTACAACTCTTTGGGTCCTGTCACTGGATCTAACCAACGCCTTTATCCACAGTGCCATGTATCCTTAAGGACATCTGTATATGAATTTCTGGGATTTATAAACTTAATGTCTTCAGCAACCATTTTTTTTGTGTGTGTGCTTTTTGTTGTTATCATTGCATGTTTTTTACCAGAGCTCATATTGCGATTTTCGTTGTTATTATTGCTTCTCTATGGCACTGGTTCCCATATTGTATTAATTTCTATGCTTGGTCGGCTCAGGAGATTTTTGTGGCCTAGCATATGTGCTGATTCCTTAAGTTTACGAATTTTCCAATGATGTTCTTGATGTATAACGGCCGAAACGTTGTGATAAATATGGCGACAAAGATGAGGACAATAGTCTGAATAATGTAAATAGTGTACATAATACCTCATCTCAGAAATATAGATAGATATGTTGTTGTTAAATGTTTGGAATCCTGACACTCAGAGAGCAACAAAAATCTGGGTTGCCGAATCCGGACACTATCAAAAAATCTTGCAACTGTTGCTGACGGTTTCTGTGAGTAAATAACAAGTAAAACCCAATAAACGCCCTTTACTTTCGACATACTTTCTTTCAAATGTCTGCTAACTGACGGCTGTCACTTTGTCTCCTGCCATTCGTTGTTTTTCTTCATTTTTCTTTGTGTATCGCAGCTTCTTTTATTCAAACCATCCTTCGCTTCTTTCTGTCTCCCTCTTCAACATTCCTTTTCATTTCTTTCTACAAACCCTTCTTTACACAACATACTTACTTCCTATTTCGTCCCAAAACACATACCTTTTGGGTGGACGAATATGCACACTTATAAAAACAATTTTAAGGTTGTCAGTGAAAGTAAAATTTCATATTACCAATTAAATATTTTTCTTAACTTTATACTCTTAATGTTTACTAAGCCTAACATAAAACCTCAAGTGTGTAGCACACAGTGAAACTCAAACTCTCTTGTGTATAAGACTTGGTAAGTCAAGGCGCCCTAGCCACATATATTGTTATTGCTGTTAATTTTCAGGACGTTTTGAAAACTATATTTATCTCTATTTATTTGGATAAGTTTAATGTGAAGCGTGATTATCCACCTCACGTATCTAATTAATTTTCTTTCTGTAAAACATTTTCTTAGCCTACTATATTTCTTTAAGTGTTTCTCTCTTCCTTCCAAAACCTACTCCTTTGCACATATTGTCTTTCTTCCTTTCTCTTAATTATTATCTTCGCTATTTGTTCATTCATCTTCTTTTCCTCACTTTTTTGTTTTTTCTTTTAACCTTTCTTCTCCGTTCCGCTTTCTATATTTTTCATGCTTCCATTAAAACTTTATCTCTCTTATAATCGCTAAAGAAAAAAAAAATAATTGTTCCTTATTCCCTATTTCTCTTCCCTTTCTACTTTCATTTTCTTTTTTACTTCTTTTTTTTTACTCTTTTCCCTTCATATTTCCTTTTCCTTTTTCTCTCTTTTTTTCTCCTCTTCCTTTCTTTCTCCATTCTAATCTCTCTTACCTTCCCGTTCTTTTCTTCCTCTTTCTTCCCTCCATTAGACATCCCCTTCTTTTTTGCAGACAACAATCTTACGTTTTGTTTGTTCACAGCCAAAAGACAAACACAACCACTACCACCATCATTCACATTCGTTGCTATTATGATCACATAGTTTCAAAACACCCACGCAACGGTTTTCTTTTCCTTCACGTGACCAATGTGAAAACGTTTAGCATTCCACGTCGTCTCATGAATAATGATGACGGACGAAATAGGGAGAATAAGCCGATAGCAACGCGCTCACTTAAAAATAATTGGATTGCGTTGATGTTCATGTATAAACAGACACTTCCCTCGCTAAAAATAACTCATCCTTTTTTTTTCTTTCTTTTTTTTTTTTTTTTTTTTTTTTAATCACTCCTTTCTTTTACCCATTTTCCCGCCTTTTCATCTTTTCTCCATGTCTATTCCATCCATCAAAAAGCAGGTCTCTGAGCCTGAAAGATAATTTATTTTATATATTTTATCAACTGGATTAATTCATAAATTCTTTAGTTATACAACTACATATTTTAGATGAACCCTAAACCTATAGAAGCCAGCTGTAGAAAACTGACCATGGGACGATTGTAGCTGTTAATAGAAAATAATTAAAATTTGTGATGTCAACGAACACTCGTTGCCACTTTTTTAATGTCAACGAATACTCATTGTCACTTTCGTAATGCTTGTTGTAGTACAGACTTTGTAATCGCAGATATATAACTATATAGTACACCGTTGAACAATACTGGTGTAAGGGCCAACTGGTTGAAAGATTTATTTTTGGAACATTGGGGTTACCAATTGTAAAGGTGTCCGTTTGTAGATAGACCAATACTATATTATTATACTTTCAACGTACGGGATTCAAGTCAACAACAAAAACTCCAAACTGTGAATCAACAAATATATATTGAAATAACATACAAGGACAAACATGCAATAAAATTGTATTCAATGTATAGATTAAGAGAAAGAAGTTGTTCCCCTTTAATTGTATTTTGATTTGTAATTGATTGTTCGAAGAAAGTTCTTTTTTAGAGAAAAATGTTCAGGAATCAATATTAAAACAAGGTCTGTTTGTTAGAATAGATAACACAAGAATACAATTGATCAAATATGTTTTATGTTATAGAATAGTTTGAAATCAACAAAATCCTGGTTGATTGAGCTTGGCTGAGTCACAGAGAGAAATGTAAGTTTATATTACGAAATTCTGTGTCTGTGTGTGCGTTTGAAATGTTATGAGCAAGATCGTGGACTTGTATGGACAGGTGAATTTTACTGGATATTACTGACGACTTGTGAAAAAATCGCCTCTTTTATGGAAAAAGGGTAGGCTCCCACGGCAACGCGGGAAAACTTAATTTTGCACTAAAATATGTGATTGGTTAAAAATTAAGCAATCACTACATTCGTACTAACAGAACAAGCAAGCAAGATCAAAACCGAAGAATTCAAAGAAACGACTGCGATGGCTAAATTGTCCTATATAAAAATAGTAGTGATTTATTAGCCAATCGGACGTAGAAAAATATAGCAATCGCTACACTAGTGTAAGACGCCTTCGAATAGCACTCGCACTAATAGTATTTGCTCGATAATACTCGCTCGAAAAGTAACCACCGAATAGTAATCAGTGTCGTGATCAGTATAGAGAAATAGTATAGGGAATAGTATAGAGGATAGCGATCCGTATAGTAATAGAGGATAGTGTAGAAATAGTGATCAATTAGACGTCACGCTAATCCCCATATATACATTTCATTTACGATCACGTGATCTACTTAGTCAAATGGGATCAAAATGGGATCTATATTCAAACTCCAGAGTCGGCAACGATACTATATATTTCTATATGAAATTTTGTATTTTAAGATTAATATTAAAACAAGTATAATCGATGTCGTCGCTTAAAATTGCACAACACTTCATTTGCATTATATGTAGTCGCATGAGTGAAAAGTGCCTTAATTTTATATATTTTTCTCTGCTGTTCTAAAAAATATCATAAATCATTAGACTTTCTTTCTTGCTTCCATAGAAATAGGATCAACGATTGGAAGAGAATGACAATAATTTAATATCATCATCATCCTCATCATCATCATAAGTCCTGTAACCGGAGGTGCTCATGGGGTCGCTGAGCACCTGACCAATTCTCTCCACATATCTGCCCTAGACCTGTTCATTTATGCGCAACGTATACTGGGCAAAGATCAAACCACAGTCGATTTCCTCAAACTTGAAGGGTCGCCTTTGTCACAGACACATGACCGTTGATTTCTTCATGGGAACCCACCGCCGTGGCCATTGACTAAGAAGGAAATCCCTCGCCAATGATACCGTGTCATTACCGCAATGGCCGTGGAGTCCAGTTTACTCCATTGTACTAGATGGCTGTTGGCCCTACAGGGTTTTGATTTTTTTTATCCTGCTGGGTGCCTAAACATCCTCTCAGACGCCGATGAACAGACCATGTGGCGGGTTTCTTGGTACCAGTCGCACTCGTAGAGTGACATAACTTAATATGACATTCTCTGAATGTAACCATATATTTGTTGGACTAAGACCAATTTCAGTCCAAAACCAGATTCTTAGAACATATAAGGGGAGGTTAAGTAGTTCATGGCCCATTCAAAACGGTATTTTTTTAATTCTGAGTTTTGGCTCGATTTCAGTAAATGGGTCAAGCCAAGAATTTTTCAGCGCCTCTCGTACAATAAGAAATGAACTCCGTATGATGAACTATCTTATATAACAAGGAATCTAAATATATAGTATTACAAGAGGCGATCTGAAGACAAAAAAACAACTTCACCGTTCACAGATGTTAGAGTTTTTACTTAGGAAAGAGTTTCGGCTGTATACTACTGGTTAGTGTTCTAATCTTCCAAGTTACTAATAATGAGTTTAAAGTGGTAGGTGAGGGCTTCATAATAGTTGCCTTCTGTCAGTGTCGCTTAATAAATTTTCAGAGAACAAACAAGATAAAAAAATATCTTTGCCCGAGATGTTGAAAGTTTCTCGATTCGAATCATTTCCCAGAATCCATATTCTGTTTGGTCATTGAAATACTAAATTTCAGAAGCACTGCAGAGGACTCACAATAGGTGGAAGCCCGTCTATTAACTAACAAAATTTGAACAAACTCAAAATAATTGAATTCAACATATACATGTATTAATTAACGATTTTGTTAATTAACAAGTTGGTGTTTTTTAGTTGACAAGTTGTGAATTTGAAGGAAACCTGTAAAAAATGTTAATTTCCTACCAAATCTAAGTCCTTGTACCAGACACAAAAAACTTAGTTGGTAGAAACAGCAAGTCACGATAATGGGCGCGAAATTACAAAACAAGACGACTCCTGCGTAAAATTTAAAAAAAGGAAAAACATTTATTTTTTACAATATTAAAAAAAAAAAAGTGTACAAATACAAAGTATCAAAAACATTTCTTTCTTTATTACAAAAATATAACAATTTTCTGGCGTTACAAAAAGGGTTACAAGGAAAAAAGGGTTACATTTTTTAGGAAAATACACAGATTCAAAGACAAAATATAATACACTCTTTAAAAATGAAAAAAGGGGAAAACTTTGAGGAAGTAAAAGAAACAAATATTGCACGAGGCAAAAAAAAGTACAAGCGCGCACTTACCTGCGTTGTTCAGCTCGAAGGGGTTTCGTGTTTTCAAGTTTTTTTTCTCAAAGGCTTTTTGAAGATTTTTGCAGTAAAGTGAGTTCTTTCGAGTTAAATTCTTCTCAGGAAGGCACAGAAAGGAATTTCAGTTCTGCGTTAGAATCTGCCTTGAATCTATCTGCTCCTTCTTTCATCGTGTTGATTTATGACCCTACCCACTCAGCCAGACTAGTCCTCTTGAAGCGTGGGCGCTTTATGCCTTCCTTCTTCAACTGTTAATTAATAATATAGCTTTTTCGTCAACGGTTCATTCTTTCTTTCTGCTCTTTATCCGCTGATAGCAGTCCTTTTTTTATTGAAAAGGAACCGTCTTATCGGCTCTCATTAGCCAATTGAATAAACCCTTCTCCAAGAATTCGAAAAACGAATCTGCGGCAAATCAACAAATAATTTTGGTGGTCAACCGCTTCAGGCGAAAGGGCCATAACAATGTAACGATTTTTATGCAGACCATCTTGCCTTCAGAAAAATAAAAATATTCTCTCAAAAAAACGTGTACAGTGTAACCCGGATATAAGAGAGTTGTCGGGACCTGAGAAGTCTCTTATATCCGGGTTTGGTCTATTTTGTTTAGGTAAGTATGGCTCTAATTTGGGACCAGAGAAAATCTCTTTTATATCCGGGTTTCTCTTATATCCGGGTTACACTGTATTAAATAAAACAAGCTAGACGATTATACATTTACAAGTCTAACATTTTTAAAATAGTAAAAATAAAATTTTTATAAACCCTACACACACATACACTTCATTAAAAATAACGGACAAGTCACTTCTGTTAAGTATTTTATTTTCTTGTATGCAAATACGGGATTTTGTTTTTTGGACTTAATGATTGTAGAAATTGTGCAAATGATTGTTCATTCAGAGCAATTTCTGATATAATCTACAAAAGAATGACTTAACAAAATTACGTTGTCAGTTATTTTTAATAAAAGTAAAACATGTATTACAAAAGATTTTTCTGCCCAAATGCATGTGTGTGCATGTGCGTGCGGTTCTGCTAGCGTGAAGCCACAGGTCATCGTGACAGAGGGTTTAAGCATACTGGCCTTGTTCAAACTGTTAATCATTCCAGATGATGTACTTTCTCCAAGAAACTATAACTAAGGTCCGCTCGACATAGATGCAGTATAAAACATAGGTTGGCTCTGTAGGTGTTGAACAAACACAAATGTGCCTAAACAGATCTCTGAACAACAGAGACTAGCATTCTCGGAAATGCTTACAGTAATATATATATATATATATATATATATATATATATAGTGCGATGGGTAAATTGTCGCCATTTTGTATTTTTAATATTGCGCATGTGTTGTTTCTTTTTGTCGACTGCACAGTATAGTGGGGTCAGTTGGGCACCGTTTGTCAGAAAAAGAGCACCATGACGCAATTCACTCCGCCAGAAATTTGGAAACGACATGCTGTACTGCTTGGCATTCGCGTCGGAAGTTCCAATACTAACATTGTTTAGTTGACAGTCAAGAGAGAAAAGAGTTGGATGTGTCTACTGATGATTACAAAGATACGGCAGCTCAGAAAACACACCCTGATCGTTCTGATAAGAAAGGGAACCCAGAATTTGTTGGTGAGGTCTTCAGACTCAACATGGAGTACCTTGAGGAGTAGTGCTCTTCTGGGCCAAGAGAGTGGCTGCTGGAAGGCCCTGTTTGGTAACGTATAAATGTGAATGTCAGTGTGTCACTGTAACATACTTTTTCAACTTTACTCCTAATGACTGTAGAATCCGGAATCATGTTGACTCTGTGAGCAAAATTAAAACTATTCCAAGCCAGATCTGGACCAAGAATCCTGAAATTTTTTATTCCTAAGTTTTCGTTTTTTTTGGATTCTGCCATATTTTCTTCTATTGATAAAAACAATTAAAGGGACCCAACTTCCTAACTTTCAATAGCTCATGTTCAAATGAAAAAAATACAGTTCTCAAATTAAAGTGTTTCAAAATAAAATTGTCCATGTTTTCAACTTTATTCCTAGAGGCTGTAGCCCAACATAGGCTATTTGAAAATCTGTGAGCAAATTTAACCTGCAATCCTGAAATTTTGGATTCACAAGTTTTCATTGCTGCAATTGTTTTCACTGATTTTTATGTGATTGTTTGCAACAATTTTCTTTGTATAATAACAGTTTTTATGACTTGAAAATAAATTTGGAAATAATCAACATTAATTGTGAAAACCATCAAAAGTCACCCATGAAATAACAATAATTTTTTATCTGGAAAGTAAGGACATATGTACATCAAATTGTCTTTAAATTAAGTGGCAGCAGAAGGATTATCTTTGGACTTTTAAAAGGTAAGCTTAAATATTAATGCAATACTTAAATGCAGCAATTTTGAGTTCTGTAGTTTTTTGCTGCCTATCACATCTACTCCTTTCTAGTTATTGTGATGAAGTCCCAATCAAGAGCCCTCCACAGGAACTAGATTAAATGCCACCCAATGGCTTTTAAGCTAGTATATATATATATATATATATATATATGTGTATGCAAGTTTCATTAAAAATGACTGACAAGGTACTGTGGTGAAGTTTTTTATTTAGTTTTTCTTGTGTTCTTATAATTTTTTTCTTTTCTGGACATAAATTATATAAAAATTGTCTAAATGTTTTGTATGACTGAGCTCTTTCAGCTATATTTTTAACCATTATCAGGGATAAATTTTATTTTTACATTTAACTGAATGTATAGATTGTTTTATGTATGTATCTAGAGTTATAGTAATGTTTTATTTTCCAAACATGGTCAGCACATTGTGGCTGTGTTCATAGTTGATATCAGTGAGTGTTGACTTTTTTTCTTTTTGATTAATAATGCGTCTATTGTTTTTAGCTTATTTCACATGTGGATGAGTCTATTATATTTGTATTATAAACAAGTATATTACAGATATGGTTTGATAGGAGACCTACCAAACTATATCGGCAGCATGTGTATTTGCACTCCACTGGGCACAACTCTTATATTGGTTGTATTTGGCAATAATCTTTTATTTATACAAATTTGGTTAAAGGACAAAGAAAGTTTTTGTTATAGATCTTTAATTTATTTTTCAACATTTTGAATCATTCTCTTGTTTACTGGGACAGATTTTAATATAAATTGTCCAATGAAGTATTTTCAGATATCAAAGAATTTAGGGTTTTTAATGTTATATAGTTGGTTTCTTCCTTTTCAGATGAGTACATTACCTTGTATTAGGCAATAGTTTGTACAATCTATTTTTTTTATTTTTATTGATATCTCTCCCTCTCCCTATATATATATATATATATATATATATATATATATCCTCGTCATCAGAAATGATAATTCACTTGCAAGAGAACCAATATTATTTATGAATTCACATGACCCTTAAGGAATTGGGTCCCTAATCACCCCAAATTCATAAATGATTATATTGGATATACAACAACATGCCTGACAAAAAGACACATGTTACATCTCTCTGACCATAGCTCAATTAGGTCTCACATGGAAAAAAATATTATTTAAAAAAAATTATTTTTGAAGAAACAAATTTGTTTAAATTAAGTTGTTTGTAAATTCTTTAAAAAAACATTACTTTTGCTGAAAATCTTATATTTCCTCTCTCATAAAATCACTTTCAAAAATTATAAAAAGTATTTTGTCAAAATTGATTTTTCCAAAGTGTTAACATCATAAATGTTGCCACAGTAAGTTTACTTATGATTTAATCAATTGATTCATTTTCTATGGCTTATCAACCCTTTGGAGGTTATTTTAAGCCAGAAAATATTTTTAGATTGTAAGAATTTTTTTGGAGATAATAATGATTTAATGTTTCAAGTCTTACATAGTTGGGGGCGAGAAGAGGTGTGTTCATAGCTTTCCTAAAGGTATTTATGCATAAGTGAATATAACAAACCCAACTGGAATTGGAACTCTGCTCTGCAATTAACAATTCCAAGCCATTATCCATTACACCACCCAAACATCCAAACACACAGCAACTGATATTCCCAAGCGGTCACCCATCTAGGTACTGACCAGGATCGACATTGCTTAATTTCAGTGATAATACAGGAAGCAGTGTTTCAACATATGGTTGTAAGCCTTATGACTTTTTTATTGCAAATTGCAAGTGTCATTGAAAGATCTCCATACATTCATTTGAAAAATAATTATCGCTTAGTAAATGTTAACTAGGAACGCTGATCCAACACGAGACTGCAGTTTTAGTACCTACAGTTCTCACAAATATGCTAAATCAGTGACAAATATAAAATCGTTAAATTTTTGAGCGTTACAAACATCAAAGGGAGCTAACAATTCTAGTAACAGGCTAAAGGGAGGTAATCAAAATAATCTTTTGATTTTCTTTTATTTTTCTTTTAAATAACAAGTTAAAAGTGAAAAATGAGTTTTTATGCTTAAGATTCAAACTGAAATTGTGTAGGTTAAATCTTTAGCACTTTTAGAACAATGTCTTGAATTAGAAGTATTTGAAATTATCAGGTGCTGTAAGTAAACGAACATTTGTTGAATGACTCCGGATACTTGAAACAATCAATAATTTGTTTGATAAGCAGAGTCAGCAGCATTATATTTTTTTAAATTATTACTTACACTCCAAGGTAACAGCTAACAGTAAAAAAATCTCTTAACAAAATTCTCCTCTGAGAAGGCTTATAAATAATAGTTTGTGTATTTGCTGCAGGTACTGATTAGATTCTCCATTGTCTTGGCTTTGAGGTAAATGGGTAAGAATATTCAGTAATAATTCTCTATCTAATTTTCATCATATATCAGCTATAAGAAACGATGTCAGTTTAATGAATAAGAAAGAGAAAAGAAAGCATAATGAACTATTTTTAAAAATATATAAAAATTTAGCTATATTTTGATGTTATCTAGGTATATATTTTAATGTTATCTATCTATATATATATATATATATATATATATATTTTGATGTTATCTTAGTATACATTTTGATGTCATCTAGTTATTTTGATCTTATCTAGGCATAAGAACTAGAAAAAGAAAACTATAAGTGGTATATTTTAACAGGCAATACATTAAGCCAATATAATTTTAGAAAAACATTCTCAATGTCTCAGTGGCATAATATGAGGTCAATTATCACATGATAAAGCAGAGGGTGTTATGAAATGGATAACAAATCAGTAAATAAAAATAAGTATTCTTTATTAAAAACAAAAATTAACAAAATGTGTGTTTGATCCTTGAAAATATTGTTTGTTTTTAATTTTTCATAAAACAAAATGGCAGTTATGTAAGAGGTAGGTGAAAATTTGTGAAGTGAATGAGTCGTGTTAATTTGCTCCTGACAAACACAAGGATGCTCTGTAGTAATGATGATGAATTCAATGATGATTACAACATGACAATAGATGAAATATATTTAACAGATTTTCTAGAATATCCCTTACATTTATATTGCGTCTTTCATGCTTCGATGTATGTGTTTTTCTGTCATAATCACTAAGTGTACAATTTCTCAAACTGTTCCCAACAATGCTCACTATTATTATTGTAACTGTAAAATTATTAGTTTCCAGTTAAGGAAAGCTACATGTAAATAGCCAGATTATTTTACTTCTACCACATTACTGCCCAAATCTGTAAAAGAGAAGTGACATTTTTTTTTACATTTTTCAGATTTAATCAATTTTGATTTAAGTGAAGTAAGTGCTATCATTATGTATTCATTTTTTTTCTGTCAACATTAAATTGTAACAAAACAATATATCTGGTACCAAATCATTGACAGTTGCAGAGAAATTTCAAAACCAAAATCTGTTATGTAGATTTGAAAATAAAAAAAAAATTCACTTACTTATCCAAAAATGGGAAGATTACTGAGTAACTGAAGAGGAAGCCTATCAAGTGTTAAAACACAAAGGCCAATTATAACCTGAATAATTAGAAACAGAATATCAGCCAGCCAATAAACAGATCGATGATGGCATCATCAGCTCAGTTTGGCTGTTTAGAAGTCAGAGAGGTGTTACTCTGATAGTCAGCTTAGGTAAGAAAATAGTGTTTTTTGTAACATATATATATTTACTTAATACAGGATAATGAACTATATAAAAAAAAAAAAAAAAAAATCTATATGTATACTAAATATTTTCACTTTTATTTTGATAAGCTTCAGTCAGTCAGTTAATTGCCATACATGATACACGCTTTCAATTCATGACTGACTAGGCACAAGATTTTAACCACAGTAGGTTGCCATTTCTTTCTGCAGTAGACTAGTTGCTGACCAAAGCTACCAGACCTAGCCTGACCTACTATTCAATACATATCAGGGGGTGGGGAGAAGAGATAGATTCATACTTTTTCCAAGTGTATTTGCATGTAAGTGAATGTAATGAACCTTACTGGAATTTGAACTTGGCTCTGATTTCTCATTTAAAGCCATTATCCATAACACCACTTGCACATTTCTTGATAAGCTTACAAAACTGAAAATCCAATGTTACTAATGTAAAAATCTTAAATTTCATCTTCTGTTTAGTCTGAGTTTACATTCTGAATTATCATTTCTCACCTATTAAAGTAAAAATTATTCATAATGATTTCCATTTAGCAGTTCATTGAGCATTTTGTTTTCATCAATAGTACTTTATTTCTGTTTATGTAATATCTGCTTCTCCATTACGTCTCCTCATTTGCTTCCCCAAAACTGCTACTTTTATTGTATGTCCTTTCATTTTGTGATTCATCGAGATCATCATTGTCTTTTTTCGTTTCTTGCATCTGCTTCCACTTCTTGGCCATTGCCAGCAGTTTCAGATTGGGCTGAGCAGATTCCTCATCTGGAAAGATGTAATCAAAATATTCCTCCCAACCAGCATCCGACTGAAAAAAAAAATAAAATAAAAAAAAAATGAAGCCATTATACATAACCAATAATGTAAGATAATGTAGAAAGGAATTCGGTTTTTATTTCAAGAAAAATATATAATAAATAGAAAATATATTTACAATCTCAACCCTACCAGAATGTTCATGGTTACCTTCTAAATATTTTTTGTATTTTGGAATATAACCCCTTTAAAAAAAAAAAATAGTAATAATAATTTTTAAATTAATAAATTTAAAAAATATATAAATTAGGTTGTCCCCACATAGGCACTTTATCATAAAAGAAGTTCCAAGCCTAAAAATACTTTTTGATTTTTTTATTATTATAAGAGAGATAACTGAAATACAAACAGGACATATTATAATAATGTCTACAAAACTGAATTCATTTCATTCAAAGATGAAAGAAATTAGCTTTGGGTAAAAAAGCAAGAAATTTCCTTTGCAGGGATGCAGGGAAGGGGAGCATAATACCAGAAATTAAACATTCCAACACTTTAAGTTTAGAAATATTTTTCTCAATATTTTAGTTATGTTTTTAACAAAAACTGCTTAAAAAAACTAGAAAAGAACAATCAATTACTTCATGAAAAAACTGCTTCTTATCAAATGTAAAAACTGTTTTCTCTTGTTAGTTCAGCAAAAATGCAGATTATCTAAATCTTAATTAAAAGTCTTGTGATTCTCCAACTTAAAACAATTAGCTTTTGCCAATGACCTGAATTTTCAAATTAAAAAATCATATTTAGTAATTAAAAGAAATAATATTCACTAAGTATATGATTTTTATTCTTTTGTAAATAGCTACAAAATATTTACTTTTTCAAATCTATATTTAGACCAGGTATGGACAAGCTTTTACAACTCGTAGACTGCATGAAATATTTGCTCATCATGAATCAGACTAAATGACTAAAAGAAAATTTAACAAATACTGTATTTAATTATTGTATCTGGTTTAGTTTGACTATTCTAGGATATGATAACAGAAAATTAATATCATCTGATGGAAGGGACTCAACTCTATAAAAAAAAGTACAAAAACAAAAAATTCTAAGAAACATTGGGAAAAGATTTTTTTTTTATATATCAAAACAATTCTAGTCAAATCTACGACAAAGATGTGCATGTGTAGTCACATCAACATAAATATCATGATGTTCCAAAAAGAATGAAACGCATCACACGAAAAACTTTTTACCACTTTGCCATAGATTTTCCTAAAATACAAAATATCGCCTGTCTATTTCTGAGATGAGGTATTGTAACTATTTACATTGTTCAGACTGTTGTCATCTTTAATGTCATATTCAAGCTCCAGCCTTGTTCAAGTGATATACTTTGAAATTTTGAACCGAGCCTTTTGGAATTTCGAACCCTTTCATCAGAAGAAAGCTTGAGCGTATAATGGTTGAATTTGACAATAAAGATGAGGACAATAGTCTGAAAAATATAAATAGTGTCAATACAAAACATTATATTTATTTATATTGCAAGAAAAAAAATTATTTAATAAGAAACTTGATGTCAGACATGTTTTACAAAATTTTCAATATCTGGAGATATTTAAGATGCTACAACCTGTGAATTGTCTTTGATATAATTAGTTGTCAATCTTGTTCTTGTTTTAAATTTCATGGCTTTTTATTCAAGGAAAAAAAGTGTTCATATTTATAAGTCTAACATGGTACCATATCTACTAATGAAACCGCAGTAGATATTCATCTTTAAATTTCTGCTGGTGAAGTTTATCACTTTGAAATTCAATTATTTCCAATTCCTTTCAAGCTATATTTTCAACATGAATATTAAATGAATTTGCAAAATGGTGATAATCAGCTTCTCTAAATCTTAAGTGATTAAATCCCGAGTGCAGATCTTTTTTTTTTTTCAAGTTCTTTAACTTATCAGCATAAATACGTCATTGTGATGAAATTTAAGGAAAAGGAAAATATCACCAGTTCTCAGTTGATTCTCCTAAATTTGAAATTTCATTACAAAAGCTGACATGAAAACACATTAATCCATTAAATCCTATTTTTGAGATGGTGGCTGTTATAGATAGAAAACTTTCATTAATACTGGATTTTTTTTATAAGCCTTTAAGTAATTTTGAATTTTTTTTATAAACTTATAATACCAAATTTATTTTTTAACAACCTATAATTAATAGTAGATTTTAATTTTCCTAATACCAGATTTTATAGTAGGCATCAATAGATTAATTGATTTCCTTACTAGAATTTTAAATTAAATTTAAATAAATAGGTTCTATTTTGTTTCTTTGAATAAATAGGTCCTATTTTTTAAAAAAAAAAAAAAAAAAGATCATAAATCCAGTTATTATTCTTCAACTTGTAGACACATTTACTTTTAATTTCCAAGAGGCTGCATACTTATTCTCTGAGGCTGAAAAATAATAAAGCATCTTCTCTTTATTTAACTAACATACCTGATCACCATCATCTGGATCAAGTTCTTCTAAAAATTCTTTCTTTAAAGTGGTTATGATTCAGTATTTGCTACTTTAAAAATATGATGCTTGAAACAATAACAATTCTTTTAATTTTACCAACTTGGTATATAAATTCTGTTGATGAATTATGCAATAAAATGTTACAAAATCACTCTCTACTAAATTTTAAAAAAAAACAAAAAGAATTCCGATTTTAATCCAGCAAGAACGCTCATTTTAAGGCCAACCACTGCAGGGGTTTCATCTGTTGAAACACTGACAACCCTTACAACTTTGTTATTCTTTCATTGTAGATATTGTTTTCTGCAAAGGTTTTTTCATTGTTTGAATACAAAGCATTACCGGAGTAACATTAAAGGTTTTATCAACACCATATATAAAAACTAAGTTGATTTGAATTTACTACAATATTACTTTTGTTAATAGCCACTGATAATGTCCATTGACTTTTCTGCTAGTATAATCTTGATATTGGCTGCAATTTTTAGTCTTGTTATTGTTCTTTAAGATGAACTAATCATTTCAAACATCTAATTTTTCCAAGCATAAAAATTCAGCAACTGCCAGAAAACATTTTTCACAAATAGTTTTTAGCGTGTTTATCAACTTTGTCATGAACATAGTTTGCTTGCACAGCTGCTCCAACCTTTGTCAGCCTTTTTAGAAAAGGAGGTAAGACTAATTTCTTTAGCATTTCAATGTTAAGCTTTCTGATATCATCTTTGGATTTTCCTACCAATAATGTTTACTAACATAATGACACTTAACATTGAATTCTTGAAATGTGGAGAAAGAGTCAAAACATAAGGCACATTGGGTCCTGCTTTTCATTTCAGCAAAGAAGTTATCATTTGTCCACTTAACCCCAATTTTGTTCAACTTTTATAAAGACATATAAATACGTCTACAGTAGTGGAAGTGTTAATATCAATGATTTATAATATTTCATTGAATAAAAATAAAATAGAATTACAAATACAATGATTCTAGAATTCAAAAGATATCTTTTGATAATCAGCTACCTCAAATCTTAATTGATACAAATCATGGGAGGATGGAATTAAAAAAAAAAAAGAAAAGATTTTGATAAAACGTTATTACACTGGTATAATCATGAAAGTGGGCTATAGAGAAAACCAAAAACTGAGCATATGCAGTCCACACATCACAGATTACCTATGAGGGATTTAAACCCTTCAAAGTTCTAAGATTACTTGCAATACAAAGAGGACATAATTATTGACATAATTTGTATAAAGATGTTCCCATTAGACAGTTTGAGAAAAAAGATTGAATTCTTTCTTTATTTTGATAAACTTACCCCATCCTCTGTATGGATCTTTCGTCTCTTTTTAATTTTCTGTGGCATTAACTTCATTACCATTCGTTCTGACGCTTCATCACCAACCTCTTTCTGTTAACAGAAATTAATATTTTTAGTTAAGTCTCATAAACACAAAAAATTGTAACTAAAACTTATTATTTCACTTATTATTCAGCTCACCATAATTTCCAAGCCAACCTGGAGAGTTTTCAATTTTTATTGTAAGTTTATGTCCTTGTATAATAAAGTTTTTTATAATCCAACATCCTGTTTAGCTTCTGGGCTGACAGTAAAAAAAACAAGGGGCAATCCTAGCCAAAACAAGGCATGTGACAAGCCTACTCTTAAGTCCAGAATAAGGGGTAGGTTAAAAAGAATTTTCCAGCCTACTAAAATTAATTTGTTTTTGGTATAACAAAGGAGGAAGTGGAGGTTGAAAAATGTGGAAAATAAAATAAATGAGGGGTTTGCAATGAAAATGGGAAAGTTGGAAAAAAATAAAAATTAATTTAAATAGCTGGGCAGACCTGTCTATCCCCAACACAATCATTAAAGGGTTATTTCTAGTTGCTATCGTTCTAAGCTAATGAAATATTCTCCACCAATGATTCTTGTCTTGATGTAGTGGTGGAGGCTTATGTATTCCAGCAACCAAAAGAGCTTGACTCGCAGGAATATGTCTCCTGTCAAGTCCAACCAAGCTGGTCAGTTCAGAAGATCAGGGATTAGACTAAATAAGAAGCAATGGTATGCAGCATGGTGGATGTGCTGATTTAATGGAGGAATAAATCTCAATCCACCCACAACTGTCAGACTCTCAAAAGGATGCTTCCTCAATCACTACAATCTTAACCTCTTCAAGTCTAGAACCAACCATTATCTATCCTACATATCCTTATAATATCCACCTCTTACTCTCTCCTTATACACACTTTATACAACAACCTCATTCAGTAACCCTCTACCTTGAGTGCTTCTTAGGTCTTGTATTGAGTAAACAACAGTATAAAAAAATTTTTTTTAAAATAACAATGGTGAATCATGCACAATGCTGAAAATGCCAAAATTTCTAGGATCACAACAAAACAACAAAATGAATACCATCTATACGAAATGAGTAAAAACAGAAAGTAAAACAACTTGACAAAATGAAATTACAAAAAAACTGGGAGGACAAAATGTTGCATGGCAAATACCTAAAAAGAATGAAAGAAGCAGATGTGGACCAACAGGAAACACATCAGTGGCTGAGGAGCACCAGATTGAAAGTTGAGACAGAAGGCTTAATTATTTCAGCTTGGGACCAAAGCTTCACAACCAGATCCTATCACTGTCACATAATCAAGAATGGAACTAACCCAAAATGCAGGATCTGCAGAAAATATGATGAAACTGTCAACCATATTATTTCGGGATGTCTGGAACTAGCAGAAAATGAATGTACCCACAAACATAACAAGGTAGCGACATATGTGCACTGGAAGATATGCAAGAAGCACAAAATCAAAATCACTGAGAGATGGTATGAGCACAAACCAGATACCATTACCCAAAATAATGATGTAACTATCCTTTGGGACATGCCAATTCAAACTGACAGTGAAATAAAAGCCAACAGATCTGATGTTATAAAAGTCAAGGAAGTGTATACTTATTGACATAGCAGTACCATCTTTAAGAAACAACTCCATGAAAATTATTGAGAAATTGTCCAAATACAAGGACCTGGAGATCAAGATTAACAGGATGTGGGGAATGAAGACTGAGTGTGTACCAATAGTAATCGGTGCTCTGGGCCTCATGAGAAAAGGAATGGACAATTTTACTAAGTGTCCCAGGCAACATCAACATCAAAGTTGCCCAGAAGATCGCCATACTAGGAACGTGTCATCTACTAAGAAAAGTCCCATCATTTAAATGACAATTTTCCTATAGGGCCTAAGGACCATAGTTTGGACCCAGCTCTACAGAATACAAAGCAGGAAACATTATATACACAAATGATAAAAATAAATAAATAAAATATTTAAATAATTAATAACAAAACATTATCAGATTTACAACTGAAAAATTTGTTACGGCTTGAAATCAGTCAAATTTCAAGCAAGCTCAACCCAAAGATCATAAAATATATTAGAAACAAACAGGATTTTATTATTCCCCATTGTTAATTCAATACATTGTTAGCAAATAAGAGAAAAACATATAGAATATATTTTTTCATTTTCAAATTACATAATTTCTGATCAACTAACAATTGAGGTTTTATTTTTAACAGACAAATTTTATTCTATTTATTAGTCGTATTAGTCTATTAGCATATTTTTACCACTGGTCGGTGATTATTGTTCAAGCACTGGTAAAAACTAGAATTTCAGAATACTGATTTTCAAATCAAATCCCTTCCCAATTGGAGAAAACTGGCACAACACAATCTTTCTTGCATCCCTCTCTTGTTCAGCCCTGTAGTAAGCTAAATTTCTCTCAGCTAATATGTTTCCTCTGCCTTAAGTGTCTGGTCTCACAGGATGTAGGCTATCAAGGATTTTTTACAGCTTTCTTTTCTTTAATATCTGTAATCTGTGCATTGCCACAACTGCTCTTGAAAAAGGTAGTGGAGTGATTTCCTTTTGCCTTCTCCAAGGTCTTGAATTCAGAATTGTCCTTCTCCTATATTGGTTACCAGCCAAGGTTAGAGTGTTCAGTCTACCCAACTATTTAACCATAGATGGGGAATGTCATGTGTAAAGTAATAGAAATAAATGTATCAAACTTTTCAGCAGTGATTTCTCTTTAGCAGTGGATAAAGTAAATTAGTTTTGAAGAGGATTATGTCAAAAACTACCTGCTAAGCACCCCTACACATGGCCAGCTTTCATAGCTAATCAACATGTACTGCCCAAATGAGCATACAAATAGACAAATAGATTTTTTTTTCTTACCTCAAAGTCTAACCAAGATTCTAGAAGCATGAGACGTTCTTCTTTTTCTTCAGCAGACTTCATGGCTCTGTTGGCTTCTCTGTAGATGTTGTGAGCATTGACAATGTTATCATCAATGGGAATAGACATCTCAAAATGTGCAAAACTGATCCACACCTGTTATGAAATAAGAAAAAAAAAAAAGAAAATCTGTGATAAAATATTTAAGTCCACACCTCTCCACGGGAAGGTTGAGAAAGTACTGACTCACTACCCACCAGGTACATTGAGAAATCACTTAACAGCCACCCGCAGGAAGGTTGGGAAAATATTTAACACTCCCACATTGAGAAAGTACTTACACTCCCCTGCCCACCAAGAATGTTGAGAAAGTACTCGACACCCACCCCAAGCAAGGTTGAGAAAGTACTCGACACCCACCCCAAGCAAGGTTGAGAAAGTGCTCAACACCCATCCCAAGCAAGGTTGAGAAAGTACTCAACACCCACCCAAAGCAAGGTTGAGAAAGTACTCAACACCCATCCCAAAGCAAGGTTGAGAAAGTACTCAACACCCATCCCAAAGCAAGGTTGAGAAAGTGCTCAACACCCATCCCAAGCAAGGTTGAGAAAGTACTCAACACCCACCCCAAGCAAGGTTGAGAAAGTGCTCAACACCCATCCCAAGCAAGGTTGAGAAAGTACTCAACACCCACCCAAAGCAAGGTTGAGAAAGTACTCAACACCCACCCAAAGCAAGGTTGAGAAAGTACTCAACACCCATCCCAAGCAAGGTTGAGAAAGTGCTCAACACCCATCCCAAGCAAGGTTGAGAAAGTACTCAACACCCACCCCAAGCAAGGTTGAGAAAGTACTCAACACCCATCCCAAGCAAAGTTGAGAAAGTACTCAACACCCACCCCAAGCAAAGTCGAGAAAGTACTCAACACCTACCCCAAGCAAGGTTGGAAACATACTTAACACCCACCCACAGAAGATTGGAAACATTAATGCCTATTCCAAGGAAGGTTGGGAATGTAATTAACCCACCCAAGATGGTTGAAAATATACTCCCTGCCTCCACCAGGAAGGTTGAGAAATTACTCAATCCCCACTTAAACACTGCACTCTCTGGGGCATCAACTCAAGTAGTATAACCATCAAGAACTACCTGATTAATAAGAGTTTCTAAAAGAGATGTACTTGCAATCATAATGGATTATAACAGGAAAAAAGAATTATTTAAGAATAAAGAATTTTCCTACCTTAACATGTTGTGTTCTCTGCAACAAACGTCTGTATAAATTCCGAGTACGAGCATACTCCTCTTGCTCAAATTCATAGTCTATATAAGATTTCCATAACACTTCGGGCATATCTAATTTTGGTTGATTTATGGCCAGTTCATAGATACCTCGAGCTCGTTCTTTATCTCCAAGAATGGCTTCTAACTCTGCATACTAAAACAAAAGATTCACATCTAAATCAAAATCTATGACTAATTAGAGTTCTTCAAAACATAAATGGTATTCATTGTAAAATACAAATAAATACTTGGTCATGATATCTTTAAAATGATAATGCATATTTACAGAAAACCTAATTAATTCCAAAATGAAATGCAAAAACATATAAAATAGAAGTAACACCAAAAAATATATGTGTAGAGTTTGGGGAAGCAAAAATTGCTGTAATTCAAATGATGTGAAACCAAATGAAGAACAAAGTGTATATTTCTTCTATGTGCCATGTCCCTACAGGATGTGAACAATCATGGCTTTCCACAACTTCCTACTCCTTGTAGTACTTAGTAAGACTTATCTTTTGCCATCCCTTCCACTTCTCATTCCACCATCCATTCATGCACTCATCAGATAGATGGCCCACTACCTCCTCCTGTCACTTGTGCCTTCAATATATCCTGTGAGTGTCAAATACTCCAAGCCCTCCTTCCTCATTATATGTTCCAGAAATTTCAGCTGTCTTTTTCTGATTCTAAGTGTCTTTTTAGCTTCAATTTTCCTAAAGTTTTCTTCATTGCTTACTCATTCCAGCCATTGTTTTCTCAGTATGCCTTCTGTAAAATATTTTTGTTGCCTCCTGTTTTCTCGTCATCTGTGAGGAAATTGTCCAGCATTCACTGTAATATAGGAGGACTGATATTACATAGCAGTTCAGCACTCTTTTCTTTGTTTCTAATTAAATTTCCTGTTTCTTAGTACTTTGCTTAGCTTTTGGAAGGTACCTTTTGCTATTCCAAAGTGCATTTGAATTTTGGTGTCACATTTTCTATCCTGTCAAAACCCTTCCCAGATATATACTATCACCTATTAATGTACACCTTCTTTTCAAGAACTTCATAAAAACTGTCTTCACAAAAGCACAAGCAGCAAAGAGTGTCAGACTTATTTCATGGACGAAATCAACTCTAAAAGCATCCCCTAATATAGTTGGTATGTCTTTACACATTGTCTGCAATGTCCAAAACAATAAAAAAAAAAAAAAAGTAATGTTCAGTGGTATCCAAAGGAAGCCAGGCAGGGTCAACATGAAGTAGAAATTGGGACTTCATTGATATCAAGACCAAAATTGTAAATGAACCAAAAACATATTATGTGCAAGATAGCTTCAAAACTAAAAATGGACTCCCTGACCATCTGAACATCCATATATGATAAACTGAACCTTAAATCCTACATGAAAACATTTCTTTTTGGAGTTCATGAAAGCCAGGAGGATGGGAAATTGCAAGAATATGTTCAGATATTTCAAGGACCATGAATTCATGGATGAAATATTCTCTGATATGGAAATCTCCTAATGGATGCTGTTTTGAACTGTTGAAATTATAGATATCTTGTGAAGTAAAAGACACCTTCAGGACCAAAAATCCAGCCTAGGTCATGATCTTGAGTGTTGTGGTCTCCAACTGAAAAAAGATGCTTTGATTCTTCTACTAGCTTAGAGAAAGAGTGTACTGATGCCTAATGTAAGATTATGAGGTAGCATGTTTTACCATGGCAAACTACCAATGTGTGGACCCAAGATGGTTCTTCCACTCGTGTAGTCAAGAAGTTGCAGAAATTCTAAAAAGATAACTTCTTCTAGCCACTCCTGACACTCTTCCAGCTTGGTCCTGAACCTACTAAATTACACCATGTAGGGTGTTTTGGAGCAAAACAACCCCCACACTAACATCAATACTCTCAAGACTTCCATGTATGAGGAGGGTCCAGTTTCACAGCTTTTCATGGTCATGTTATGGCTGTAATTGAAAATCAGAATGTCCCTTAAGGATGTGGGTGATCATGGCTCTCTAAAATTTCCTATCCTTTGAAAACCAGTTTCTTACCTTACTGTTTGTGCCAGTCTCTGTTCTGCCATCCATTTGCATAAGCTTATTAGGTAGGTTACTTGCTGATTCCCTCTGCTCATCTTAGCTTCAATATGTCTTGTGAGAGGCAAATTCTCCAAGCCCTCTTTTCAACATTAAATAAATCATTTAATTTGATATCATCTATGTGCTATATTAATATCTCTTTGCACTAAGTTTTGCTTCTTCTCATCTTGTAGATTATCAATATTGCATTAGCAAACAAGAAGTGTGGCTAATATTTCAATGTTTACTTATAGAACATAAATTATATAAATAAACATTGTATATTTGGAAATCATGTAATTGTAATATTTTAATTTTTCTACTCTTAAAAATAAACTAATCCTAATATTTACCAAACACTGACTTGCAAATAATTACTAAACATTTCCATCAAAACACGAAATCTGTTAAGAAACAAGAAATATATTGCAATCGCTAGGTATGGGACAGGAAAGAAGTTATATAAATCAAGGTAAAAAAAAAGAAAATTGACAGATAAAGAAAAAACAAGATAATTGCTAAGCATCAAAATCAAGAAAAAAAAAATTATGGTAAAATCTTTTTCATTTAAAAAATAAATTGGGAAAAAATCTTTCTCATTTAATAAAAAAAAAATTTGGGAAAAAATTTTTTATTTGAAAAATTATAGAAAAATATTTTTATTTTACAAAACTAAATTATGGAAAAAATTTTTTATTAAAAAAAAATTAAGGAAAAATCTTAAAATCTTTTCATTTAAAAAAAAAAAAAAAAAAAAAAAAAAAAAAAATAATTGGGGAAATACCATTTCATTTTAAAAAAATAAAAAATATTGGGGAGAAATCTTTTTTTATTTAAAAAAATTAAAAAAAATTTAATCTTTTTTTTTTTAAAAATAAAAAAATTGGGGAAAAATTTTTTTTTATTTAAGGAAAAAAAAATCATTTTTAGAATAAAAATAAATAAAAAATCTTTATTTAAAAAAAAGAAAAAATTGTGGTGACTGTTACCTTCATCCAAGTTGTGCAATTCTCAGCTCCAAACTCTAGGAATTTTTCATACAGTACTCGACAACGATCAAATTCTCTCAGCTGAATTTCAAGATCTATATAGCCACGGAACAATTTGTTCTTAGGACACTTGCCAATAGAAACACCCTGAAACAATGAAGCACATTTTTACTGCTATGTGTCACTTTTGTATGTGGCTATGGTTGGCTTATTAATGAATTACCAGATATAAAAAGAATCTCAAAATCTCAAATAGATCAGAAATATTTTTAAGAATACTGATTAAGGCAGGAAAGCATAACTAAATTGATTTTCTTTTTCTCACACTTCATATAATATTTATTCAAGAAGGAATCACATAAAATCTTGGCAAATTTGATTTTACCTAACATCACAACTTCTAGGAGGCAATGATTTAATGTGGTCAATTAATTAAAATTAAGGTGTCAAAAAATTGATTCAGAAATTATCCATTTCAATGTTTCAGTCAGATGAAATGCCTAAGTCAGTGGTTAGGGGTGGGTGGAAGGTATTAACCTTATAAGGAAGAGGTTTTATAAAATTAAACCTGGATATTAATCTTATGATGTTAAATTGGGGTTATATGAAGAATGAAGTGTTAATTTAAAACTAAAAGAGGGCTGAAAAGGGAGTTTTATTAAAAAAAAAAAAAATTATATATATATAAAAAGTTCCTACTTAAAAAATAATAAATTATACTTAAAAATAAGATATATTAAAAAGATTAAAAATATGTCATATTTAGATAATTTATATTAAATTTAATTAAGAATATATTTTTAAAAATTTTATATTAAAAGTATAAAAAATTAAAAATATAATAAGATAAAATAAATTATACATTTTTAACTTTAAAGATAAGTTAAATCAAGCTATATTCAAATACAAGAATAAACAAATTCCATGACATATATAATTACTATTCGCTCAGGATTTTGTGGTACCAATGTTTATACAAGGAAAAACAAAGTAAGAATAAACCAACCAAGAGTTAAAATTAGACAAGAACTTAAACTGCTAGTAAAATTCACCATACCTGTTACAATGCAATATATGGCCATCATGTCTTCTGATCATAACTGATTTGAAATGTTAACATGTACATATTTTGTTGAATTAATATGGCCACAGTAAATATCCCATTAAGTATTGCAGATTTTAAGATGCCTAGTTTTATCCAGTTAGACATAGTTAACATTCATGAGATAGCAAAAAAAGAGACGCCAAACTTGACAAAAAAGACGCCAAACTTGACAAAAACAAAACTTTATCATCTAAATGTTTATGTTATTATTAAGAGGAAAGATCAAAGTATTTTTTTACATTTTTTAATCGTTCCTAGCACATCCAAAATTTTTGCTAAAAAATCTTGTTCTTTTTAGTCAGCAAAATTGACAGATAATCGATCATTTTTTTTTCCAATTTATAAAAAAAAAAAAAAATGAAAATCTCACTTTGAAATTCTTTTAAAAATTAAATTATAATTTTTTCAAAACTTATTTTAAGAAAATCAGAAATTATAAAGTTTATTTAAAATATTTTGCACCAAGATTAACTTAGTTTCTGCACTGAAAAGACATAGTTTTAAAATAAAACAAGGCAGGTCATAACCTTTCACGTCACTTGACAAGGGTACGAAAGATATTCGTGACATTTTGATAGCTTATGTGAAGATAATTCTTTCTACAGAAGGAGAGATATGAAGTTATTTAGATTTAAGTGAACAAATTATTTACCTCGTTATTTTTAAGGAAAACTTTCAGAAATCTAATTTTTTAATTTTTTTGTACTTAGCTTTCATCTTTATGTTTACAATGCTTTATGGAAAATATATTATAAAGAAATTAAAATAAAACTGTTGTGTGGCACCCTGCATTTTTAGAAAGACTAAAAAGAGATATTCATAGAAATATGATTTAATTTTTATTCGGTTTATTAACCAGTTGTTAGTTATTTAGAAACGAAGAATAATTGAGTTTTGAGAATAATTCTCTAACTGTATTTAGGCGATCCAAAGAGAAGAAGAAAAAAAAAAATAATAAAAAGAAAGAGAAAGAGGAATAGATGGTGCAAAAACCGGTCATAAGTAAAACTAAGACAAGACAGGTGTCAAAATATATCAGGTCAAATTACCTGACCGAAATCCAGGGAAATAGAAATTGTTATATTTGGTTGAAGAAATAGAGTTGGAGATAATGAAATAAAACAAAAAGAAGAGGAAAGACAGAAACATAATACGAGACCAGGTCGTAAGCGAAAACACACACGTACGACCAGCACCTAACAAGTGTCAAAGTTATCAGGTCAAGCACTTGAACTAATTCCGTGTCCGCGTAGGATGGAAGTTTTGTTAAGGTTGGCTGAAACAATAAAGATTTTTTTGAACAATGAAAACGAAATTTTAATCGGAGGAAAGGTGTTTTTTGTGTTGAGGTGGTGACCGGTGGAACTGTATACAGATTCTGACCTGTTAAAAATTGGAACCCCACGATGATGAAGTGGAGACATTTTCAATTCAGATAATTAAGATTTTTGACTATCAGGTCTGACCAAAAACAAAGAAGGAAAGAAAACAATTGTCTCGGCTCACAGATAGCGCCAATATTCTTTCCTGAAGTCACATCTAATTAGCGGCAGGCTGTTTTGACAGAACCCAGGTGAGAAAAAGCCAAGATTATCATTTTTCGTACGTGTGAAAAAGGCCAAATTAGATTTTGTTTTTTTTAGAACAAGAACGATGTAAGCCACGCCCGATTGGAGACGGGAGGCGTCCCACCACAGTCTCATTAGCCGAAAGCGGTCACGTGATATGCGGAAAGAGGAGGGAGAATGCTCGATCAAGAACCATTGGTCGAAAACGGTCACCTGACATACGAGAGACCGGGAGAGATGGGTATGCGTCTTCCCCCCAGAGGCACTGTGAGGAAGTAGGGGTGAAAACAATAGCGATAATGGGAAATCAGAACTAATGCGACTTTTGGGATTATCGAGAGAGCCCTGACGCCGACAGACCCACCCCGGTTTGCTGCGGCGTCAATAAAAGCAGGACCCCAATCGACAAAAAATGAGTTCAGCCCCGGACGGCAGCGAGAAGAGATCACCTCGGACGACGGAGGGTTGCGGCTGGGTTGCGGCTGGGTTGCAACAAGAAATCCTTCCAGCCCAAGTCGAAAACAAGAAATCCTTCCAGCCCAAGTCGAAAACAAGAAATCCTTCCAGCCCAAGTCGAAGACAAGAAATCCTTTCAGCCCAAGCCGAGAACAGAATTCGACCCAACCAGATCGAAGTGAAGAAATACAACTCAAGTCGAAGAGAAGAACCAACTGCGAATGATTGATAGAAATTAGCCCCAGTGTCGAACTAAACTACACTCCGACATACACAATTCTAGAGAGTAGACAATTCGAAATCGTTAAGTTGTATGATAGAAGCTTGGTGCCATAGTCCACAGAGCGGGTCGGGAATGAGAACAATTTTTCTTTATGTAACGGACATTAGATATAAAAGGTTGTCACCTTTTTTTTTTATCAGTAATTTTTTGTCTCGTGAGTTTTTTTTTCTTTTACTTGTGTTTTGCCACCCCCGTCGGACTCAACTTGCATACGGCCCACTCCCTGCTGGTCCCGTCTGTCTAAGATCTAAACACAGCGTGGGTAGACAGACCGGAGATCAGTACAGTTGCTTTAGCAACCAGGTATTGGAAGCGGGTTGGGAAAGACGAGGCTGGTGATCATCTAACCAAGAGGTTGGAGCGGCACGCTTGGAACCAGGAGGAGCGACCAGGAGGAGCGACGTCACAGTTGGCGCTGTAACCAAAGGATTCGACCCTGGGCCAGGTGTGTACCCGTCACAGTTGAGAGTGAGATTAAATTTCATAAGAAAGGTATCTAATTAATTTATAGCTAGCTTTCTTATGAAATTTTATCAGAAGTGTACATAAAATACAAATTTAAATTTCATAAGAGGATAATGATACTTGTAGGTACCCTTCTCAGTTCAAATTGAAAAATCAAATTAACTTCTCCAAACGTGTTTCGCAAAAATAAATCTATATCTCGAAAGGACATTTATGAAACTGAATGTGGCTTTTAACTAATTTTATATTTTAACAACTTAAATGTAAAAATCTATTATAATTAAAGAAATAACAAATAATTGTATTAAAAATTCAGTATTTAAGTTAAATACTAGACAGAAATTCAATCCCCGTGACGTTTTTTTTATTGCACACATGATACTTCCTGTCTTCTGTAGATATGATTTACAGTGTTGTTATTGACACAAATATATATATATTTTTTATATATTGTTGTTTGTTAGTTTGTAAGAAGCTTTGGAAATTATAATCTGTAAATATATATCTACTTAATAACATTTGTTAAATTTTACAAACTTTTCCCTAATTTTAGAAGAATTAACAACATAACATAAAAATAATAAAGTATTTCAGAAATAACAAATAATTGTTTTAAAAATTCATTTTTCATCAAAATATCTTTTTGCTTTCAGACAATATTGTCCATCTTCATTAAAATAAATAAAAGCAATTAAAAGCTTTTGAAATTAAATAATATTTTTGTTTTATTGAGTTTTGTATGTTACAATTCCGAGATGATTTTCAGGTAGAGGTGGTCCAATTAAAAAAAAAAAACATGATTTTGGTTTCCTCAAAGCTTTTAACTAATATAATCACTAATCTTCCCAAAATTGAAATTATAGAATTTTCGTACAATTAGTCAGGGTTGGAGGGTTGGTAATACATATGAAAAAAATATTTTTGCCATGATTTTAAAAAAGAAAAACATATTTATAATAAGTTCCATCATTTGTGAATAGTTTCTGAAAGTTTCATTAAAATCTGACAATTATTTTTATTTTTGCAAGATTTTCCAAATTAATGTCTGTCATACAGAAAAAAATGCACTAAAATTTTATATGTTATTTTACTAGTTCCAGTGGCACAAAGAGAAACAAGGTTTTTTTAATCAAAATTTAGAATGTTCTAAAAAGAAGGAAAAATTTTTTTAAATAATTAAAACATACTTTAATCTTTCCTCTCAATAATAACATAAACATTCAGATGCTAAAATTTTGTTTTCATCAAGTTTGGCATCTTTTTCATCATGCTATGCTCTGTTTTTAGCGATCTCATGAAGATACCTAAGTTAAACATGTCACCTAGTAGCTGACATACTTTGCATCTCTGGTCATGAACAGGAATAGTCGAGGAGCATCAGAGCCAGGTATTGAAAGGGTTGCTTTTTTTTAAGTTTGAAAGATAGCCAAGGCAATTTGGAAGATAACCCAGATACTTTTGAACAGCTTCAATTAGAGACCATCTAAGTGAACTGTGTTACCCAAGTTGGAGGTATTTCTAATCGAGTTCCACCTGCAAGGTTATGTGCTGCTTTTAGAAAAACCCATCACCATATCACACACATTTGGCTGTGATGCATGTGTCTGATATATTATTAGACTGGGTGTTGGGATAGGTATATCGGGCTTTGGAGATTTGTACCCCAGTATCACTTAGTTGATGTGTTGCTATATCACTTGATAATAATAATTACTGTATAAAAAAAAAATAAATTTCTAATGCAGTTACCCAACATAAATCAAACTTTAAGCTTTGTTACTTCTGGGTGAATATCCAGTATACAGAAACATTGTGTGTTAGGAAGAGTAAAAAAACAACCTACCAAAATTTTACGAGCTGCTTGTAGATTTTTCTGCCGGATTTCAAACTGTGCAAAAAGAAGCCAAATTTTGGCAAATGTAAATTTTTTATGAGGAATCACTTCAAGTGCAGCAGTGTAGATGGCCCTAACTCTTTCGGCATCACCACATTCAAGTTCCTCAAAAAGTGAATACATAATCCAAAGATAGATGTAACGGCGCCAATGACGCTTCTCCTGACAATAGGAAAAAAAAGACAAACACAATTAAGGAATGACTACAATTTTTTTTAATGCTAAAATTCACTTGATACAAGGCTCAAGAGCTACTCAAGGTAGAAGGTTACTATTAAAATGGTATGATAAAGGGGGGTGCATGATATGAATGAAAGAGAAAGTGGTAGGAAGTGATGAATATGTGCATAAGAAGGATAGGTAACAGTTGACTCTTAACTATAGTGTTCAGGGAAGAAGAATCATTTTTGGGGTTTTTTTTTCATGAAGTGGCAATTCTTAGGAAAAACTGTTAGTCCATCTTAATCTAGACAAGAAAAAATGTTGCATAACCATAGTAAAATCAAACAATAGTACTAAGTATGTTATGAACACATACATAGTGTAACAGAGACTCAGAAAGAGAAATCAACAAGCCAAGTTTAAATTCAGGTCAAGTTCATTATGTTCACTTTCACATACAAATACTTTTGGGAAAGATATAATTTTTTGTTTTACTAATGTTCACCCTATACAAGACCCAAGAGCCACTGAAGTTGCTGAAGGGGGTTGTTGTGTAAGAGGTAAGAAAAGTAGTTTATGAGGATATGTGGGAAAGATAAATAGTTAACTCTAGATTTGAAAAGGTTAAGAATTTAGTGATGAAGTTTTGTATCATCAAGGTGAATGATACACAGAGAAGAATGAGTGCTTAATATATTTATTCAGCACTAGTATCTGGTGCTAACGGATGCATACAAAAAACACAGAACAATAAGTTATAAAACAATTAACAAGACAACTTACAAGGAATAGAGGAGGGTCAAATGCTGTATAGCCAAACAAAGTAAGATCAGTCCAAATATTAATCAGCTTAGTATCAACTTATTAATCAACTGTTGAAGTCCTTAATCATACACTATTTAAGGCGATGAATCAGGTCATCTAGTAGAGTGCCGAAGGGGTGCTAGCTACTCTACAACATCAAGAAAGCATCCTCTCGGTAGTCTGTTCCACAAAGTAGCAGTTTGTGAGAAGAAGCCGTCTAAGTGGAACTTCTTTCTTACTAATGGAATACAAAGGTAATGGGAATGGTTCATCCCAGGTCTTAGTTGTGAAGATTAGAACTGGAGGAACTAAGGAATGTAGCTAATCATATTCCATCTCTTTTACCCTCAGCTATGGGTTAAATAACAGAGCAGACTGAGCTTTCATTTTTAGGTGTCAACTAATATAAGAGAAGGAAAGCTCTGAATTCAAGGGCAGCTTAAAGAAGGATGGGCTCTGTCAGGATATCTTTCCCTAGCTGTTGCTACAGCTGCAGTACATGTGATGCCTCTATAACCGCAATGGGTAGTAGGATTTGTGACATGATGTTATCACCAAACAAGTAATTGACATTATCCGGTGACTAAGGAGAAAATGATACATCTACAAAATTCAATACATGATAAAATAATTTAGTTCTCAGTAGCAATTACAATTTTTTTTTTTTTTACTAATTTTATTTTGTACTAGAAGTAGCTGTTACTCAAGGATGAATTTTGCCAATCTCTACAATCTTAACCTGTTCAATTGTAGGGTTAACCATTATCTTCTCCACATATCTGCATAAACTGTGCCTCTTACTCTGTAACAATCTACCTCGAGTAGCCCCAAGTCTTGTGCAGGGTGAACATCACCGTAAAAAAAAAAAAAAATAGACACTTCATTTTATTTGCATAGATTATTAGAATGACTAAGGGAAGTAACTACGCATTAATTTACTATCAAAAGTTGATTTACCTCCCTTACCATTATATTTTTACATGGGAATAAATATTTAATTTCTATGACAAATAGGTTCTTCAACTTTATTTTTGATTTTTCATGACCTTAATCTAAGTCAAGTTTACATAGCCTATGGCACTCCCTGAGTCATAACCAATCTGCATTTGCTTGGTTAAAATCCATCCAGTAGTTTCTGAACCTATACCAGACAAATACTGTCTCATTTATTTGTATAGATTTATCTATTTCAGTATTTTATAGTTGTGCTCTTCCATTTCAATTAAAAGGATAGCCAAATATTTTTGTATAAAAAATACCATGGAACAGTCTATGACCTTCTGTTTGGTTGTTTGGAGTTGTAGAAAATAGAATATTTATCCATTCAAATGAACTATTAGGTTGGTGCAAAAATAATGTCGTTTTCTCACATAGTAACATATGTGAGAAAACGACATTATTTTTGCACCAACCTAATAAAAGAAACAGTCAAGCTAGTTCAAATAACAGTAAAGCTTTCTTTATTTCAAATCATCTGACCACCTCCAACATGGTTGCAGTGCTCCCACTCCACATACCTTAAGGTGCTGAAAGCTTGAAAAACAGGGAACAAGAAGTTGAATGATACAACTCTCTCTCTCTCTCCTGTTGCTTACTGGTTATCCTCTATATGGGTCCCATGGCCAGTCACATAAATTACAACATGTACTTAAATATCATGACTAGTTTACATGCTTTGTCGTCTAGCATTCAACAATATGTGTCACTAACATCTCTTTTGAAAATATCATCTTGTTATATAGGAATAAAATGTTGCTGCTGACACTGGAGTTTGAACACAGATCACCAGAAAACAAAAACAGGTGATCCCATTTTGAATAAGTAGATCACATGATGGTAAAGGAAATGTATATATGGGAATTAGTGTGGCATCTAAGTGATTACTATTTGGATCACTATACGGTGGTTACTTTTTGAGCAAGTATTATCAAGCAAGTACTATTAGTGCGAGTGTTATTCGAAGGCATCTGACACCAGTATTTTTCAACGGTGTCACTATAATTGTATCTGCAATTACAAAGTCTCTACTACAATGAGCATTACGAAAGTGATGAGTATTCGTTGACATTACAAAAGTGGCAACAAGTGTTTGTTGACATCACAAAATATCTATAGATGTCAAGCAATGTCTGTGAATATATTACAATACTTATGGATATTATTATAAACTATAAATTTATATCTGAATAATATAGAAGATATGATATACAAATCTATAATCAGGTTAACAAAATGAAAAAAAAAAACTCTTACATTATACATTTTGTCCTTTGAAAGACCTTCTTCAGACTAATAGTATTTTTAGTCTTAACTAGTATATATTACGAAATGGACAAAGTCCGACAATTTATTTATTAAAGACATTTTTTTTTTTTTTTATGTTTAACATTCTTTTTATAACGTATTTAAGTAAATGCTCTGTTTATAATAAACAGTATTAAATAACATTTACCGGCCTGAATGTCTGAGAAATTTTCATAGAAAATATTCGTTCTTTGACAGGATTCGAACTTGCATCCTATACGGAACCGTCATTTACGGTAAGGCACGTCAGCATAAATGACGGTTCCGTATAGGATGCAGGTTCGAATCCTGTCAAAGAACGAATATTTTCTATGAAAATTTCTCAGACATTCAGGCCGGTAAATGTTATTTAATACTGTTTATTATAAACAGAGCATTTACTTAAATACTTGTATCTATAAAAAGAACGTTAAACATAAAAAAAAAAAAATGTCTTAACTAGTATGTTATATTTCTTCCCCACTATATAATTTCTTATGACTGTAAACAATATATTTTAGTGGATACACATATTTGGGTAAAATTTTAAAGAAAATATGCCCTCCAGTATTTTCTTTAAAATTCTTTAATACACAGGCTGATAAATGTAATTCACACATTTTAAAAAAATGACCAAACACATATATTCATTAAAGTATATTTAAAGTCAGAATAAATAAGGTTAGATTAAAAATAAAATCAATTTATTCTTGATAAGATTTCATCAATAAAACTATTATTAGTTTAATGAAGTCATTTCAAAGGACAAAATATAGGAGTTTTTTTCCATTTTCTGATTTAATTATCCAATAAAATAATATACTTCTAAATTAAGATTTAAAATCTATAAAATCAAAGGCAGATAAGTAGACAAAAATAATACTTATAAGATGACAACATAAGCAGCTTATTGACAAACCTGAGATGGAGGAAGGTTGGCTATAGCTCTCTCATAAACTTCTCGTATTTGTTCTACATCTCCATCAGCTTCTAATAATCGAAGGTAATCAAACCAAGCATCATAGTTCATTGGATTGGCTTTCACTTCCTAAAAATATTAAAAAATAAAAAAGAGATTATGACATGAATCATTAAATGAAATTTAAGGCAATATGAAACTAACAAAAAAAATTAAAAAAAAAAAAATCCAGAACAGACATGAATCCCAAGATTGAAAGATGTTTCAATTTCCAATGTGATCATAATTAGACAGCTCTTTCATTCATGTTTCTAAATACTTATTTTACCTGAAGTTTAACAAGATCAAGTATCAAAATTAGTTATTATTAGAATGGCTTGCTCGTCTTTCTTTTGACATTTTGATCTATTAAAAAAATTTTTAAGGAAAACCTATTTTCAATTGCAAAAACTTTAATTTTTAGCAGTTTTTATACAATGAAAGTTAAATCTTTTATTTATAAATTTCATTTAACAAGATAACTTTTTAAATTTTATTGACATCACTCATTTACAATACATTTCTAAATTGATCAAAAACACATTTTCACTAATCTTTCTTAACAAAACAAAAAAGTATCAAATTACCCCATGTTACATTCAGTTAAAATTCAACTGTCGTTTATTGCAGTCTATTTCTGCATATAAGGTGACCTTTAAATAATGAAAATTGCTCCCCAAAATAGGGGTTCGTCTAATACAAGTTACAAAAAGCTAACCTTAAATTCCGTGGTGTATCAATACTGGCCAGTAGGCTAATATGCTTGCACCATGAATCACAGCATCTAACAAATGTCTCAGTATGGTAACTACCAATGTAAATATTTCTAGTTGAAACAATTCATATTATAATACTGTACTAAATTTATAAATGTAATAAAACAACTTTTAATTCTTGATTTCACATTAAAATCCAATATTTGCGATGATTACACAACAATTTGAAAAAGTTCCACTGAGCAACATGCATAAGCAACAAGTAACAAACAAATCTTTCATTCTTGATTTGTAGAGCTATGTGTGGGTTCACACGAGTCATTATTTTTCATAGAAGTATTAAATAATAACATTTATGATAACATAGAATCTATCTTTCAAATTAAAATTATCATAGTGGTGTTAATTAACAACATTTAGTATAGCATGCAAACATTTTTTTACAATAACCTACATTATATGGTAGATTTGTTTGTAATGTTAAGTAACATTTAAGATGCCATAAAATCTTTATTTCTTATCACAGAATAAAAACATAAGACACTCGCATACATAATTAAAACCTTTCAAAATTACTATGATCATCATCTGATGAGACCTCATCATAAATATTGTCATTTACAGTTTCGCCATATGGGTCTCAGTCCTCTTATACTATGGATATTGGATAAAATCACAAAAAGTTAAATAGATTTTGGGTCTCATCTTATCTATAGGTCACCTTATATGTGGATATTCATGGTATAAGTTTTAAAATTTTAGTATCTTATAACTAAAGACAAATTATCATAATGCAGCAAAAACAATTAATGTTATAACAAATTTTATGTCTAGAATCACGTAAAGCCAAACTAAAAATTAAATTTTAAAAAGATTTTATGTAATATTTTTTGTATTATATTTTACCTCTTCATACTGGAACCTTCGTTTGCTGACAATCACATCTTCTATGGCTGTTCGATCTCCATAACGCTTTTCATGTTTGGTATAATTTTTGTAAATTTCTGTACACTTCTCTTTGGGTAAACCATCCAAAGCAAATTTGTAAATTGCACGAGCACGTTCATGCTACAAAAAAAAAAAAAAAAAAAAAAAAAAAAAAAAAAGAAAAAAATTATTTTTCAAATTTTTTAAAAATATTAAATATTTCTGTTATGGAAAGATAGCTTAAATTGTATCTTTCTAGGAAAAAGGTAAAAAAAATATCTATAAAAAGATAGAAATCCTGTTTGCATAAACTGTACTTAATAACAAATACATATGGAGATTTATATAATAATGCTAAATGTTTTAAATAAAGATTTTCCATCTTTGAAGTTAATATTTTACACATCACTTTATAAACAAAGAAAAAGAACAATTTTATCTTGTTGACATTATGGCAAATAATAATAAAAAGTCAATGTTTTTCACTTTTTTTAAACCTGTTTCTTGTACAAAAGTAAGCCTACTGAAAAACAATACTCTTTATTTTCATAAAAGCAATCAAAAATATTTTTAACTGATTTGTTCATAATTAAAACCAAGCAAAATATTAAGGCATAATTGTAATTTTTTTTAACTAAAAGAAATTCAAACTAAAGAATTAAGTTTTCATTAACTTTTCACACATTATTAAAAAATAATTCACCTTAATTTCTAGAGTCAAGAACAAAGGTTAAAAAAATCCCAACCCTTGAAAATCCACTTACCTCTCTTTGTCCTTCTTCAAACTTGGCAAAAGCAATCAAAAGTGTTTCATCAATATTGTCTTGACCAAAAAACTCAACTGCACGTTCATATACCCGCCGTGCACTGTTAATATAATTGTTCCTTTCTTCAAAACGAGCATATTTTATCCAATTCTTCACTTCCGGGTGAATGTAAACAAGTAAATAAAGTTAAGGTATAGAAGTAGATACTTGGAACAATCATAAAATTCCAATGATGCAACTTAGCAATTTGGGAAGAGAACACAAATTTGTATAATACAGAAATCAGAAATTTGTATAAAGCAGAAATTACATTATTTGATTTTAAATACTGGCTTTTTTATCTATTTCTGAGATGAGGTATTATAACTATTTACTTTGTTCAGGCTGTTGTCTTCATCTTTACTGTCACATTCACAATGTTTCAGCTGTTGTACCCTCCGACCTTCTTCAGGTAAGATTTGTGAATGTGGTGAAAAAACAAAATTTTTTTAAAAATTGTAATATGAACTCTGGTAAAAAAATGAATTGAGACACTAGGTTTATAAGTCCCCAAAATTCATTCACTAGTGACCCAGTGGATATAAGTGTTGGTTGATTGATCCAAAAAAGTGACTTGAAAAGTGGGTTAAATCCCTAGCCTCAGCAAAAAAGAAAAAAACTTAGAGAGTTATCAAGGTGAATTAACTAAAGCTGAGACATCCAAAAAAGGCATGGTACATGGAACAATTAGAACAATCTACTCTCATAGATTAAGTAAATTGTTCGGTTCAAAATTCCAACAAATACCATCTGAAGATGGCCAGAGTGTACAATGGCCAAAATGTTGTGAATGTGACAGTAAAGATGAGGACAACAGTCCCAACAATGTAAATGGTGTAAATATTGGCTTCTTTCTCTTTTTATAAACAATCGATAAAAAAAAAAATATTTTTAATTTTCAAAAACTTGAAAAAAAAATTCAACAGTACTTTAAAAAATCTTTCTCTTGTGACAAGATAAAAAAAATCACTTAGGTCACTTTTTACACTAACTGATAATAACCATTTGTAATTAAGTTGAGTAGTTAATTAATAGGTTAGGAAATGGCAGTACAGTTCTTCTCTACCATACATGCTTACACCAGCTACTAGGTGTTAAGTAGTTTGGCAGATGCGTTGAACTTATATGGGTCAGCTGGAAAAATATCTTAAGGAGAGAGAGAGAGAGAGAGAGAGAGAGAAAAGAAAATCCAAACTTGAAAATGGAGACACTGTGGATAGGAGAGGGCATGGACTGGGTATGAGATTACACTTACAACATTAACCCAGAAAATAATGAAAATTATGTAGAAAAAAAATGGGATAAACAATAGAATTTTTAGAAAAAAATTTTTTAAAGTAATAACAGTAAATAAAAAAAGGAATTATTAATTTCAAATTGTGCAAAATTTGTAGTTCCCAAGGTGAAAAAAAAAGGTAATAGGTGTGAGTTTAGAAAAAAAAAAAAAAAAAACAACTAAGTGACAAAGAACTAAAAACTAAAAAGAATAACGCTTAGCAAAAATGAAAAGAAAAAGTTCTATCTATTAGGTTGGTGCAAAAATAATGACGTAATAATGTCGTTTTTTGACGTTAAAAAATACGTCATTATTACGTCATTATTTTTGCACCAACCTAATATCTAATAATCCTTAAACATTTCTGACCACTTCTTTCTATTTGTCATCCATGGCTCTCCCAGTACTTCCAGTATCATCTATGACTTGATTAATGAAGATTTTTGCTGGTCTAACACTTGATCTTTTCTCATAATTTGGATCACATAGTATAAGCTGAAGGCATATTTTGTTTGCTTTTCCAGCAATGGCTACTAAACCATACTTAACTTTCACAGATTGCATCCATAATTTTTTATAGATTCCTATACAGTTCTTCATTGGGCACATGTTGTTTCCAGCTAACATTAAGCACTCATCTCAACAGACAAGTGTACATATCATCTTGATTTATTTTTCCAGTGATTTTATTAATTGAATTATTGAATGGTACATGAGAACTGTTTCTACTGTTGACCTAAAGAATTACATTTTCTGACATTTTCAATTTTTTTTTTACTTCCAGATGGCATTTATTTTTGGTAGTGCCAAATGTTAGCATTAGAAAAATAGCAAAATTTAGTACAACGAATAAAACTGAAAAAGATTTTGGATTATCATAGTTTTTGGAAGATGGAGAAAGCTAAGTCTCAAAAAAGTCGGGAAAAAGAGCTAAACATTAAAAACAACGACTATGATCTTCCTCAATGTAAACCTTACTTTTTCTTTAACACCACATTCACTTGAATCCCATATATATATATATATATATATATATAAAAGAAAGATTAGGTGGTGGATACTGGAAGTCAAGAACAGTTACACTCTTCTATTACATTCACCTTATTTGTTCAAATAATACTTTAAAACTGATATCTTGCACAAAAGTTGTTGATGGTTAAATACTAGTGTCAGTGTGTGACAACATTGGGCAAAATTTGAGTATATCCTATATTTAAAGATGAAAGTTTCTCTATCACAAGAGAATCATCAAATAAGCTATGGGTAACAAGGTAATTTATGAAAGTTAATGCGTTTCAGAATAGTGTAAGAAATATTACGTTACCTATACAAGAGGTGCGTCAGAAAAGAAACAGGACTGAAGTTACAAATAAATTTATGTCAAATCCAAACTACAAGTTTTCCCCTTTAAAATTATCACCCTCAGGTCTAACTTACTTTCCCATCCTTTTCTGCCATGCCTCCATGAACTCCTGGGATTCTTCACAGATCATCATGGCCCTTTTGATGGTTTCTACATCCAGAAAACAGGTCCTCTTGAGCTTTGGGAAAGGAAAAAATCACATGGAGCCTGGTCTGGTGAGTAGGGAAGTTGCTCTGACACAGCAATGTTCTCAGTAAGAAACTGCCGGATGTTCAGGTCATTATGTGCCAGTACACTGTCGTAGTGAAGCAACCAAGAGTTGTTCTGCCACAACTCTCATGCATTGAACAAAGAAAATGCTGTAGGATCTCTTTGTAGACATGCTAGTTGATCATCTGGTCCTGCGGCAAGAACTGCATGTGAACGATGCTCCTCACATCAAAGAACATGATCAACAGAAGTTTGACTTTGGACTTTGACTGTCTTGCTTTCTTCAGCCTTGGCAACTCCAGACTCTTTCACTGAAGACACCGGTGCTTGGTCTCAGAGTCATACTCAAAGATCCACAATTCATCACTAGCAAGTCTGGTTTGCTTTCAAGACCTCTAGGATATCCTAACACACCTGAATACACTGCTCCTTCTGGTCATCATTCAGCAGCTTCAGCTCCATTTTCACACAGATTTTCCACATGCCCAAATTTTTTTATGATAATCTTCCAGACTCTGCCATGGTTCATGCCCAGTTCACTTGCAATCAACCAAATAGCTAATGATCACTACACACCACATGCCTCACATGCTCATTATTGGCATCAGTCTTGCTCATTGAAAGCCTTCCGCTTCTGGGCTAGTCTTCTGCATCTTTGCATCCCTGTTTGAACCTCTTGTACGATTTGAAAACCCAGGAGAGCAAAATTCTCATCTCTGTACACTTGCTGCAAATATTCCATGTGCTTCTGACAGAGTTTTCTTCCAGCTGAACTAGAAACTTCAGGTTGGTTCATTGCTCTGTGGCCATTGCTTGATGGCCTAAAATTGAGAAGCTGCTAATAAAAGTATGTGACAAAACATACAATCACTGTAGAGAGCCAAAATCATAGTTACGTACTTCCAGAACATTACATCACACAGTGACGCAACTCGTTAATCCCTATCTTACTCATAGTTTACACAGCACACTAAGTCCTGTTACTTTTCTGACACAACTTATAACAGTAAGAAAAACTCTTCATTTTGATCTAGGCTAATTCTAACTTGTCTAGCAACTTCTGCAAACCTTTTCTGAAAGATTTCAGAAATTTAGCACAGCCTTTTTTTTTCTGATTGTCAACAAAGAAAAAAGTAAAACTAGATAGATATGACAAAGAAACATAGGTCAATATCTCTCCTAAAATTAGCTGAAGCTTCCAATAGAAGAATTGCAATGAAAATTATGGCAAAGGAATCAAACAGAAATTGTTTCTAAATCTTCTGTAATTTTTTTTGGCAAGTTCAACAAATATTCTTTTAGCTACTTTGAATCTGTGTGATAAACGCTAAATGTAAATCATATTGTCTGATTCTGATAAATACAAAAAAAATTTTCAAAACTGAAGAAACTATTTTTAAAACTCCATTAAAAATTAAAACATAAAACCAATGAAAAAAAAGGATATATCGCTCATAAATGGCTCTTGCTCTGTCCAGTTCTTTGTATCGTAGCTCAAAATTAATGTATGAGTGCCAAGCTTGTTCTTCAGGTTGCCATTCCATCCATCGCTCAAAAACTTGACGAGCTCCTGAAACAAGTCAATACAAAGGATTATAATTTTACAGCTCAAACATCTTAAACTAACTTTACAATCATTCATTTCAAAACATGCTCGTAAGGATCCCAGAGACCAAATTTTTCATAAATGTGTTTGTATAGATTTAATTCTTTATAGACACATGGGTTTCAATTTATGTTCAATTTGAAAAGCTTAACTTACATTGAGAAACCATACAATTAACTACTCTCTATTAATCATCTGAAAGATCCCTTTCTGCCATACATCAGCATGGCTAATGCTAACCTCCAGGAGAGTGATCTGTTGCACCTTCTCAGGCTACCATTCCCTACTGAATGGTAATGGAAATCAATTGCTAGGTCTGTTGCTAGGTTTGTTCACTTTGTTGTGCTAAACAATTCTTCTCTCCAGAATTTAACTTACACATTTATATATCTACTATTAGTCCATGCTTTGAATATCACTGCCACATATGGTCTAGTGCTCCTGCTATATACTTAGAGATTCCTGATAAATTCCAAATAAGAATCTGCAATACTATTGTCTTGACCTGGCATTTCAGCTTCAGTGACATTCCAATGCCATAAAGTAGCTCCCCTGTGTCTTTTCTATAAATACTTTCATCATAATTGTTCTGATGAAATTTCCTCTATGGTACCTAGACTTTATGAATTTAAGTGCAGTACTAGATAAGCAATGAGGTCTTGTAAATTCTACAGTTTAATTGGCTAATGTAACCGTAAGTTCTTTGCTAACAGTTTCTTTTCTCACACTTCTCGCCCGTGAAACTCTCTTCGAGCTTCTTGCTTTCAAGCCAACTTTGATCTTCAAAAGATTAAATGCAATATCAATTATTATCTTCTGTCTTCTTGATTTCTCTTCTTTCGTTGTTCTCACTCCTTAATAATGTTTTTCTTTTTCTTTCATGCTCAGTAGCATCTGTGTCCTGATTGGGGTGAAATGAGTTTTTTTATTTTCTTAAATAGTGAAATTAATAACTGACCTAGATTGAGAAGATCTCCTAAAGAAAGATTGTGCCTCCGAAAGGATTTTGACTAAACGGAAAATATCAGATTTGGGAGGGTGGGGCTTCTTGGTCAAACCAAAAAATTTCAGCTTCCTCCGATATAAATTTAGAAATAAATATTCTTTAAAAGACCAAAACAAATCTCAAATTTTATTTAAATCTATTTCTTTGTTTACACAAATGCTTCAATTTTGTTGCAACATTTAGCTATTATACAAATCTGGTTGTGATATGATGAAAAATCTCACTCTCTTGGATCTACCAGAGCAACTTTTATTACAGATTTGAATCATTTTATGGATTTGTACTTTTTCCAAAGGTAATTGCACATATGTGAATGTAATGAACCTGACTGAAATTCAAACTTGGCTCTCCTGTAAACATATACCGCAACCCTCACCTAAGCTTTCCACTGACTGGCCAGTAAGTACACCATGTTGCATTCCAATCCTCAAGCTCATCAGTGTACACTAAAACCTGGGAAAGGGCTTGCTGCATGCTCACATTATAGCAAAATGAAAAACAAATGCCACATTGCAGAATAAGAATGTGAACTCTGTTTCCCATATTATATGTAGGGTTTTGTTAGCCTAACGATTCAGCTCTCCCCTCTACCAACTCCTTGCCCATCTACTCATCCAAATGTGGTGGCTGGCAATATGAATGGATGGCACAGGAACCACACCCACACAATAGACAAATCCATCAGATCAGTTCCCGGATGTACTCTATTTCTGGTTGTGTTGCCACTTAATCTCAAAAAAATAAATAAATAAATAAAACATATACTCTTATACTTCCCATTCCCCTACAGTCAAAGTAGATGTCACTTAGAAGACTGAACTTTAAAAAGAATCTGTTGGTCCATCAAACAGAAACACGATTTTGATAAAACCACCTATGTGGATATTCATGGTACCACACAGTGATTTCTCATTCCAAACTACTATCACAACACCCACACACCCAGAAAGAAAATAATGGGAGTTATTAGCTCCATGTGGATCTTATAGTATCAATTCTTTGTTATATGATTACATTCATTACAGCAGTTGCCCTTTGAAGAATGTGGTGTCTAATAATTAAAGATTCTTTCAAAAAAATAGGCAAGAAAACTTTGAAAGATGTGGAACAAATTTTTTTAACTCTATTTTAATGATAACTAAACAGAATTGAACGGTTTTGAAAAAAAATCCAACAAACCAGCAACATTCCCCAACATCTCTTCCATATAGGTATACTTGTACCAAAACTGATTGGCTCGAGGCAAGATGGAAACAGCTCGGTCCCATATATTACGAGCATGATTGATTTGTCGGTTTCTGTGGAAAGAAAAGTGGAAAATATAAAACTTAGAATATAAGATTTTGCAGGACGTTTGGTATTACATGGGATATTTTTCTAATACTGATAATGTATATTAAAATCAGCAAGTAATAAATGTAATGAACAAGTGTGTCCTTTTATTGACTTCTGAATATGTAAAAAGGCAGTGAAACCAAGACATCAAAATTACTTTATAAAAATTATTACATATGAATCACATTTTGCAATATGAATTTATGCGTGTTCATGTAAGCTTATAACCATATTATTTTTAATATACCAGTTCTTGTCTAATCACAAAGTTAAGCAGCTTTGGGCCTGATCAATACTTAGATGGGAGACTGCTTGGGAATACCAGGTGCCATAAGCTTAAATTGGATAGATGGAACTTGTCAGTCTGTAAAAGCAGTTCATCTAAGAGAAGGAAAGCTTCAATTTCAAACCACCACTGCCTTGCAGCCATACCCAATCATGAGAAAAGCTTTGGGAGTAAATCATGAGGATAAATCAAGAGTTGGGCTCCCTAAAACGGTTCATGGTTGTATTCAGCAACATCCTAGCAACTCCTGCAATGGCACTGGAACCATGCATATTGGGACTTGCCTTTATATTGGACCATTTCAACAACATAGAGAGTGGAGACCTACTGCATGGGTCAAAGTGTCTTACCCACCCCGCCCATATCTACCTACTCAGGTAGATATATGTGCACTGGAGAGACAAGAAGCAGCAATCTCCTAACAACAGATGCTACTCCAGAAACATCATCCTGTGCACAAGTCCCTAGTCACCCAACACTGACAGATGACTATGTATGTATGTGTTTATGTGTATATTAAAAAAAGATTTTTTTAAATGCATCTATGACATCCAGTTTAGTGCCACAACCCAAATATTGATTCTATAAATCGAAAATGCAAGAAAACAGGGTTCTGGTCTGTTTGGAATGTATTTGGAACCATTCTAAATATCTTAAAACAAGTTGCATAGCAACAATGAACTAATTTGGCAACCAATCAGAGGAGACTTTACTGTACATGCATGAACAGACACTCTCTCATGGGGTTACACAGTTAACAATGAGACACTACTGAATGAGCTTGTGTACTGTGTGACAATCATATTCACAGCAAATATACATAAAGATTTGCTTGAAACTTGAACATTATCAGCAGAATCTATTTGAATATTTAGGGAAGATTTGGTGATGATTCAGTCAAACCAAGATACAATTTTGGTATCAATGATTGAAACGTAGCTTGGAATCCATTGAAAACGGTCCATAATCTAGAACTTCAACAAGCAGAATGCACAAAAATGTTGAATGAATAGAGACAACAATCAAAGGAAATCAGCAATTGATGTTACAAGAACTAGAAGATCTGGTAATTCAACAGAAAAGATCCAGCCATTTCGTGTATCTTGACAACCTAATTCTTCATGAATGATGCAGTGATTTGGGGCAAATATTGCATCCCCTACAGACCATATTTGGTTCCCTGAGACTTCTGGCTTTTCTCAAAGCTGAAATCTTTGTTGAAAGGGAGATAAAAGGGAACATGAGGATGGTAATCCTGAAAGAAAACTTTGCAGACTGTTTTCAAAATTCAAAGGGATACTAAGATAAATGTGTGAATTATCGAGGGGAATTCTTTGAAGAGAACTAAGTTGCCATTTCCCTAGCTCTGCTATTTTTTTTGTTAATATGAAATGGCTTGATCATTTCCTGATGCTAAAACATGTTAAACAGTTTTATGGATTCTTTCTATTTAAAATATTTGGGTATGTGCCCTATACCAACTTTCCTCATCTAATGATGGCAAAAAGAAAACAAATCTTCTTTGACAACTCCAAAGTAAATTCAGTAGTTTTGACAATTGAAAGAAATGAATGAATGTTATTACTTTGCATGAAAATGTATCAACAACTCTCTTTTACTTCTTTTGCTCCCATTGTCTTTTTTTTTTTTTTTAAAAAAAAAGACAGAAAACAAGCAAGTCTGAATGTAACAGATTGATTGATTCATTCATTCATTTTCTACAGCTCATCAAGCCTTTGCAAGTTATTTAAAGAGATAAAATATTTTTAGATGGTAAGAGTGTTTTTTTTTTTTTTGTTTTTTTTGTTTTGATATAAATAGTGGTTTAGTGATACAAGTCACCTCCAAGCTTAGAGCACCTGATATTCCCAAGCAGTCACCTGTCTAGATACTGACCAGGCTTGATATTGCTTAACTTTGGTGATTGTATGGGAACTGGTGTTTTAAGATGTTGTGGACATAAGCTCTAACAGTAACAAAATAGTGAAATCTAACAAATCAAGATTTATAAACTGAAAATAATTTTTTTTTTAAGTTATAATCTGCAAATTAGTATATCACACTTCAAAGAGACACACCAAAGAGTTTGTACATTTTAAGACATTTTCTGGAAATTAAAACAATATATTTTGGCAATTTTTAACCTTCATATCCTCAAAAAAAATGTGCCAAAAGGATGGTTATTCACTTGACACCACTATTACTGTATACACTTTTGACTCCCTCAGCAATGTTTATTTAAGGTTATAATAAAATATGCAAACCAAGTACAATGCAATATTTATTATTTACCATCTTATAAAGAAATAGATTTGAAAAGAAATCATTTTATTCCAAAATTTATTAATAATTACAAAATTATCAAAATATATAACCCAAATACAATGTGATATTTGTTATATACCATTTTATAAATAACTATGAAAACAAGTTTTTTATTCATAATTTTATAAAAAATACCAATTAATTATTTTTGTTAATTCTCAAGAATAAAGAAAATGTATAAATCCACTTTCATATGTTTGAGATTTATTAAAATTATAATCATCACTTTTTAATACAATAAAAATTGCTGAGGGAGGAAAAATGTATACATTAAACAGTGCCAAGAGAATAACCATCCTTTTAACACACCATTCTTTTGCAGGCACATAGGTAAAATATTGTCTATATTTCTTTGTTATATAACATTTTTACTTTTGTCTTCTTGATTTTCATTCTAAACCTTTCATTTTTGTATTTTTTTCCTTTTCTTATTTGTTGTATTATATGAATCATAAGAGAGTCATGACCCTCACTCTAGGGTTCATGATATGCTTCTTTGATAATTTTGAGATCGCCTGGAGCTACAAGGAAATTAAAATTAACTAATGAGAAAATTTGGGTGAATATTTATTTTTGATTGGTAATTAAGTGTCAATAGCACAGTCAGAAAAATTTAATTTAAACAAATTGGAAGGTACCATTCAAAATGGCAGAACCTACTTTGGTAAAATAAGAATTAATATACATTAGGTTATTCCAGGGATGATGTGCTAACAGGATTTATGAGATCAGAGAAAATGGAATACAGTAATCCTGAATGTTTTCACAAAATACAAACCCTCCATAATCACATTGTTCCTTACCAAATCAGAGAAGTCTGGAAATTGACCAAAATGGTAATTTGATAAGAGCCATATGGTTTGGGAGAGCCCAGAAAATGGCCAAAATGATATTTATACAGAAACCTTTTTTTAACCAATTCACTGCAAGCAAAGTGATAATGTCACTAAGATGCAAGTGTGTGCTATTGGGAGTGAAAAAGACTTTAGAAAAAAACGAAAACCCAATTCTAAACAGTAAACAGGGGATAAACCTCTACTCTTGTTCAAAAGACCGAGGAGTAGTGTAGACTGGATGATAGGTAAATCTATATACTCCTATTGAGGAAGAAAAATAGTAAATAAAATTTCAGAGTTTAGGCAGAAACATTAAAAAGTATAGAGTTGAAGTAGAATTTAAAAGGAAGCAGAAACTCAATCCTCAACAGGGATAAACCTCTACTTCTGTTCAAATGAATGGGGAGGAGTGTTAACTGAACAATAGATAGACCTATCTATCCTTTTACTTAGAGGGATTATCAAAATCCATCAAATTAATAATGTTTCACTATATAAGCAGAACAGGAAAGGCCTTCAAGGAGTCAGATCCCAGCCGGCCACATGCTGCTACTAAAATCTATGTTAGTCATTCCAATTCCTAGCCATCTCAGGAAATACTAGTAGTCTTTTTTCACACAAATCTATTTAATTCACTCATGTTCTTACCCAGAACAACCAACAGTGACATTCAAGTCCCTATGTAATTTACATTATTTGACACTATCAAAGAACAGGACATTTTGCAGTGTTGTAAAAAAGATTTTAATGCTTGATCAAATTTTGAGTAAAGATGTATCATTTGCTCTAAAATTTCAAAAAAGTATTTATGTTTTGCAATAAAGCTTAGCACATATAAAAGTCAAATATCAACTTACTTCATTTCCATTTCAGCATATTTGAGCCAAACTGTGATATTTCGATGGTTGACATCAAGGGCTCTTTCCCATACTGATCGAGCTCTTTTAAAGAAAAAAATAAAAGGAACATACTAAATTCAACAGTAAAATAAATCAATGGAAAAAATAACATCAAAATACTGCAAACATACAACACGACCCTCGTTCAAGCTTTCCACTGAACAGCCAATGATTACCCCACGTTGCATAGAAAACTGGGAAAGGGCTTGTTGCATGCTCACAAAGTAACAAGATGAAAGACAAATGCCACATTAAATAAATAAAAATGCAAACCCTGTTTCCCATATCATTTGTAGATATTTCATTAAGGGTCTGCTCACCTGGGTGTTTAAGATAGGTGGCATTTTAGACAACTTCTATGTCAATTAGTTCTTTCCCCTACCGACACCATCAATAGATCCTAAAGTGTAGTTGGTAATACAAACAGGTGTCATCAGAACCATGTGATGGACAAGTCTGTCTGTTCATGTAGACCAGCACCCGGAAATAATGTCCAGTTTGTTGTTGCATGGTGACCAAAAAATCCTCATTTTCTTCACTTCCCCATTCCCCTTCGGTCAAAGTGGACACTGCTTAGAAGACAGGACTTCAAACGGAATCATCTGCTGGCTATAAAACAGAAACACTCAAGACCAAAATAAAACCACCTCTTCCCTTTCTATACTAACATCCATAGTAACACAATACAAATGGTGAGAGCAACAACTGAGATGTGTGAATGTGAGTGCATATTTTCATTTTTGGAAATTTATGTTTAAGTGAAATGTAGATACAATTTTTTTTTATAAGAAACTTAAGATTTTGACCTGTACTCAGCTTGCTTAATTTTTCCACAAGAATTAGTACTCAAATTTCTTAAAAAGTTGCTTAAGTCTTTTATGCTTGGGTTTAATAAATAGAAAAGAAAGACATTTAAATGTAACTAAATTAGTAGAATTGATAAAATTTTTGAACACAGTATAAAGTAACATATTTAGTAACTCTTTTTGTTTAATTTTACATTTTTCTTTTTTCTTTCTTTCTACAAGCTGCTTAAATCACACTGACATTGATAGTAGCGTTGCTTAGGATTTTGTCAAATCTGAGTACAGTTGCTTATAAATACATTACTTATAAAAAGAAATTGTATTATTCATTAATGACTGTAGAATGATCTGGGATTTGTGATAAAAAGAAACAGAAATGACATGAAAGAAATACTAGTGAAAAAGAATACAATATTTAATAATGCTTTACCTGAGTAAGTTGAAAACTATTACATCTACTATGACAAGGTGTAAAAATATAAAGAAAAATGATTAGGACATAGGGAATTTGGAGAAATAAAGAATATAGTTATATGACTAAAACTGAATGACATCCTTGTAGTTTAATTAAGGCAGACTAATGGAAAGACAAACACCCAGAGATAAGAGATGTATATTCAAAGTTTGCCAGAGGATTGTTCTTTAGTTTTTTTTTTTAATCTATACTGTTCACATAAAAATTCTAGAAGGATGATCTAGTTGTAAGAAAAAAAAGACAACTGAATTTAAAATGAATGTCTAACCTTTGAATTTCCTTTTGTGTTTCTTCCCACTGAGCATATTTTATCCAGTTTGACATAACAGTTCGGTTCTTACGGATATTGTCTTCAAATGCCTAAAGAAAATAGCAAAATAAAACTATAACAACAAACAATAATGGTGAAAGATTGGTAATCAAGTTTCTGAATATTTTGTTCAACCAATAAAATTTTCTCAGAAGAAACACAAAACAATTGTTCATTACTGTTAATGTACATGCAAATCATAGATTCTTTTGAAATAGAAAAACAAATTTTTAACTGCCATTTTAGAAGCTGCAATCATTCAGGAAATTCAGCAGAAAAGTTGGTATTTGGAGGGGCATCAAGTGGGACAGATGTAGCAGAACTTCCCAAACAAACTGCAACAGTTTTTCGTGAGTAATCAATGTGTAATATTTGATTCACACGAGGAAATACCAGAAGTCTGAATTGAATTTAATGTCCATCAGGAACCTTTGATTTCAGAAGAGTTGATCTGTGGTGACTTCAGCTTAGACTGGGTTCACATCTTAAGAGACATCAAAGTAAGCTTTGTACTCAGTATCACCGCAGTATGTCAAAAAAAAAAAACTAGGTGCCCCAAGATCTAGAAGGTGACGTCATAGCCATCAAATGCAGTATAGGGCCTCAAAGGATGTTTGTGACTGCATGACAAAAAAACAGAAAGTGAACCTCGCTGAACTTAGGATATACATCGAAAAAAACAACTGGATAGAAAACTATATAAATGCCTGAACTACAAGGAGGAAAGTAGTCTCTAATATCCTCATAAGACGATTGAACATTCAAAAAAAGTCCCCTAAAACACATACTCTCCTTAGCCACCATTAAATTGACGGAGTCCAGAAGTAAATACATAATTATTCTATACATGAAAAACTTAGTCACATATTCTTTTCGGATGTTACTAAACTTATACATGCAACGTGTAGTCTGACATCATCATGAAGCTGAAAAATTTTACACAATTGTGAGCATTTCTTGCCAACTGAATCTTCCATATATTACAAATGTTTGCCATACAACATGATAGTGATAATCTTGTTTCAATTAAGCATTCTCCAACAAAAGATATCTCACTAACAACAAAGCATAACCTTTTTTTTCTGCTAGAACTCAAGCTTAGGCATGGCTATCGTAGCAATATCCTTGTTTGCCCATCAGATTAGCACATAGGTATGCAACTTTTCATCACTGTGATTTGGTCCAGCTATGTATGCACATACTTCAGAAAAAAAAAAAAATCAAAGACATTCATATATCAATATCAGTTGTCAAATTTAGAGAAATGACTTAAAATGGTGAGGTAATTTCAGTTAAATTGTTGTGCGTTTTTTTCTGCTGGTCAATTGTGGATTCAATTCTACAAATTGATCCAGCTCCAATGATTGTTTCTTCCAAGGATGTCTAATTTTTGGAATTGATCATATCAGAACTTACTAAACCACTCAAATTGTTTTTCCAGGTCATTCTCCAAACATCTACCTCAATAGATCCATTTAACTTACAATCATGCAGAAGATACATTCTCAATTGAGAAACAAAATTTTGTTCTTGCATTGTGAATACTTTCATGCAAGTAAAACTGCCAACAAAGGAAGGCAAAGTTAATTCCAAATATATCTTAAATCCAAAAGGTTTGCAAACATTGTACATCTGAAATTTTTAGAACATTTGCTGTTTGCAAACTTCCTTATCAACCTAGAAATTACAAATTAATATATATTCTTTCCTTTGCTAATGATAACTATCACATCAAATAACACAATGTATGATTCTTATCTCTCATAAATTTATGATTCTGATTTTACCATATCATGGTTCTAAGCATTAAATCAGAATCACATGGAATTAATTCTGCTACTGTTTCAGTTAACTTTAAAATAGCTTGCATAATGAGGAAATAATTGTTTAGTGCTGAAACCCAATGGTTAACTATCATAGAGACAGTTTCAAGGGATAATAACAACAGGCTAGCACTGTAATAATTTTACATTTTATAAATGGGACTGCATAATTTTCACATTTATTAGTATACACTATCTAATTACACATTTGCAAAATACACATAAAAATGACTTATGCATCCGGCTCAGCTTTTCTTTGCTCTTATTCAGGAAATTCAAGCAAACATAAATTATACACAAAGTTTTGTTCAAATTAGTCCTGAGTAAGAAGAAACATGAAGATACATGCATTCTCTCTTGTACTGTAGCTCTTTGTTGGATTAGCCTTACGAGGCCACATATACCTATTGGTACCTATCAAATACCAACGCCACTGTCAATAGCTTCTGTGACTAACATGTTATCTCCTGCACTACATCAAGTCTTTTAATTAACAAATAACACTACCAAGAGCAGACTTTCTGTTAACAAAATATTATAAACTAAGTACTTTTTATGGTATTGGACAGAGAGAAAAGGGAATTAAAAATTTTTATCCACATTCTTGTTTTATTTTTTTTTTTTTTAAATATTTTAATCAGCAATCTCTCTGATCCACTTTAAGTCACCTGATATGAAAATACAAAGTAAGAGTGATAAAAATATCAAAAGCGAATAAAAGTATACCAATTAAAATGATGAATAAAAAAAGTGAACAAGTCTGGCAATGAGAATTGTATTAGGTTGGTGCAAAAATAATGACGTAATAATGTCGTTTTTTTGACGTATTTTTTAATGTCAAAAAACGACATTATTACGTCATTATTTTTGCACCAACCTAATAAATTTTATAATATCTGAAAATAAAATAACTCACCTTTCTCTTCTTAAGTCTGTAATCAGCCAATTCCTCAGGATCGGAGATTTTCTGTTTAGGAGGCTGCAAAATATTTACATAAAACAATGTTAGTAACAAAGATTATAAAATTACATATTACTTTATGGCAGAGAAAAACTTTGAGGAATAAAGATATACATCTAAAATCTTAATACTAAAATCTGGGTGCAAACAGGGGTCTCTAACTTCTAAAATATACAAAGTTGCATTTCAGTGTCTACCATATTACAGAGTCATTTTGAATTATTGCTAATTGCATTTACAAACTTTTTAATCTTAATGAAGATAATATTCTGAAAGACTCCTGCTGCAAATTGCAAGAATCTTTTATACAGTAATTTTCAACAAGCTTGATTAAGCTTGTTGAAAATTTACATTTCAAGGCAATAATTTTTCTAAAAAACTGTAATTATGCATAATATAAAAATTAATTACTTAATTGAAATGTAATTTCAATTAAATAAAGGTTATTGTTAATTGCTAAATACAGTGCTTAATAACTAGATAGAGCCACATATAGCGTAATATTAAATTTTTTAAATCTTCTTCAAAAAATCTTTTAAGTGACCAATGATTGGTTCTTCTGTAGCACAGATGATTATATTGCATAGTCAATTTTACAGTGAAGCTTTTAGTTACATATATTCTTGTCATGTTTTTAACAAGATCTAAAAAATATAATATTATACTAAAACTATAATTATGTATGTGGCCCCAAGATACCTTTTTTTCCTTTGGTCCTGTAGACTCCACTGAGGAGTATGGGATTACAGCTCTTAAGAACACTCTTGACAACACTTTGCTACTGTGGTTTCCATAGCAAGGGTTTTTATAAGATGAAGTTGTTAGCCCCATACCAAAGTGGTTTTGTACCTGATTTGTGCTTATAGTACCTGGTGTTCCCAAGTGGTCCCCAGATACTATTCACTGGACTCAACACTGTTTAACTTCACTGACCAGGTGGTCAAACAAGAATTGGTGTTTCGGCATGATTTGACTGTAAGCCACCATGCCCCAAACTACCGATACAAATTTTCTTGATCAGAGCTTATTACAAAGTTAAGTGACACTTTTATTAGAACATTGTCTAATCAGTTCAAAATAGATATTCCCGAAAAGATCCAAAATATTTTCTAAAATCTCAAATTTAAGCACAATCCCAATTAAGATATCCACTACTGAAAATGTAGTAATTCAAAATGAAACATACCGGTGGCACCAATTCCAATTCTCTTTCTTTGGCTTCTCGAAGCAGTTGCTCAGCAGTGATCTGCACTGGAGCAGGCATTTTGTTTTTAACCTGTAATGACAAGACAAAAAAAAAAAAAATTAAAACTAACATGATACCCAGCATTGCATGGGGAAAAATAACTTCAAATATACATCAATATTTTTAACAAATGAAAAATAGATTCATTATGGTTTGGCTTCACAAAACGAAAATCAAGAGGGAGTCTGTACACATTGCTTGCAGGAAAATAGATTATTTACTATTAAATAATCTAGAATAAAAAATATATTATTAAAAAAAGAATAAAAAATAGTAAAATATTAAATCACCTATCATTTTTTAAATATTTTGTTTTAGTCTTTAAAGTTTCTAGTCATCAGTAAATTGGTGAAACTAAAGCATATAAAATAAAATCAGTGAAATTTTCTGTCCTGTAGTGTATATACAATGTGCCTACAAAAGAGAAGTGGTTAGTAACTTAGTCAAACAAGTTATTACATGTAAATTAGAATTGTGAATTTACTGGTTGCTCTACAATTACAACCTTGAACCAAACTCAACTAAACTTAGTTTATATGCACATAGCATCTGACCTTGCTTTAAAAGCTCAATGAAGAAATAAGTGGTTTTTAACTGTCAATACCTCAAAATCCAAGCCAATATCATTTCATCACTGCTATTCAGACTCCAAATTTTCTCCTCTCACAATGAACAGCTTCATTCTCAATGAGGCTCTATGTTCTGAACATTTGTTAGGTCTCAAGTAGAACTCATATATACAATTCACTGCTAAAGATACTGGGAAATGATCAGAATGTTCTATTGCTCCAGGAAGTACCAGACTCCTACTTCCATGCTATATTATTACAAGAGTCAGATTAAACAAAACATGGAGTATTGCTGCCATAACTGAGCAAAATAGTTTACCTGATCTTGCAGGGGAAGACTTATTTTCCACTGTGTCATCTCTTTCCCATAGATGCAAATTTGCAAGCCTGTCATTACTGCTAGTTCCGTTGCAAATGTTCTGTAGTTCTACCAGCTCAGATCTTTATAGCTATGATACATCATGCCACTTCTATCAAGTCCAATCACCCTCATTTCCCCTATGTTTCAAATGTAAGAAGAAAGTTCCACTCCGGTAGTTTTTTATACCCCCACCCACTGCCAAGAACTGCCATTTTATGAAACAGAATCCTGTGTGGGTATTTTCTTAAAGTCAATCATTTTTTTTCCTTATCATTACAATCTTTATTTCTTAACACCTTCTCTTCCATTTATATCAACTATCATTTATCATTACCTTTTTGACTGTACCCCTCTATCTTGAGTGGCTCCCAAGCATTATATTAAGTGATCTTTAGTATTTAAAAAACTTCTGTTGCACTTTTTTCCTCAGATTAAAAATTAAAAATAAACAGTACCAAGTGTGCATTTTATATTCATTAAAATAAAGTAAAATTATTACTTTTTGCAAGCAGTTCTTAAAGATTATGTATGCACCAGAAATAAAGGACTGTGTAAATTTCAGAGACACTTCTAAGATTTCCCTAACACTGTGCAAAGATGGCATTCAGAACATTTGCCTCAGCCTAATAACTCTTACTTTATGTCTACTCTTAACTTTTTCTTTTAGCCCTTTTCAAGTTGGTGTGCACAAGTCACAAAACAACATGCTACCAGATCCATATAAAGAATCAAATCTCTAGTGTCAGGTCAAATAATACGCAGGGCCAACTTACCCCCATAACACATGGAAAGGCTTGTTATCCTTCAAAACCTTTTTCTTATAATATTGTGTATGCAATCAGCAGAACACAACAAAGTAGGTTTAACTATTTGCATTTGCATATACATCTTTTGGTCTTTAGTGCATTATATATGCAGATTTATTAGCTTACAAGTTATAGCATTAAATAGAAATCAACTTGCAAACATATTTCAAAACATAAATCTTTTTTAAAACTCATATACAAAATGTGACAATTCCCAGAATGGCCCTGTAAAAAGTAAAGTTTGCTTATTTGGTCATTATTTCCTGCTGTTACTTTCAAAGTACTCCATTTATGAAGCTATGTACTTCATAAAATGATGGTAACATTGCTGGAAACATTCTTGGAACATATTTTCCAGACTTTACAAATTTACATACTACTGGTTTGGCAACTAGGTTTCATCACTTCACAGTTGAAATGGCTAGATGTAACCATAATCTCTATGCTAACAGTTTCTTCTCTTGCAATTCTCATTTGTAGAACTCTCTTCCAGCCTCTTGCTTTCCAGTCAACTTTGATCTTCAATAATCTAAATGCAATATCAATCATTATCTTTTGCCCTCTTAATTCTTGTTCTTTTATTTTTTTTCTTTCCATAATGTTTTTCTTTTTCTCATATTCTTTCACACTCAGTAACCTCCTTAAGTTTTAGCAACTTTATTACCTTGCTTGGAATGAAATGATTAAGAAAATGACAGCAAACCTTTGAACTTTCAGGGCATTTTCAATTTTGAAAATAGCCAAAAATCTGATAAATAAAGTGGATAACCCATTTTTGTAAGGGATTTCTCAACCAGAAATTCACAAACTCCTAACATCATTTTTCTCATTCCCAGATGTTTGGTTAATCTACCACACTGTTTCCCTATTTATATTCAATCCTCCTGCTGTCAGCTGAACACTGAAATTGTCAACTTGAATGCACCAAAGTATATACACATTTGCATGTTGTGTTTTTGCATCACCATGCACATCCTTCTTGCCTTTCCTTGAATTGTGCCATTTAAAAACACTCAATATCTTCAGAGCATGTTCCCCATAAGTCACTTTTAATATGGCCTACAGTTCACAAGCATTTTTACCAATCTTCATACAATACTTAATGTTAATCTGCTACTCCAGATTCCTTTCACTTATTCTCCACCAGCAGTATAACATGAGCACATACAACTTCCTCTACTGCTCAGCTGGTCAGCCTATCAAGAAAGTGGAAGTTGGAACAGACATGCTCAGGTACAAATCTTTGCCTGACTTATTAACTACACAACAACACACTGCAGTCATTCTGGGAATTATAAAATATGGTAGATACTTTGCTATAATGTTTCCTGACTGATCGTTGACTGTATACAAAATATGTTACTTTTAATTAATAATGATAAATTGATGAAAGCTCTGTAGTAATTAAAAAACATGTTAATGGTTTCTGTCTAAATTCCTGGGATGAGTAGTTATCATTATTTACACTATTTACATGCAGACTATTGTCCTCATCTTTGTTATTACTATCAGAATGTTTTGGCCTGTATGCCCTCCAGCCTTTGCCAGGTGTATGTCAATCTAGGTAACCAACAGGAATTACAAACTGAATCCTTTATTTAATCTACAGAGGTAGACCGTTCTTGTTACATATTCAAACACATTCCAATAAATTCCTTTGATAAGAAGAAAATACTAGAGTTACTTGTAGCATGGTCAAATTATGAGACAGTTCAGTTATGAACAATACACTACTATTGCTATTACTACAATATTCTACTATTGTTATTACAAAACTTTGTTAGATTAATTTTGTTAAAAAAAATATGTAGCTAAAGGTGTATGCAGTGAATGTGATTTTACACTTCCACCAAAAGTGGTTGTTTGCCTGGAAGAAGTTCTTATCTCATTGAGAAACAAAAGTAGATAAGCAGAATGATTAAGTTTGCTGAGCATCTGTCAGACCAAGTTGTAAGCACATCATGCAGAAAAACTTTAATTAACAAGATGAAAAATTTGCAATTTTTTTAAGTCTTAGATTGTGTATATCAATTATGCAATCTGCATACTTGAAGATTTATCAGGAACTTGTCATAAGTTCTCATCAATGTAAGAATTTGAGCTAGATTGGCAGCAAGGTCACATCATTTTACAGTAGAAATGGCTAGATGTAACCATAAACTCTACACTAACAGTTTCTTCTTTTGTACTTCCCATTTGTGGGACTCTTTCTCGGCTTCTTGCTTTCCAGTCGACTTAGATCTTCAAAAATTTAAATGCAATGTCAATCGTTATTTTCTATCTTCTAAATTCCTGTTCTTTTATTGTTCTCTCTCCTTAATAATTTTTTTTTCTCATATTCTCTAACACTCTGTTACCCCTTGCATCTTAGTGGCTTTATTACTTTGATAGGGGGTGAAATGATAAAAAAAATAAATGATCTTGGTGTGTAGCTTAACACATAACTTGTACAGGTAAGATTTATTTGAGAACTGACATACAATCAGTTGTAGGAAAATGTCCAGTGTTGTGCACATTCTTATTACTGACATTGAAAAAGGTAGTTCTATTGTCACAATTTGTTGTTTATTGTTGCTGACTACAGTAAAGAATTTATTGTCTTATAATAACTTTGTCTTGTCTTTTGTACACTGGCTGTAAACAGTAATTGAACATGGGACCTTGAATAAGTACATGAGTACAAGCTGGAAGAGAATGTAGCAAATCCTTAATATTTTTTCTTGTTAGGAATCAACTGACACACTTTAAAATGTAATTAATCTACAAAAAATAGAAATTCAATATCCTTAGTTTTGTTACTGTCTTCTATGTGCCATGTCCCTTCAGGACATTAGCGATTATAGCTCCCCACAACTTCCTGTTCTTTGAAGCTCTTCATAAATTTTGTCTTTTTGTTATCGTTCATAAACTCAAGCTTGATAGGTAGGGTATGCATTGTTTTCCTCTGTCCCTCTTGCCTTCAATCTATCCTGTGTATCAAATTTTCCAAGCTTTCTTTCCTTATCATATGCCCTAGAAATTTCAACTATCTCTTCCTGATGTTAAGTATATGTGTCCTTTTCAGTTTCCATTTTCTCTAAAACTTCATTGCTGCTCACATGTTCAATCCATAGTATTCTCAGCATCCTTCTGTAGAATCACATTTCTGTTGCTTCAAGTCTCCATCTTCATCCATGTGAGGAGAGTGTCCAACATTCACTGCCAGTTCAGTACTCTTTTCTTTGTTTCTAGCGAAATTTTTCTGTTTTTTAATACTTTGATTAGCTTTTGAAAGGAATCTTTCACTATCACAATGCACCTTTGGTTTTCAGTGTCAAATTTTCCATCCTCTGCTGAAACACTTCCCAGATATTTAAATAGTTGTACTTGCTTGATTTTGGTGTCTCCAATTTGTCATTTGCATGTTGGACAGTTCCTTTTGCTGACAACCATGCATTGTATCTTCTTGCAATTGACATTTAGTCCTTTCTTCTCACTTTCCTTCACTACCTTCTGTTGAAGTCCCTGTAGTTTCCTTTCTGCATTGGTGTCATTTGCATATCTTTTGTTATGATTGTGGCCACAAATAATGAATTCTGGTAGAACTTCTAATTCTCTCAGAATCACCTCACTACATAGGTTGAATAAGTCCAGTGAAAATATACATCATCCTTGGCTTACACCCCCCCTTTCTATTTCAGTATATTTACTGAATTCATTTTCTATCCATATCCAGGCAGTTTGCTGCCAGTATAGGTTCTGGATTATTCTAATACCCTTTCCAAATATGTTGTTACCTAGCAGTTCAAACAGTTCTTTGTGATGTACTTTATCAAACGCTTTTGCATTTGTATTGCTCTTTCTGATATCATTTTGAGCATTTCAGTTTGCAAAAATCAACACATAGCCTCCAAAAATTAACTGCTTCCTTAAGGCTCTAATTGAAGCTGTAATGCCCAACTACTAATTGAAGATTAACTTGTCTCAAGCTTCATCATGTGATTAAATTTGTTCTGAGTTAGTGTCTGCTTGTACAATGCAAGATGACTATTATCATGCAGGATTTTGGTACTCTTAAAATTCAGGTTTGTCATAGTCAGAAATTTTCGCAAAAGTTGAGAAAATTCTGAACTCTGATCTGTGGTTGATACTTTTGGTTTAAATTTAAAACTGTTTGAAAATAACCTTTTGAGTTAAAAGCTTATTTCAGGCTCCTGTATCTTAATGTTTGGTTGCTTCATTTTCTATGGCTTATCAACCCTTTGCAGGTTATTTAATGCCAGAAAATATTTTTAGAATTTTTTTGGGATAATAACTGGGGGTAGGTGGATTCATACTTTTCACAAGGTTATTTGTGTGTAATTGAACCCAACTGGAATTGTAACTCAGCTCTCCAATTAACAAATCTATTACTTTTGCCTGGTCATAGGCCTGTTGTAATGTTATGGTGCTGTTTTCAGATATTCTTTGTCATATATCCATGGATCATAGCCCATTTATGAAGGCATCTCGTATCAATTCAGCTCGATATAGTTCTGCTGATACCAAAGAAAATGAACAGTCCTTACTTAATTTTATTAAGGCTTGATAAAATCCATCAATGGAATGTTGTAGCCAGTAAGCGTCTAGAAATTATTTCATTTTTGGAGGTCACCAATTATAACACAACTGTTTAAAATACTTGTTTTTGTCATATAGGAAAATCTAACATACGAAATATTTGGCGAAAATTCTCATTCATCAGTGACATTTAAATCCCTCATAGAATGCAAAGTTCTCAAAGCAAACCTGTGCCAAACTGTTTTCCTGAATCCTCAATGACTTGGCCGTCCGAAAATGACAAAATGAAACAATGGAAACTGAGCGTGGAAAACACAATTATGCGTAACAAGTTTTCAATCAATCAGTTACCTTCTAGACGTTTTCAGGCCATTTTATTGGATCCAGATGACTATTGTTTGCACATGGAATTATTCACTGGTAATTAATCTTCGATTTGGCTGTGAAAAATGTCACTTGGATGTTAGCATTAAGAAATTATGGCCACATTTTTTTTTACAAAAAAATAATTTTTTTCCCTTCAAAACAATTTTTTTCAAACTTCAATCCTTTCTCTTTAAGTTGGTGTGAACATCATTGAATAAAAGGAACCACTATATGACCCTACAATGGGAAATACAAAAGACATCTAGAAAAAAAAACAATGTCATCTGCTAAGTGTTTGTGTCATCACCCAGGTCACTTATCTTGTAAGTGGTGGGGTTTATCACCAGCTGATGACAGCTTGTTTTAACTTTTATTGCTGGCTTTGAGCCAGCCATATCAAAGTCAATGTGACTTAATTTGAACCCTATTTTTTTAATCAGTACTATTCTTGGAAAAAAAAACTTGTGTCAATTTTTTTAACCCCTGGAGGCCATATAATTGAAAATTACCAAAAGACTTTGTCGCATTTTGACCCCCTAAGAATTTTGTTTTCCTTCAAACTCTCAATTTTATGTCTGAAATAGTTTGATTATGATTTAGGCTTTCTGATTTAAAAAAAAAAAAAAAATGGTTAATTTCCCATTAGTGGGGAAAATGTTTAGAACTAGAAAAAATGCAAAATTTTCACTATTTTTTCACATTTTATCCCCTGAAAAAAAACTTTTGAGTCATTTACACCAGCCAATTTTACATTTTAAATGAAAGAACAAAATATTTTCAGAAAATACCTAGTTTCATGGGGTTCAGATCAAGTTTTCTTGATATTTTGTTTAAATGATGACAAAACAGTCATTTTTCAATATTTTACCACTAAAAGTCTGAAAATCCATTTTTTTCAGAGAAAATAGGCTGTGAAAAAAATGACTTCTCATGAGGTTTACCATAATTTTACGTTTAAAAAAAAAGAACAGTTTTCACTTTTTATTAAAGTTTTAATTATTTATTTATTTGTTGTTGTTTTTTTTAAGCTAACCCAACAGCAACAGCCTAACCTTCATACACACAAGAAAAAATAAAAGTTGTAAAACGAATACTGATTAGACGGAGACAAACTCCTCAAACTGGGACGTATAAGCTTTTTAAAGGGTCATTTAACAGTTTTTAAAAGTGAGCACAAGACTTAAGATAAATTATATTACTAATTTATTTGTTTTTGTAAAATAAAAATATATATCAACTCTGACTGATCAACAAAAGATTGTATGCCTTTTTCTTTTTTAATCTAAGAAAAAAAAAACTTCGTCCTTAACTAATTCACAAAATTTAAAATTTCAAGTAACATTATTTCAGCAAAAATATATCTTCCTTATATAATACATTAAAAGAGGTTTCAGTTTAATACTATATTGTTAAAATCATTTTTTGTTTGCGTCTTTCAGTCCTTCTTGTCAGCACATGTGGAGAAACATTCAAAATAGTCGCCATTTACTTTCGACTAGTTATGTCAGAATATCTACAAGTCGATTGAGAAACTTACTAAGTTAAAAAAACACATGATAATAGTAAATTTCCCGTTATTCTATTAAGTATTTAGTAAATAAACATATCACATTTTCCCGATAGCAACTATTTTAAAACAAAGTAAATACATCCAAACAATCGAATTCTCCAGCGGTTAAATTTAAAGACGTAAACAGTCGATCGAATCAGTGTCAGCTGAGGACGGCTTATACGTAATAGTGTTGAAAGTGTTTTTTAAAAAATTAAATATTTCAGACTTACCTTTGCCACTTTGGGCATTTTGGTCTTTCCTCCAGGTGTAACTTCAGCCATATTTTCGGTACTTTGTGAACAAAAACAATCCCAGCAGCAAACTAAAATGTACAGTTACGAAGACTGCTCGCCCTTGTTTTCTCTGAATAATAATGAAATTAACAATAGGTTATGTTTAGCTACGGATGTTCATAAGTGCCAAGAGTCACTTCGAATTTTACGGTTCTACTTTGTAGGAATTACAATTTATTTTGACGTCAGGAAAAGATGTTTCTGTTTCGAAGGGAAGCTTCTGCTCATCCAGAAGTTAAAACAACGTTTTTAATCATGAGTTCTAAATGTACTTGTCTTTGTGTGTGTTTAATAGAAAATTTGTATTAAAAAAAATGTTATTTATTTTGTATGCTCCTATGTGTGTTAATTGTGCATGAAAGAGATAAAATTACTAGGCATGTGCCATGACAGTCAATATAATGATAATTTCAGTTTGATCATTTTAAAGAAGATCACAATAAAAAAAAAATCTTTTACATTTTCTGACCAATAAGCACACTTGTATCAAGAATTGGGAAAAAAGATTATTCAAATAAATCCTGCAACAGAAGAACATGATGAGAAGTAATATGGCACACAGGAGACACAGGCAGAGAATCATAAAAGGCCAAAAGGATTTTACGAAAAAACATGTTACAAGTTATACTGGACATACACAATGTGTTGTGGGAAATTTGTTTCAGCTTTCCCACATGAAAGGGTTGAGGTTAAAAATTGCGACAAAAATTGAATAAATAGCAGCAAGCATCTACAGATTGAAAGATTACAACAGACAAAACTCTGTCTTTTAGGTGCACAAATAAAGAAAGACTAAAAATCCTGCTCAATGTGTAACAATAAAAGAAGATGTTTATTTCCATTTACAAAAAGAAGGGTAAGGAGATAAACTAAAGTGGGTTATCAATTATAGTGAAATGTATCAGTGTTGAAACAAATTAGTTTCATTTGGCCTTGTTAGTTAGATAGCCCACCATAAGAGGTGTATAAAACAAGAAAATCAAATTGTAAAGTGAAACAATAAATTTATATACATATAAATCAATTTATTAGGTTGGTGCAAAAATAATGACGTAATAATGTCGTTTTTTGACGTATTTTTTAACGTCAAAAAACGACATTATTACGTCATTATTTTTGCACCAACCTAATAGGTCTTTACAAATAAATGTGGATGTATGTATGTATGTATGTATGAGTGTTATCGTAGAGTAGGAATGTTTTTGAAGTAATTGCTCGGTCTTAAAATGTTCCATTCATTTATCAAGTGTAAAAGAAGTGAGGGAGAAAGGTAGAGATAATAATGATCGCTTGACGTTTGTCAAGGGATATGTTAATACGCTCATCTCCTTCTCTCTGGTGACAAGCGAACTTGCCCATCTTTTATTTTGTTTGTGGGGCTTGAAAAGGTCATTTGGGATTTCACTCCTGAATATGATCTGGGACTTTCCATTGGACAACAAATAAACTTCACGTTTGCTCGCGAAAATGTCCGTAAAAGAATTTGTTTCTGAGAATTGAAGATTATTTGAATTTTGTTTTTAAATGTTTACTAGTTTTCTATTGGCCAAAAAACATTTCATATCAAGGTGTGAAATTTCCCGAGTTTTGTTTTGGATTTGCTTTTGCGTGTGTGTTAAGCAATGTTTGTAAATTCAAGTCTTTTTAATTTCCAACAAAATCAATGAGTCAGCGCTTAGCATTTGAATTTTAAATCTAGATCTTGTTTTGTTCACTACAAAACACAATTGCAAGAGAAAGAAAAGCAGAAGGAAAAGTCCTTTAACTTTAATGAAGAAAAATTGTTCATAAAAGAAAAAGTTTTGCTCAAAATATTTCTCTGAGCGCCTAAAAGTTCTTTAAGCAAGTAGATTTTTGTTTAGGGTCAAAACACTTACAGTTTTCTTCAGAGTTCTTGCATAGTAGGAAAATGTTGGAAGATACGAATTTTGCAGTTGAGTGAGTTCTTAGGTTGATGACAGAAGTCTTGTAGGTGAAAGGAGGCAACTTTCAACTGATATTTAGTAGCGGGTTGACATTCTTTCTCAAGAACCCTTAGTATATAGTTCTTTCTAGCTGACAGCAAAGATTACTGCTTTTCCATTGCCGACCTTTCTTGTTTCACAGACGATTGATGATTACTCACTGCCAAATAGGCAAAGATTCTCCAAATTTATATAGACTAGGAGGATCAGAAATATTGAGGACTTTTCCCTCCAAAATTGTTATACAATTTCCTGGCCCCTTCATTTGTTAGAAAATATATTCTTATCTCTGATGAGGTTTTGGGAGCTGCAACAAGCTGTGAGCGTAACCCTCAGACTTTATGGCACCATGGAAAGGATAATGATGGTGGAATTCCTTTTTATATTTTCCAGCTCTTTTGATGGTTAGAAAATATATTCTTATCTTTGATAAGAATCAAGTCTTTGGGGGCCGGTTTTGAAAGCAATGAAAAAGGTTGGAGTGAAGGTTCAAAAATAGGAGAAAATGTGAACTTGTAAAATATTGTATTCGTGGTTCTCAAGTTAAATTCCAATTGTGGGATGAAATTACGAGATTTTAGGCCAATAAAAAGGTACAAAATATGGAAAAAAGATTACCTTCATGCAACATTGTAAAAAAATCAAGAACTTTCCTTTCTATTACAAAAACAACATAAATTAAACTTGAGTCAGAAACACTATTTTACAAACAAACAATATTACCAAGGTGCATCTAAAATTTGTTAAAAAAAGTTCCCAAGCACACGTAAACAAAAGAATTAGTACAGAGTATATACAATATTCTTCATTTACTTAACAAGGGTAAATACCTGAAAAGTTCCAAGGATAGAAAAACAATACTTCACTGTGATCTTTCTGTATCACTGTTATATTTGGATGAAAAGTTTCTTTAGCCTTTAGTATCTGAATACAGCTGTGAATTTGTTGTCTCTGTAATCAATGGTAATAATTTGGGTTTGAATCAAGAGTTTTCACTCATCCCACAAAGCCAGAAATTTAGGCTGAAAGTAACAATGTGACCTGAAAGTAGAAATTTTCAACTCTTTCTCATATGTTTTTTCATTTTTTTAAGTAGGCATCACAGGGTCCTCATGATGATATCTTTAAAGAAATTGATTGGCTGGTGGCGATTTCATACCTAACTAGGATATTTCACAAGGGCTGAGTATTAATTGGCAAAGAGAGTCACAATGTCATTAATCTAGGATGAGTCATGTCGACATACTACTGAAAACATCGAAGGGGTCAAATGACTGCTAGCTGATAGGCCAAGAAAATCGTGATGTCAACAAAATTTCTTCAATAGAAGCTGAGTCATGTTTTCAAGACCCGGAAATTCTACCAAGGTAATACAACATGAAATCAATAAAAAATATTTTTATACTCGCTAAACTTTGCACCCAAACATAAATTTCACTGACTTAAAAATTTAAAAAAAGTTTAGATCAAAACAGCTCTCAGATACAGAATTCTGTTGTCAGCATTTCATCCAATAAAATTGTACCTAATATAAAGCATTATATTTCATCCAATAAAATTGTACCTAATATAAAGCATTATATTTCATCCAAATAGAGTTCAGCCGATAAAACATTGATTTCAACATTAAAAAAAATTGTCTGTTTGAAGAAAGTTAAAATAAAAATACTGTATAAACATGTATTTTTAAATCTTATTCACTTAAAATATTTTTTAAATCAGATTAACTTAAAAATATTTTTTAATATGCCAAAAAATATTTTTAAATCATATTCACTTAAAAATAGTTTTTAAATACAGCAAAAAATATTTTTTAAATACAGCAAAAAATATTTTTTTAAATATTTAAAATATTGTTTCTTTAAAGAAAGCTGAAATATAAATAATTTAATTCATTCTCTTGTCTGTCTGTTTCTCTCAACCAATTCAACATTTGTAGTTTTTGTATGACAATACACAGCTTCTTCTCAACTGCAAATAATCCCAAAACAACAACTTATAAATAGAGAAAATTTTACAACACACACACACAAATATATATATATGACCTAAAGATTGCAATCAAGTGTGAAACAAACTATTGCCACTTGGTGTTGACCACAGTGTTCACTTTTATATTTATATATAATTTGTCTCTGATAATGAGCATTTTTAACCATAAAGATAGCATAACTTAAAACTATATTTTCATCATATTTTATATATATATATATATATATATATATATATATATATATATATATATATATATATATATATATAATCATGTATTTGGGCAGATATCCCTCTTTTATACAAGGTTTGTGTTCTTATACTTTTCTGTTGTTGTGAAGTTTTTTATTTAATTTTTCTTGTGTTCTTATACTTTTCTTCTTTTCTGGACATAAATTATATAGAAATTGTCCTAAGTTTTGTATGTCTAAATACTTTCACCTATACTTTTAGTCGTTATCCAGGATGATTCTATTTTTACTTTTCACTGAATGTATAGAGTTTTTGTATATATATATCTAGAGTTATAGGAATTTTTTATTTTATAAAATAAAATATTCGTATAACTCTAGATACATACATAAAAAAATTTAGACATTAAAAGTAAAAATAAAATCATCCTTGATAATAGCTAAAAGTAAAGCTGAAAACTCTTGGATATACAAAACATTTAGGCAAGTTCTACATAATTTATGTTCTGAAAAGAAGAAAATTATAAGAACACAAGAAAAATTAAATAAAAAACTTAACAGCAGTACCTTATCACTCATTTTTAATGAAACCTGTATGTATATATATATATATATATATATATATATATATATATATATATATATATATAAATTTGTGAAAAACAAATATAAAGAAAATGTATACATGACAGCCACTTTTATGCTTAAACAATCATCAGGTACAAAATAAACCTCCATGTTGGATACCAGGCAGGAAAACATGGATGAGTCAACAACCATTTAGTCAATGGAGATGGTACTTGTACTAAGCTCTACACTTAAAAAGTAATTCAGATTTTTATTTAATAGTCTGTCCTGTTAGGGAATTATAAAAGGGATAACTTTTTTTCCAGGCATAATCCACACCTCCTAGATCCATCATTACAAGCAGATACATTTCTTAATCTTTTCCATTCCATCCCTGGAGTATTCTGCCTTTATCTTTCAAGTGCCAAAAATAGTGAAGTAATGGACATTATTCACAATATATTGCAAAAGTACCAGCAATACCCTAGACTGGAGACTGGTAGTTAGTTCAACAAATCAATCTCTGGCATGCAGGCAAAATTGGTTACCAAAATTTGACCTCCTCTCCTCCACTCAATTGTCATTTTGCAAACCCAAGGCTTCCTGTGCCAGGGAAATTTCTTCAGTTGACCAATTCTTCCCAGGTAGTATTTTGCAAGAGTTGGTGTGAAGTGGGTAGTAAAAAGGAATAGTGATTTCACCTTCACTTCTCTAACAAGTGGATTGCAACAACTCCCTGACTGCCATCTCAATTACTTGACTGCTACAACTGCCATCCCATCACAACTGCCTCAAAGTTCAGAATCTGCCTGGTTCTATTCAGGTATTGCAGTATGTCTAGGCTAATGATAACAGTAATATTATCAATTTCTCTATAAGACACACCTCAACACACACTTGCCTTATTTTTCTACAAGCTATTTCAGCATTCAGTGTCCATGGGGAATGACAAGTTTGATCTGAGATTAATCTCTGAATTTGATGGTTCAGACTGGGGTTGCTTTATCGTTGAATGGTCTGCAATCTATGCAGCATGAAGAACATTGCTAGTGTTCTGCTGCTCCAACTGATGGAAGCTGCATTTACTGCGTTACAGCAACTAAGCAAGGAAGAAAGAAAAGATGTGGGCCATATCAGGGGCACCCTGTATGTTGCCTTTGCCATAGATCCATTTGCAGCATATGAACAGTTCATCACTAGACACTTGAATTTGAATAAATCTGTGGATGTTTATGTGGCAATCTGCTGCAGACTGTTAACCATGGACTGTGGATTTGAGTGTGCATTTGTAGTAGGGTTGCCTGAGCGCATCAGGCAGCTGCTTTGTGTTTCCTTTCAAATAGATGCACTGGACATCAACCAACTGTTAAAGTGAGTCAGATCCACAGGAAAGGATGGTGTGCCAGCAGTGGGATCAATTATGACAGCCCCAAAGCCTGAACAAAAAGCTACAAATTCAACTTCCACCAACGATCTGTAAAGCGATATTGTCTGCCACAGATGTAGCGGTGCTAATCACTTAGCTAGAAATTGTTTGAGTCAATGAGCTGGACAAACTGTGAGACTGTGCAGGGTTGTATATTGCTATCACTGTGACAAATTGAATCATGTATCATGAAACTGCCAGGGAAACAAATTGAGGGAAAAAACATTAGCACCAGTCTCATTCCCATCCAGATGCCTGTAGTCAACATATTGGTTAATGGGGAATGGTGTTCAGCTCTCATTAAATCTGGCTACTCTCAGTCAATTGTTAGTACAGAATGATGCCAGGAAACATGTGGATATGGAGATGATCAGTTGCGGAATGTTTGCATGCTATGGTTTTGGAACTATTAATATCTTCACAGATGATGGCAACTTAACCAAAATTGACAAACTTTTCAAGTTTGACTTGCTTGCTGAGATCAATGTCATAAGAGCATTGGGTGGCATCAAGGTTGTCTTTCCATTGTGCAGTTTCTTATTTTATTTTCCACACACACATACACACAATAAAAATTAATTCACACCACGTGTATCTAAAAAATACAATTGCGCGGGAATTCACTCCTTACCATACCCTGTGGGGTCAAAAACAAGGACGGCGCACCCAAAAGTTCAGACGTAGTGAAAAGCACACCACATGGTCAAAAATATGATTTATTGACCAATCAGGGCTCGACATAAGAAACCCATTTCTTAATCTCCCCAGAGCCTCATCATTCAGATATAAGGAAGGTAGAAACTCTCATCAGACCAGAGGGAGAACAGCGACAAGCTGACATCAAAGCTACATGGACAGTTTCGAGCACACACACATACATGGAGAGAATTCAGCAGTTCACACAACAGGCAGTATCACGTCGGGGTCACCACTTTGTAGAGGGTGCGAAGAAATCCCTCAAACAAATAATAAAAAGAAAAATGCACTACAAATAAACAAAAGTTTATTTTACTTTATTTGTAGTGCATTTTTCTTTTTATTATTTGTTTGAGGGATTTCTTCGCACCCTCTACACCATATTAAAGGCCATAGTAAAGTCAGCCATTAGGAGCTGTGTGCAGTGCACAACAATAGACCCTGCATCAGTTCATGGGTAAAAGTGAACTGGCTCAGCATGGGCATCATGCACTACTGCTGCTGTCATTACTTGACACATTTTTCTCCGTGGTAGCCGTTACACTGCCAAAACTCATTGAGTATCATATGTCAGCTGGAGTCAGTGTTCTGTGAAAGGGGACCACCTCATGGGCTACTTACAGACAATGACACCAACTTCCACAGCTAGGATTACCAGGCCCTTGCCAAAAGATGAGGCATGCATTTGTCATTTCCATGTGTACATGTCCCAGCAGGAAATGAACTAATGGAGAGTGACACAGAAGTGTCAAGAGGATTGCAGCCATGATAAAATGTTCTCTCCAAGAGGGTACTCACTGGTACAATATCACTCCCCAAAGATGATACCTCGGCACTAGTCTATAGATATGAGGTTCAGCTTAAAGGGATTGATTCAGTGGTTCCAATTATATCTGAGGTGAGCTACAACAGCTTCCAGAAAGGGACAAATTACTGGAATTGTTAGTCTGCAGTCAGTTTTGGTGAACAGAATGCCATGCCATGTCAGTAACCTCTTTCCATCCATGAGCTCATGATCGTCAACAAGCATTAAGGATGATATGTCTAAAAGTGATAAGGAAATAGTCATAAGCATGGATGGACCAGATGATCCCACAGAGGATGAATCCCATGGGGACGAGGTGGAGGAACATGAACCAGTACTACTTTGAGGACACACTTAACAGAAGGGACATGCTCCAAGCTGTCATATCTGTGATCAACACGTTTCTTTTTGCTCCAATAAACATGAGGCATGTAAGTACTTCAGAGACACAGACTGAAGATTGTATTGGACTTGTATTTGTTACTTCAACTTCATTTCTTTCTTTATCCTTCTCTGTAATATATCTTGTTAATACATTTATTAATTGTTGCTTGTTTGAATTCTATGTTGTGTGCCCTTTTATTGTTACCAGTACTTACTGGAGTCTGCCAAAAATTGTTTGCGGGACAAGTATATCAGGAGGTATAAAATACTTTGCATTCCTGCAACACTGTGTGAGGATTACCCACATCTTACCTGCTAGTTGGTGTTCTATTTAGGACTATAAAAAGAACCTGTATGAACCTTCTTTCTCTCTGTTTTGCTCTGTAATGTAACAACAATATGAAACTTGTCTCTGCTGGGGTAGATTTCTTTCCCCTGGCAAACCAACTAGTGAATTTCAAACAAACAACATGGAGACACACACACACACACTACAGCTAAGTACATAAATGTTTTTTTTCCTTTTTTATTTCAAGCTATCAATACACATGTAGCAGATTGTCACCATTATGTAGGGGTGATGCTACATATATTTATCTTTTGACTGGGAAAGGCATGATTAAGAAAAGCAAAGAAGGTTACTATCCAATTTGGCATGCACAATGCAATTTATATTTGACGTAAAACAGCACATAGTATAAAATACAAAACAGAATGTAATGATTCAAAACATAACAATTGAATTTATTAGTATTTTGTGTACATGCATATAAGCTGAAGGTTTGATAGAGTTATATCTCTTAGATTTGGAAATATTTGTACCTGAGCTCATAAAGTGAATTAATTATTAAACTGTAGTTTAGAAGAATAAGTTCCTGTTGCATGTTAGGAATTGTGGGTTGGTAAAGTTGGTAAGAGTTCAGAAGAGATTTTAGAGTTCGTACTTGTGTGAAATGGTAATGGTCTTTAACGTCTGATCGCAAGGTTAAGACGAGAGTTCTTGAAGGTCACATTTTGGCAGCAAGAGTGACGAAAAAGAGAGAGAGAACCACTCATGTTTTGTTTATATAAGATGGTGTATCACGTGACTGGCTCAGAGCGTATTGAGCAGGAAAACAGATTTGTTGCGTGCATGCGATTTGATTGGTCGGAACAGACCAGTCAGCAAGCTAATTTTGAGTAGATTAACCAGTGAATGCTTGTTGCATGATTTCTATATACTGTGTGTATGAAATGGTGGTGGTAGTTACCCCACACATGTAAGTAAGAAAATTTCTTTCACTTCTTTTGTTTTCTTTATATAAATATATGTATCAAATATCTCCAAATGTTGAAATTCATTTCTTTTAAAAAACTTGAAATTTGTTTCTTTTTAATGGGCCTGCTAGACAAGAAGAAATATTCCCAGTTTGAATTTTCCCATTATAGTCATTAATATATCTGTGATATAGTAACACCATAATACATGAATGCAACAAAATATCTGAAATAAAGGAATGACAAGCATGAATTATTCTCAAAGATTCATACTTATTACAAAGAAATTATAACATATGTCTACAACAAGCAGTGTGAAAGGAGTGAAAAGAGAGAGTGTCTTACTTGTAATATTCTCCAACAGGAAACATGGAAAGCCGAGACAGGTCTTTAATGTTTTTGATGAGATCATGTGGGTTCCTCTGTTCACTATACCACTATGGGCTTGTTACACCCATCCACTGTGTGGCCTGTATAACTGGCCTGGGTTCTCTATCAACTGATGTCACTCACTAGACATCACATGACTTCATCTCAACCAAAGAGAGATAACTAACCTTTGCATCCCTAGATTCTGAAAATGTTGAATTTGTTTCTTTTAAAAATTTTGAATTCATTTTCTTTGAAAAATTTTATCCTAACAAATTGTGACTCCTAAAATTATTGTTTGGTTACAAACTGGTGAGCAATAGCAACTTTGTTCATTATCATCCCGAACACCTCATTTGCTACAACTATATAATTAAGTACATAGATTTCTCTGTGCACAGATTAAACTATAACTGGACTAAGAAACACACATTGAAGAATATAAATTTTCTCATCATATACAATGTAATATTTCTACTGAAAATATAAGATGTGGTCAAATGTACTACTTTCTTTATTTTGTAAGTTCTACAATATCTTTGTCAATATTAATGGATGCCAAAATGTATTAGAAAATTCCTTTGATTTCTCTGGCATTTAACCAAAATTCCCTGATTTTTCTTAAAAAAAGAGATTTCTATTTACTGATAATTCCTCAATTCCCTGTTTTATGGGTTGACTGTGAACCCTGTATAAGTTCATAATAGCACTTAGTAAAGTTAATATTGAATAAGTTGTAATGAATCTGTTGAATTTTATAAGGGAAAAATATTGAAATCATAGCCCAAACTAGCACTTTCTTTACTCAAATCAATGATTAAAGTGAAATAGATCTTCCAGAATTTCCTCGAAGTCGATTCATACTTTTAATAATTTTTTTTGTAAATTTTAACAAATCCTTCGCGGAAAAATTCATGTAGGTTAGAAAGTGACAATATAGAATTTTTGTCCTGTAGTGTTACCATACATTCAGGTGATTGAATCGTCAGCAGTAACGGTCAAGTTCCGGCGGCGTGACTTCCGGTTTGACGCCATGGCAGACGTCTTGGGAATGTGAATTTTAACGCAGCTTGAGTATTTTATCAGCCTCCCTCCTTTATTTGAAACCATGAGCAACATACAAATAGAAAAACTCTTTAACTTGCATAGGTAGGTTTCAGACGACCAATTGTCGTAATCTGATTTTTTTTTTTACTATATAAAATTTGAAACCTGTAAAAAGGAGATAGAAAAAAAAAAACATCACGTCAAAATAATCTTGTCTTTTCTTTAATACGAAAATATGAAGCGCAGATGATTGTTATTGTTTCTCGTTTTTTAATAGTTTTTTTTAACCATAATGATCGACATAAGAGCTCTATTGCTTTCTATTTTTAAAGTATTATTCTTCAGTCTTTATAACGCGATAACTTTTCTACTTGCGTTATTTATTTTTTTGATTGTTGATGTTTATTTTTATTTATTTTCCACCTTCTTTATATTCGAATCTCCTTTGCTGCCTGTTGTTAGGATAATTATTTTACCTTTGATTTCAATTTTTTCTTTCGTATTATGAACATTTTGTATAAATTATGGCTAGAAAATTATTTTAATTATTCTATTTATTTCTATTACTATTCAAACTGCGAATACATTCTAAATAGTAAAGTTTACGCAAACAAACAAGGACTAAAAAAATTGACAATTTATTTTGTCTGTCTTGTTTCTAAAAATAACTCCCGCCTCTAACCACGATTTTTTTTGTTTTTAAATATATTTTAAAAGTAAAACATATAAACAACTAAATTACTGAGTATTATGTCAAGAAGCGTATGATTAAGTTATTTTAAAAAAAATATTAGTTACTAATTAGTAAGTTACGTACGTTTATTTCTTTCTTAGTTTCAAATATGAATACAAACTTCCTTAAAATTAAAAATCAGCTGAAAATTTAATTTCAAAAATAATTTTTTTTTAATTTTTTTTCCGTTTATTGCGAACAGTAAAACTGCTGCAGTATTTTTATATAAAATAAAAGCAGTTGAGTAGTAGTAATAAACTCTTAAGAACCGAAAGCAACTCCGAAAATTATTCGAAGGTACATTTTTTTTTTGCCTTCATCATCAGCCAACACAAGAATTAAAAGAAAACATGAATGTATCTTATTTCAAACAAACACATATCCATAAATAAATAAATAGCATTCTCATACTAAGACGTAAAAATGCTGCTATTTATTTTCTATATTTATTTGTTTGTTTATTACATTCTAACCGGCATTTTTTGAGAGCACTAATTCTTTAAGATTCTGCTTACATTATTATTCTGCTTATTATTCTGAATCCCATCCCATATCACTTTTCCAAGAATGTTTCTCCCTCGGCCCAGAATATGACTTACAAAAATTTCGGCTAGAGAAAAAAATGTTGTGCCTCTTTTTTCTTTTTCTTTTTAAAAAAATCTCATTCTCCTGTATTTGGTCAGTTAAACTAAAAAATTAAGGTTATCCTCGCATTTAGTAATACACTCATTTTCTTAGTACATGCAAAAAATTATCAAGTATATGATTAATTTAATCATTTTTTTAACTGTTTTAAATGTCATTCAAATCAAATAAATGTGAGCCGAACCATTCTTTGTAATTACTAATTTTCAAGTTAAAGGGCACTTGTTTTTCTTCAGGATCATTCAAAATATTGAAGACAATGGGCCGACGGGGCATTGTTTTAAAACTAAAAGTTTAAATTTTACGTACACAATGAGCTTGAAAAATGTAATGCCTATGAGAAAGTGCTTATTGTTTATTATTAATTTGATTAGCTTTTCTTCCTCCCCCCCCCCCAGTTTCCCTAATTTTACATTTAAGGTCATTAACAACTAGTTGCAGCAAGCAATTAAACATTTCGGTGGGAGCACTGTATATTCACATTTTTAAACCACATAATGTTTTATTTGAACATGAAGAACTGTCCGAGCATGACTAAATTCGAACATCTGAAATATGCTATTTTAATTTTTTTCTTTTTGTGTACTGTGGTGTATCGTTACGGTTCACGTAACCAACCTTTTTCTTTTTTTGCCCTAGAACCTAGCAGTCTTTTTTTTTTTTTTTATTAATCTAGAATTTTAATCTTTAATGTGGTAAAAATCAAAAAGAATATGCCTAAAAAATTCTAATGAATGGCATCGTTTAAATTTAGGCTAGCCGCTCTAATGTGAACATGATTATTTGAAAGTTTCCCTAGTACAGTATCAACTGTAATTTTACTACAAAGTTTCATTTAAAAAATTAAAATAATATAGAATTTTATTTTTAAAAGCAATAAATGTCAGCATTTTAAATTTAAATGCATAATTTTCACATAAAATTTGAGATTAACTTTGTCACATTTTGGAATAGATGATTCTTTCGCCTATTTTAGCAGAAGCAATGTTTGAATTTGATTCCAGTGATTACATGTGCTTAAAATTCTTTAATAATGCTAGGGAAACATCTATCCTTTTTTGTGTACGAAGTTTATTTTACTTTACTTTAGGAAGTTTGTTTTCATAGTTCATTATTTGGTCTATTATGAAAATAAACTATTTTTCAAATCCTCTATTCTTCACCAACTTTTTTTTTCTTTTTTTAATTTTACATTCTGTAATCCTGCAATAAGACAAAAATTGATAATTTTTGTTTAAGTTACTTATAGCAAAAAAATTTGATTTTTCGTCTAAATTCATTTATTTTTAATTTCACAGCATAAATTTTTTTAGGTTTTAATTAATATTTGAGATGATATGAAATTAAATAGAATAGGTAACAAAAAAAAAATCCTCTCTTTTTAAAAGTACTTTTTCTTAACATCAGGAATCGATAAAATTCAAATTGAATTTTAAACAAAAGAATTTAGCAGGAAACATTTTCCATTTGGGTTTTCTACATTTTTCAGTTGCAACTGGAAACAAGTTTCAAAAACAAATAACTCTTTTTCTTTTTAAATGGAATAAAATTTTATAAGATTTTCCCATTTGATTTTCCTTTTACAGTAAAAGTTTTACTGGTGAATATTGATTAATTTAAACCTTTCTATGTGATTTGATAGTTTCATTCAATGGGCGTTAATTTTTTTACAAGCCTGTGGTCATTCCTATAAGCATTGGATAAAAAATGTACAAAAATGCCTGTTATTTTCTATAGTGAACAATCCGAGCTGTACAACATATTTATTTTTTAGAACTACTTTTTAACTTAAATTTTGTTTACTTGTCAACATCTCAATGTTCCGTTTTATTGATATTGGTTTGACAATATAGTGCTTTTAAATCTAGGACAAATTGGTTGCATATGTTTTTGCTTTGGTGCCTAGCAGAGTTCCAGACTAATTTTTTTTCATCATCCCAAACACGTAAAGAACAACTTCACTTGTCCCGAAAAAATATTTTTAAAGGAAACCATCCTGAAATTTGAATTTTATTTTTAACTTTATGATATCATTTAGAATTGTTAAAAAGTTTTAAAAATAAAAATACAAATAAGTTTTTTTTACTGTAATTTTTAAAAAAATTACATTATTTAAGCATTTCAGTTAGATTTACTGTTAAATTTTACATAGAAATGTTTGATTAGTTAATTTTCAATTTTCATGCAGGGGGACTTATTCAGCATATTCCATGTTTTTAAAACCTTTAGAAAATATTTCATTTTCGTTGTTATTTTTCATGTTTGTCATTTTTAAATTCTCTCTTCTTGAACTTTCAATTTAGAGAGATATGATTAAAAGCAGAAAACAAATGTTCGCTAATGGTTAATTGAAATTTTTTAATCAAAAATGATAGAAAAAAAAATTAGTTCTTATAATTAGATCATAGTATTTTTAACATTTTAAAAATGAAGGTTGAAGGACTTAAATTTAGATATTAGTCTCTAGAGACTTAAATATCTAAATTTAAGTCCTTCAACCTTCATTTTCAAGTTTTATTCACCAGTTTAAAAAGAAGTGCTTCAGTTTTGTTTGTGTGCTCAATTTATTAAAAGCCCACCACTATTGGTAAGAAGTAAGATTTTTTTAAAGAAATTAGTTGTTTCTAGAATAAATATAATAGAATTTTAATTAATGTTGTATAGTCCCAGCATCACTCCCTCAAAAAATCCCTGACCTACCATCCCAAATGAATGTTTTATTATCTCAAGTTAATTATGAGTACTCATAGCCAGCATCTGAAAATTTTAAATAAGATACTGAAAAGTTTCAATAATGTAAATTGGGTATTTGAGAAATGTTTAATTTGTAGCCATAATTATATTTCTATTTGTGATTATTCCCAATGTGACATGACTGCTCTTTCTCTTATTATTATTATTATTATTAGAAGAACAAGAAGAAAATGTTGAATTTCAGTATTTAAAGTCAAATTGTAGTTTTATTATAATTAGCATAAGCTACATTTTTATTCTATTTGTACAGTATTTTTTAATGCATCATATGAAAATTCCCTTTGCTTAGCCCCCCAAATTTTTAATATTATTTTTAACATGATCTTAAAGTTGTTTTCCTACATGCAAATGTGAGCCATGATCCAAATAAAATGGACATTGGTATAATTGGAACCTTTTCAAATTCCCCCCCCCCAAAAAAAAAAACTTTTCTTTATTTTCAATAACTCCTATTCTAAAATTGCCATGAGTTTATGCATCCAGCTTTACTAAATAAAAATAACATATCTATTTCAATATTTTAATGGTTTGGAATATAGTTTCACAAATAAAACAAAACTTTGATTTTAAAGGCTATGAATAAGTGTCAGTTTATTTATTTATTTGTTTATTAATGCTATATCTAATTAATTTTATCCAGCAAAAATTAATATAGATGTATAAGCAGGGTACCAATAAAGTTTTCATTTTCAACTGATTTACAATCTCATTTTGCAAAATGAGGATAGATATTGTCATGCAGTAAAATGTCACTGTTTCTATTCTTAAAACTGCTATTTTAAGCTTGTCTACATATCTGTGTATTATATGGCCACTTTGAGGGAAGCTATGATGTATTGGGTTGCTTAAAATGTTTGTTTTATCATTAGGTGGCATTACAGGTATTTTTTTTTTTAACTTTATTCAAAAGATTGCTTTTTTTGTGACAGCGGTTATATCAGCTTGCCTTTCTTTTTTAAATCTTGACAAAATTAGCATATTCATATTTATTGATTCTAACATTGAAGATTAAAGCTAAATAAGCAGCATCTTTGGCTTGAGATTTTGTCCTTTTATCAATATAAAAATGTGACTTGAATCCTTAAAAGGTTTGTGCAGTTTATAGAGAATGTAGGTTTGCAAAGTTTAATATTAGAGATTTCTTGATAAAGTTCCAGGGTCAGGTAGACATTATTTGAGAATATTCAATGTTATGGAGCCAACATATTCAAAATATTCAAATCAAGCAGTGAAAATCATTTGCACCAGCTTGGTTATGTTAGTTGCTTTGATGTTTGACTTCCACATCAGATAACCAAAAATACCTCTTGGCTTGTACATCCATGTTCAATTCACCATTCAAAAATGAAAATGCTTTGTTTCTTGAAACATTGACAAGCAACGAAAAGTAGATGCTTTACAACAATGCGAAAGATTGTGGAGCATGCAAAATGAACTACTACTATCTACCAAAGGTCACACTTCTTTCAAATAAGATGGGATAGGAATATAGTCTTTTACTATAAGCTCCTTCCATAGAAACATGATTGATTTGAACAAGTACTGCAATCAATGAAGAGAAAAGGAATAATATTCCATCATGATCATACTAGATTTCATGATTCTTTGTTCACAAGATAAAAATTGATACAGCTTAAAAGTTTTCCCTTATCCATTATATTCAGCAGATCTCTTTTTTATATATCTTATTTAGCTCAAATGAAACCTGTTTATGATATGGTATTTTTATTATTTTTTTACCAGTGACTTCAATCATTTCAAAGGGTTGATAATTTGAAGTTTGCTAGGAGTTTTTTTTTCTTTACTTTTTACGACTGCATGCAAATATTAACAATGTTCGGAACTCTTTATTTGCAAATGTTTTTCTAATGAAAATCTATATGTCCACTATCTAAAGATTGTCTCCAAATTTGGAATTTATATTCCTTGCAATTTCAATTCTATTATGTCCCAGGTTGAATTCGTATAATTATAAAAATCATGAAGCTTTCCTTATTTACTGGAGATTAACTTTTACTAAATAATCTACAATATTAATTTAAAAATTTACTTTAAACTTAATTTCATATTAAACACTCTCATATATATTCTTAAAGTTATTCGGAGCTGATGTTTACTTGATTTTAAGTTGTAAAGATTAATTTTTATTTAATATTACTATTTACAGTCAGATGTTAAAATAGTGCAATTGTTTTGTTACATGATAACTCTAATAGTTTGCTCTTGTTTCAAAGTATTTAAAGTATTTTTCTCAGTAAAGATTGTTAAATACTAGAATGTTACCTGTCATATGATGGTGCTTTAATTTTAGTAATATACTTTTGCCATTGTGGGTAATATCAAGTTTTATTGCTTTTAGATATTCATACTTTAGCTCTCTCATGAGATGCTCTTAAATTTAAGCAGGTTTTCATCACATATAGGGAAATTGGTTACCCTGAAGATTACATTGTGCATGAAACTCAGAATCATGTTATCGGTGAGGGATAATATGTATATTTATTAATATATACTTAATAGCTCTGTTGTATTACATCAAACACTGTTTTATTGACACTAGCACATGTGATATATATAAATTTCTACAACTGTTCCTTACAATATATTGGGGAAACTTGTAGAAATGTAAAAAAAAAAAAAAAAACCTGCCTCTATGAACACAAAAAGGATTTTATACATAATTTCTCAAATGCATTAGCCATACATAGAAATAAATTCAACCACAACTTCAATCTAAAGAATGCCACACTTATTAAAAAAAAAAGTAACTTATCTATATATATATATATATAGAGAGAGAGAGAGAGAGAACAATGAATATATTTTTATATATTGAATAATTTTAGGGAAAAGCTATGACAAAGGAGAAAAATGTTTTTATAGGATGTTTCGTCCTTTAGGACTTCATCAGACTAAAGTGATGTTTATATTGATGCGACTACATATGTGCATGAAAAAAAAGGAACACTGAGAATTTAATTTTTTTGTTATATATATTTTTAGTATATAGTCTAGCCAATTTAATTTTCTTTTTGTGATAATAGAAGACCTGGTAAGAAAGGTGAAATGTAAGAACCTGGATGAAAATTTACTATGAATGATCTAGTGATTAAAGCACTTATATATTTTTAACTCTTAGTAAATTGCTTTCTGCTTTAGTTAGAGTAGCATTTTTTTAAAATCGAAATTATGGTATGCAACTAATGCATTGAGTGTTTTGTTTTGTAAAAGATCTCTTTTGTGTTCATATAATCTTTTATTTAAATTCTTCAAGGTTTCTCCTATGTATTTCTTGTGGCAATTATTACAAGTGATAGCAAACTCCATCAAATTTTAGCTTATTTTGTTTTCTTTTATTTTAGAAGTAGTTGTAACCAATTTTTATGTTAACCTTCGATAAACTCCTTTCCTGTAGTTGAGCTAGTTGCTGTGTTGAACAATATATTTGATCTGTTGGATTTGTCAGAATGATCTATGCTTTTGAAATATCTTACAAGCCTTTTGTTTTGTATTGAATATGAAATAATTAGGTTATTGGAGGAGTTTAAAAGTATTTCAGTATAGTTCTCCTCTTCATGTAAATACTAAAAACTACAAATTGTGAGTACACTTAAATAGAATCCAAAGATTATTTTAAATTTATTTTTTTGTTATATTGAGAATAGAAATTTATGAGATCATTTTTATTTGTTGATTTCTGATGGACACTTAGTTTTAGGCTATTGTCACTGTGGTGAAACATGATCTCTAAGAAAGGTAAGGACTTGTTTATTTCCATTAATGTAAATGTAAGTAAATAAGTATATTCTCATAAGTAAATTCTCTGGTATGTTAGACTTTGTTTAGTTTATCTACAAGGTCAGGTAAAGTAAATTTATGGAGATATATTAATATAGCATCACAAATATATATCAGAAGTATATTTAGGTAAAATATTTTGGATAAAGACCAGTTTTGAGAAATTGTTAAAAAAAAAAGAAGCACGTCAACACCCTGCTTAGAGGCTCCCTCCCTGGTAATTCAAATTTGTTTATAAAAATTGTTAAATGTGAAATAACATTGGTGATGAGACTACAGAATTTTATTATTTCATGTATTTTGTTAGATGCTTTTTTAAAAAGATTTAAGAATTTGTCAACTGGGATATTGGTATGAAGGGATTTAACATCTAAACTTGCTATGAGTTTGTTAGTCATTTATTCCCCTTAATTTTTCAACAGGGTTGTCTCAATTTTTAATATGTAATAGGCTGACTGCTCTGAGGAGAAGAGGATAAAATTTTTGTTATGGCTTTCACTAGTTTGTGGGGAGTTCTACCAATATCTGACATAATGGGACACATTGGAATGCCCACTTTGTGGGCTTTAGATAGACCATAATGTTTGGGTATTCCAGGGTGATATTCTATTAGTTTATACCATGAATTGTTTTCATTATTAATTAGTTTTCTAATCACTCTATTAAATTTTTGTTTCAGCAATTATTTTGTGTTTTTTTTCATATGTTTATTCTTTTTTTTTTTTTTTTAACATATATATGTAACAGGCTTAACTTTTTTCTGCATATCTATTAAGGATTTGATGTCTAACCTTGTTTTACACTAAAAACAATATTTATACTGCCTAATACTTATTAAAAAAATTCTGAATTTGTTTAAATAACTTCTACAATAGTTGATGTCAATAGTCCACAAATTATTTTTTTCTCCTTTCATTAAGCTGCTCAGTGTAATATTTTGTATGATAGTAAGACTAAGTAGATTTACATCAATGGTACACTGGCAACACCCATGGTAACTAATGATCTCAGTTAAGCACATTTCACTTGATCATTATCAAATGAGAGTACAATAATAAAACTCTCTTGAAACCAATCTCATGTTAAGCTGAGGATTTATAATCACACTTTAGCAATCTCCTTCCTTCAACCATAATTTACATACTTTTAATTTAAATGCTGTAACAGTTATTAGATAGGTGACCACAGGATAAGATTGCTTAACAAATTAGTGATAAAGTTATAATTTATGCGAATCATAAATACTGATAATTTTGCTACTTATTAAAAAAACTTACCAATATTGGAATTTCATGCTTGCAAAAAAAAAAAAAAAACTGTCAAAAGGATGTTTTTTTTTCCCCTTAACACTAGTATTATGTTAACTACCTTCTCTCCTTGGAAAAATTTGTTTTAAAAAGCAATGATTAGAATTGTAATAAAACCTCAACATATGATGAAAGTGAATTTATACATTTTTTTTTGTCCTTGCAAATTCACAACAAAAATATTAAACACTATTAGATTGTTTATTTACAAGAATAAATTTTATATTTATAACGTTCTAAAAACTAATACAGTTGTATTAAAACTATTGCAGTATTTATCATTTACCAATTTTTAAGAAAAAAATATGAAAATTTTTATTCATAAATATATAAACATTTATGAAATTATTAAAATATGCGAACCAACTATAAGGAAATCCTTATTATTTACCATTTTATAAAGTTTGAATTGATTGGCAGTTAATGTTTAATCTAATAGTGTTTAATATTTTTGTTGTAGATTCTAAAGAACAAAGAAAATGTATAAATTCACTTTCATACATTTAGGTTTTATTAAAATTCTAATCATCAGTTTTTAAAATAATAAACATTGTCAAGGTAGTTGAAATAATAGTGGTGTCAAGGGAAAAACTGTTCTTTTGACACTCCTTTTCTTTTTTTTTCTTAGTTTTTTTTTTTTTTTTTTGCATTCTTGGACCTTCAAGAAAAAAAAAAAAAAAATCAAAATTTTGCATATTTAAATCCATAAAATATTTTTAGATTGTAAGAATTTTTTGGGAGATAATAATGATTTACTAATACAAGTCCTACTGATTAACCTATAGCTAGGGGTGGGGTAAGAGGTGGATTCATTCTTTTCATTTAAAGATATTTACATACAAATGAATATTCCAAACCCAACTGGAATTGGAACTTGGCTCTCAAATTTCTAATTCTGAGCCATTATCCATAATACCAACCATGCATTCAAGCTTGTAGCACCTGGTAATCCCCAGCAACCATTCATCTAAGTATTGACCAGGCTCAAAGTCAAGCAATAGACTTTGATGATCGTATGAGAACTGGTGATATGGCCGCAAGCCATCAACTATAGATCAATTTTTTTTTTTGCATAAACTCCTGTGATGGTAAATATTTATGAAAGGATCATCCAATCATTTTAATTTGTTGAATTTGTTTGCCATCAAATCTGATGAAATTCACCTCCTCCTCTTAAATTCTTTCAAATGCAGTTCCACCAATCCCTTTAATGTCCTGTGGTTAATATCTACTAATTTTGATTTTTCAGGCTATTTAACAAGATAACTATTTACATTTCACAATTATATAACACAGATCATAAAATGGGCATTTAAAATTTATTGGGTGTAAAATCCTCATAATTATTGTTTACCAACAGTGGTATTTCATTTAGATTTATATAATCAATGTAATTTGTAACCTGTTCCTCTCAGGTACATTTCATTAAATGCTATTCATATTTGTCTCTTAAAAGAATCACTTATGTTTTCTTTATAGAAGAGTGCATTTTTAAAATAAATGCATCATAAATATTTGTTTCATATTGAGACATGTAAATTAAATCCTTATATTTGAAAAGTAATGTACATCTCACAATAAAAGCTTGCTCTGTATTTTAAAATTCCTTCTTTGTTTCTCTTTGTCTCTTTGATTAAGCTCCTTTTTTTTTTTTTTTTTTTTTTTTTTTTTAAGGTATAGAATGTATCTAACCTAAGTCAGGAAATATGGTTATATTAAGAATTCATAGCTATTGTAAATATTTTAAAATGGGTAAATATTAAAAAGTGTCTTTAACTTTTGATCACTTTGATCAGCTGTGTCAAAAAAATAATTTAATCCAAATTTATTTAGCTGCTTTGTAATGCTTTTTTTATTTTTTTTTTTTTTTTTTTTTTCAATTAGCCCTCATGCTTTAAAAATCATTTGTCATTATTTGTATGTTCCCTTTAATTATATTTATCTCTATCATAGCAGTATAACATCTTTTGTTTTAATTAAATATTGATTTTTGACAATGTTATTAACTGAAATAATCTTGCTTTCAATTCTTAACTATGGAAATTAATTGTACAATTTCTCTTACATTCTCTTTTTTTTCTTATTTAATCTGGAATTTGATGAAAATTTGTTGCTAATATTTGACACTGTTTAGATGAAGAAACTAATTCACAAGTCTCATTAAAAGAATATTGGTTTTTGTATGTATAAAATAAGTGAAATCAGAATTTAAATTTGATTCTCTTCAATTTCATTAATTCTTTTTCTTTTCTCTCTCCAAATAAGAAATTTTTAAATGATTAAAAAAAATTAATTCAAATATTAAATTTGAATTAATTTTTTTAAAATCATAATACATATCGGCAGTTAAATGTAGCCAATACATATGCACATACCACAACTTTTAAAAAAATGTTCTAAAATGGTTTGTTTACAATATGTAGTGTGTGGAGCCTTTTTTTTTTTTTTTTTTTTTTTTTTTTTAATTAATCTTAAGCTGAATAATGACTTTGCTGTGAGTCTTGCAGGTTGTTAGCCTTATTAGGAAGACTGTCTGGCCTTTCTATTTTTAATTGAACAGTTAAGTTCTCTGCTCCTGTAAATTGTTATGTAATTTTATTTTTGTTTATTCACTTATTGTTTTGTTTGCTGTCTATCTGGATTTGTACTTATGCAGCACAGTTATTACTATCCTGTACTTCTCCTTCTCTTCTTAACTCTGATTTGTACCAATTGTAAAATTTGTCTTGTTCAACAAAGGAATCAATTCTGAAATGAAATTACCAACTCTTTTTACACAGTTCAAAGACATGGCTTCTGTAATAATTCATTTTTTTTTATTACAGATTTTGAAGCTTCTCTATTTTTAGGAGTGCTTCATGATTAATAGTATCATTTAATATTTTTGTTATATACCGGGTGATTGAAAAGTAACTCCCCATTTAAAAATACTTATAATTTATTTATTAACTATAATTTTTTACAAGAAATGGATATGAGAGGAAAGTATTTAAAACATGATGTTTTATTTAAAATTCAATATGGCCACCAGATTTTGTTACCAGCTTCTCAAGCTGCCCAGGAATTGCATCAACTGATTTTTTTCACCAGGAACTCTTGTGGTATGGAAGACATAACTTTTTGTATTCACTCTTCAAGTTCTACTAAAGTCTTGGTTTGGTATAGTAAACTTGCTCCTTCAACCAGCCCCAAAGAAAAAAGTCACAGTGTGTTAAGTCAGGTCTGCTGGCTGGTCACTTATACATAAAATAGGGAGTTACTTTTCAATCACCCTGTAGATTATTTTAGGATCCTACTCAATTCACAGTAGTTATAAGTTAGCAAACCATTAATTATATAATTTTATTAACAATATGATCATTAATAATGATCAAAATTTTATCATTGCTTCGTGGAACACAGTGGAAGTTCTTAGATGCATTAAGAAGAAATTCACAAGAGTTCTGTCAAAATGGAATATGAATTCTTACAATTATTAACAGTCAAAATTTTTTCTTTCCTCTCATTAAGCTTGATAGTTTGGATAGAGAAGTCACAGTTCTGGTTATCTAGGCTATTAGATATTTTGTAAAATGAGAACTGATATTGATTTTATTAATGTTGTAAGGAAAAACATTTTATTTGAACTGAAATATTTTAGCCAGTGTGTGCAAAGTAGAGGCAATATAGCTGCATTTTGTTAAAACAGCTTTGATATTATACACAAATAAAAATAGTTTGGTTCTTGTAAAATTCAATATTACTGATATCTCAAAGGCCTTTGTTAAGTTGTAGCATTGGGGATTGCTACACAAACTTGCCTGTTATGGTCCTCCCAGTTATCAAGTCCTTCCTATCAGGTAGATCTATGAAGGTTGTCAGTAATGGCCAGTCCTCTGAGATACATGAGGTCAATGCAAGCCTCAAGGCTCTCTCCTCAGTCATACTTTCTTATATTAACAATCTGCTCAAGAACATTCTCAGATGATACCATGATGTATGTGTGTACTTCCAAATATCTTGATCAGTATTTAGTAACTGATCTCTTCTGTGACCTAACTCTCACAGCTCAATGGAGGAGAGAGTGGCTGGTATCATCTAATACCACCAAAACAAAACTAGTAACATTTCATCACCACCAAGCAGACCCTAAAGCTCACTCCTGACACCAAATGTATTTCTGTGCCATTACAAAAGATGCTGGAAGAATGTTCAGTTCAATTTATCACTCCAGAAAATACCTAACTCCTGCTGTCATGCTCTATCTTTACAAGAGTCAGATCAGACCTAGAATGAAGTATTGCTGCCATATCTAGGCTGGTGCTGTCCAGTTCTACTTGTCCAGCTTTGACGGCATTCAAAAGTGATTCAAAGCCTTGTAGGTGATTATTTGCCATCCTACAACCTTTATCCCACATTGTTAGCCTCTTATTAGTCTATTGCTATTACTATGGCAAATGTTCACGCAAATCATCCTCATTCCCTTTGTGTTCCTTTAATAAGGAGTCCATGTGGAACAACTTCTTCCCCAGAACTGTTACTTTGTGGAACAACTGATATCTATGCTACACATCCTTGTAATGTGCACTTCTTAATCCCCACCTTACAATAATCTCACTCAGAAAATCTCTACTGTGAGTGGCCCTTGGGCTTTGTATTGGGTGAACTAACAGTATGTATCACTGTGTGTGTGTATATATATATATATATATATATATATAAAAACCATAAATTTTGAGTTGTTGAATAAATTATAGTTATGATCATTTCATTTCTGTGGCGAATATTAGTGTAGCAAAGAATCAAGTAGCAATTTACATTTCCAACAAAAAAAAAAGACAGCTGCATGTTACTTGTATTTTTTTCTCAAGTGGTCTATTGAGAACAAACACCAGTATAAACAGTATGGTTGATTTGCATGCATTAGCCTGCCACATATGCAAATCACTTCAACAAATAAACACTAATATCAAGTAGACAAGCATTCAAATTTCAGCTTGGTGTACCATGCTGTGGTTACAGTGACACAAAAGAGTGAGGATTAGAAGCTACCAAACCTCCATTACAAGCCAAAAGTTATTTTGGCTAAAAATGATGACCAGTTCTAAAATGGTTGACTATTCTCTGTAACAATTATTTTTTACTTAACTTCTTACTAATATTATAATTTACATTGCACTAATTGCTTTCTTTGCTTAATTCTTTAGCATTTAATGTTTACAGAGATGCACATAAAAAAACTAATGAATGATAACTTGTTTTTAATGTTATTATTCACTAAGCTTAAGATTAGTTTGGGCCAAGAAGTACTTTTAGTATGATCTATGCTATTTATGCATGCACACACATAGGGTGCTAAAAAGTTCTTAGCTTAACCCACTTCCCCATATCTGCTATAAAAAGATATTTTATATATTTACTAATGCAAAAGTACATGGTATTTGGTAGCTTTTATATTGATAATGCACCAGGAAATAAAACAAACAAATATACTTTCTCATATAGGCACATATACATGCTATCAAATAGCTACCTCATCTAATAAAGTTTCAGCAAAATCTAAAAGCAATAAGATTTCTCAAATATTCTTTTGTGTGTGTTTATTTCTGTCATAAAGAAAGTATTTGCATGGAAGTCTATTTTCTTTTTGTGATTAACTAGCTTTTATGCAGTTTATATTAACAAAAGCCACTTTGTGTTGCATGATTGTATAAAACACAAGAAGCCTCTACTGCACTGATAGCATGTATAGGGGAGATCCAATTTAATGTTATAAGTAAGCTATGTGTCTGCCAGGGAGTCTCCTTGGTCAACAATAAGCAGGAGACCAAAAGGAGTGCCAAAAAGTGGTTTGATTTCCTTTGTCTGTATTGAAGTTTACCAATTTTTCTCTACTGTTAATCATCAAATTGCTTCTTAGGATATTCACATGGGTTTTTTTCATTAACTTTTACATATAGGCTTACGATGATATTTTTAATTAGAACTAAAGATTTTGTAAATTTGACAAAGCTAAAATAAATTTTTGGTAAATATTTTGTGCTGCAGACATTAAAAAAAGTACTTTTCTTTCTATATTTAAAAAAAGTCTTATTTCCAAACAGTGAAAAATAATAATCTAAAAGCATGTTTTAAGAGACAATTCTTTGAGCTACGATAATAAAATTTTTATTCAATATTGCACAAGTTTTAAGTTTCATTATAAAAATTGTAGTTGTTAAATTTCTTACAGCAATTGCTTATAAAAATAATATTGGCTTAAGAATATTACAGCAATCCATATTTTTGTATTACTTGTTTTAAAATTTAGTTTCCAATGTGTAAATTTAAAATTTTGTCACAGTTTGCCTTTTTATAACATCTTTATTGAATAATGATTGAATTTGTAACATTCTGTATGTCATACAAATAATTATTGCATCCATTCTTGTCCCACTTGTAATTTTTTGTTTTTCAGTAGCATATATATATATATATATATATATATATATATATATATATATAAATTTCTCTGATAACCTGTAGAAAAGACAATATTTATAAATATAAATGACAATACGAAAACTGTAATAGTTGCTGACGCATTTTGTCCAATGTGGACAAAACGTGTCGGCAACTATTACAGTTTAATATGATATTAAATATTAGCAGAAACTACAAAAAAAAAAAAAAAATAGATGATTAACTTTTTCACTACTATACATAACTTTAAATAGAATTAGTAGCAGTTGCTGTATTCCTCTAATTAAAAATATTCACATTTTGTTAAGTAAGTTGGTAGGAGTCACTACTGATCATTGTTATCGGTTTTAATTTTAAAAGTATTAATCCCCAAATTGTTTCTTGAAATTGAGATTTCTTGTTTTTCTTTGGCAATGTAGAGCTGGGAACAAGCAGCAGTGAAAAGTTAATGTACACAAAGATATTGAAGATGTATATTCTGTAGGATGTCAGAAGTATTCTATTCACTTGTTTCAATCTTATATATTCACACTTTTCTATGGTCATTTAAATTATTAAATTTTAATAATTGTCTGTTTATAAGTGGCTATTTTATGTCATGTTTTCTACAGATGAAACATTGGCTGTATTTCCTTATCATATATTCAGAGCCCCTGCTGCAAAATGAGAGAGGAGGCTATGCAGAAATAGCTCTACAAAAGTTTTTGGCCACCTGACCTCTCTTCCCCACACCCCTACATGTAGTAAAAAGTCTTACATCAAATTCTGGCAATGTTTCATTGCTTGAAGTCATGGCAAAAATTTCCAAAGAAACCAAAATGAAGATAATGAAGATGGCCAAGAATACGAGTTCACAAGCCATCAGTAAAGAACTCTGAATTTCAAGGAGCAAAGATCAGGATCAGACCAGATGTGGTCATCCTGAAAAGCTGCAGCATAGGATGGTGTACAGAAATTGATCAGAGCAGCAAAAGATCCGGCATAAAAAATGATGGACAAGTGTGACATTTTGGTGTCTGTAGATACCACTAAATGTATTCTTCAAAAACAGTCTGAAGGATGAAACAAAAAGCATTTAAAGGCAAGATTAAATTACTGAAAGAAGTTATGAACTATGATATGCAGATTCTTGCAATAAGGTAGCATTCAGTGATGAAACTAAGATTGAGCTGCATTCTAATAAATGAGAATGTTTCTGAAGGCCTACAGAAAAGAAAAACAACTCGTGTTATACAAGGAAAACAATGAAATTTGGGGGAAAGAGTTTGATGCTTTAAACATATATAAAATGATGGTTCAAGAAAGTTGCTGAAGGATCAATTTGTGGCATGAATCTACAACTACTGCTCCTTCAGATCTTGTAACACAATAATCCAAGTGATGAAGGTGTCATTTTATTAAAAGATTAAACTCAAAGCCCTGACTTAAATATTGAGCAAATGTGGACAACTAAAAAGTTTGTCAGTGGAATCCATACAATTTTGAAGAATTGTAGGAAGTTAGTCACAGAGAGAATGGCATCTTATTCCCGAGAAGTGGAGGATTTATATGCATCCTTTCCCAGGCACAATGAAGCAATTGTTAAGCAATTATCCAGCTTGGTTTATGTAAAATGGCCATTTTTGTGGGTTATCTAGCATCTTCCTCTCTCATTCAGAAGTCCTGTTACAAATTGATATGAAAATGACTCCAGTAAAACTGATGTTCCATCTGCAGAAAACATTTGAAACATCCACTTACAATCTAGTAATTACTAAACATTTACAATAGTTTAAAGTGACTGAAGACTTTTACACAGTTCTGTACATTTGTCTATATCAGTGCTTGATTTGCCTATGCACCAACTTATGGGAGGTAATTAACAAGTATATTCAAAATGAATGGCAACAGTGCTGTGAGGATAAACCTACACAATAAACTCTTTGCAATTCAGCCCAAACTAAGAGGTTGGCTTTCAGAAAATCTTGAAAGGAAGTAGTAGTACTGGTCCGCTTACGCATTGACCACACAAGAATAACCAACTCATATTTACTAAACAAGGAAGATCAGTCAGTATGTCAAGCATGTGAAATGACATACACTATTAAACATATATTCGCAGTGTTTAGACATTGCTCTCTCAAAGTAAAAATACTATGATATATAAATATGTATGAGCTCTTAAAAAAAAAACGAAATTGAATGACATAATATTATTTCTTAAAACAGTGTGTGCTTATACTAAAAATATAAACCAAATAAGAATGTCAATCAAACCAATTTCTCTACAAACTGTATATCTGAAAGAATATATCAATGAAACCACACTCTCTACAAACTGTCTTTACAAAAATACATCAATGTAATCTGATCTCCTACAAACTAATTTCTTACAAAGAATACATATTCTATTACAAATCTATTCTAAAAATCTTGTTGGCATTAAATAACCCATTGAGTTTGATATGCTGTAAAACAAAATGAACGAAACCAAACCAATGCTTGATTTTCTACTTAAAATTATAAAAGGTTTACTTGATGTTCAGTCCCTAACTCCAAATTTAACTTTAAATCCAATTGAACATTTCAATAAAAGAAAGTGTGCACACATTCTCTATTGTCAGAAAAAAAAATGATTGCACCTGTAAAATTTGTCTTTCAATGAAATGTATCTCAGTGATGCAAAGAATTTTATCATTAAGATACTGGAGTTGATTTTATAGGTAATGCCTCAAAGTCAAATATGAACAGATTGGTTCAAATAGATTCTTTTATTTAGTGGATAATAGCAAATAGTTACAAAAGCAATTGTAAATAAATCTGTGCAATAAAATCTAGCAATTAACTTACCTTGTTAACAAAAAATTAGACCTACAATTTACTAATGGATTAAAGAGAGTAAAAGAAAATTACTCTGATGTTGCAGTGCAAAATCCTCTTACACACTGGGATCAATGCATTACATATTTCAATGTTTACGAAAATTGTGGTTAATTTAGTTCGCCAGTCGTTTGCGATAACTGAAATTGATCAAGGTGTTTGCTTTCAAGCAACAGACCTTTTCCTTCTCTCGTTCTCATTTGTCAAGCCAACCAAAATTGTTCCCTCATCCCCCTCACAGACTCACTATTTATGCCTGTGTCAGGAGGGCTAATATTTGCATACGAGACTCAATTCTCATTTGCACGAGACTTCCTATTTTATAAATTCAAACTGATTTAAATTCTTAGTTTTTTTCATTGAACATCTGCATGCAAGATAGGAATTTCAGACTAATCCATTTTACTTTTAATGATGGTCACAAACTTTCAACAAGACCTGACATGCCAAGCAAATTTGCTTTGCAATAGGTGAGTCTTCTCATTCCTCACAAAAATGTTAATAATCTATCAACAAAACTAATGCCACATATAAGAAATCTGTTATTGTAGAAAAAAAAATTCTATACACGCTTGTATCTTTGATTAAATGAAAGACAATTTGAAAGAAAGTATTTGTAAGGTTATTAGTGTAGTAAAATATTTTTTCTACAAATCTAAAACTGACCCATATATTTTGTGAATTGAAGTTTTTATAATATTTTTTCTTTTTTCTCTCTAAATACTGTTTTCTCTTAGCAGATTACCTGAAGGAATTGCATTAATTCCCATCATCCTCTACTTTCCTCTTGGATTTGTTCTTGCTGTTGTACGATTCTTTATTGGATTACAAACACTTCTTATATCATGTATTTTGCCAAGGTTTTCACCTCTCCGAAGGTAAGTTTTGCAATTAATGTCTCTTAGATATTTACTCAGTTTTGTTTAATCTTGAACAGTCTAAGAAGGGATTAAAAAAATGTTTGGTCATTTGGTAAAATTTTGTGAAGTAAATAGGACAGAAAACCTATCAGCTTCTAGTTTGGGTTTAAATGGATAAAGGAGGGTAGCAAGTAGATTGCTTATATGAATATATTATAAAGTTTGTAGTGATAAGTTGTGTGTGATTTAAATGAAAATTGGGTGGTAGGAAAAATGAATTTCCACTTGAATCTGTTCCCACTGACAGCTAACATAGAAATCGGAACAACACTTCGCTTGGGATTCTGTTTCCGACACACCATAAACAACAGTACTATCACTCTTTCTCTGGAACACAGGTATAAATCTTCCCCAGTCTCAAAGAACAAAACTGCACTGAAACAAAAAGTCAGCTCTTTTTATCCTTCCTTGGTCTCAGACAAGAAACAGATCTCTTGCCTCTGTTAGCCCTGTTCTCACTGGTAAATGCATGCACTGTGTCACTTCAATATTGATTTGCCAAAGTTCACAAGTCTATAATGTCTCCAAACACATGTACAGTTCTCTTGCTTCAGTGAGGTATGTCTCCACCACAAGTTCTCAGAAAGGAAGAAAATTACATGACATTACAGTTTGAGAATAGTGTGTAAATAATCATCATGTTGAGAAAGGGGATCTACATGATGAAATACAACAGTAAAAAATAAATGCATACAAATATATCGACTTTAAACATATGTTCAAATAGTAATATATTAAAGCAGACCAATACAGAAAGAAAAAGATTAGAAAGGTATATACCAGCAATGATATCGTTTGGGGGGTGGGGGCGGATTTAGGTGGATAAGAAAGTAGGGGCTGCATGCCTGTGCTTTATTGTTCTGGTAATTACTACAAGGTTAAACAGTAAGTGGTAATAAATGGTGACTAATCTAAAATGTACTTAAATTAAAAAGGGGACAAACAAAGGGAAAATAAAACAATGGAAGTTCTGTACTGTGGCAACAGAACAACATTGATTTATTTCACCTTACCACAGTGTATTATCCCAAAATGTTGACATTTTCTCTTTATTCTCCTGTGCAAACTTTAAACAAATCTTTTGGTGTTTCAGTTTGACTAACAGTTTCTTGCACTGTTGTTGGCCAAGTCAGCTGGTCTTGTTTAGAGTACTTTTCTTCTTTTTTTTTTTTTTTTTTATCATAGAAACATTCACAGCACCCAAAATTTTTGATCTCATGAGCAACACCTGCCACTGACTTTCTTGGATGTTCATTGACTAATCTGATAAAATGAATAGACCATAACATCAGCTTGTATAATCAACCTATATGCCAACATTTCCACTTCTAGCAATTTTGTTCATGTAGCTGTTCTGTTTGTGGAAAGAAATAACACATTCCTTCAGATTGAAAAAGAACTTTCCATATGGTACCATTACTGAAGTAAATGTCTATACACTGAAAACTATGTATTTATAAGAACTATTTTTAACATTGTCTAATATATATTTAAATCCATTTTTAGAAGAAAATATTAGTTTTAAAATATACTTATATAGAATGAAAGTTATTTCATGGGTGTATACTCAGTTTTGGACAGCATATATATTTTCAGTAACAGAATTTCAGTGCTGTAGAATTTGATCATAATGTTTTAATTGTGTTTAGAAGAAAATTTTCTTTCTATAAAAAAAGAAATGAGTGGTCACTACTATATTTTCACTTTGTGTAAAAAAAATCACATCTGTTTTAATCTTATCAGCTTATTTGATGCATTATGTCATGCTTACTTAAGTACAATAAGCTTCTTGTCAAAAATGTCAAATATCTATCAGCTACTGGTTTTAGTTAATTTTATGTCATTGATTCTGAAATGTAATTAAATGAATTTAATAAGTGTTGATTTGTATTCTTGAATTGGAGTCGAATCTAGATTCTAGAAAGAATAGTTTTCATAGACTTGTAAGAAATGACAAAAGAACAGACTTCTTGTTTTCAAATCCTTAACTTTAAAAAAAAATCTTTGAGTAAAAAAAATGAAAAAAAATAATATATAAAGGCTATCATTATGATCCTGTAGATGTTTTTTACATACAAGGAGTTCTTTAAATCCCACCTGCTTAAGAACATTAATATTAGCAAAAATTATAGAATCATCTTATTTAATCTTCACCTAGCTTTATTTTAATGTAAGCAAATAAATAAATTACAGCTATGACAAAATATTTTATTTTTTTATAGTTAATTATACTTGCTAAGACAAATAAAATTAATGGTATGTTTTTTTACAGATCATGTAAAGCAAAAAATTATATCACTGGAATTCCTCTTAATGATTCTTTTAAAATTCTTAAAGATTGGGCTCAATCTTGACCCGACACCTTCTCTTTGAAATATGCACAGTATCAGCCTGCTTTATTTCAGAAACGTTTCACAAATTACCTTAAATCCAAATTGTCAAAAGCTGAGTTGTGATCAGCAAAAGTGGCCAGATGCTGGAAAATGAACAGTTCTTTACCTGGAAGTAAGTCTGGTTTGCACCATACATTTAATGTGCACCGTGCTCCAGACACATGATCATAGACAGTCCTGTGAAGTATGTGAAGAATTATTGCAACCTACTTGCAGGGTCCTGCTTGTACATACTTGACTGCCTCCTTCAAATCATTGGAAGAGTAAAGCCTCATTTTCTTGATCTGTTTTTCTCTTGTAATCTCATACCATCTGTACAAATATGTGCATTATCATAGTTTTTGTTTTGTCATATGCTATAGATTTAGAAATTAGACTAAAAGAAATCAAAATATTACTTTAAATATTATTTTAATCCTGTAAATAAAGAAATCAATGGGTGTGCATTTACCCTATAAAAAGTTGTGTAACTACAATCGTGTGCCTTGAACTAACATCTTGTAATGGTATTCATAATTAATGAGTCTAAAAAGAGTATCCTAACAAAATTTGTTCATAGATACCTTACCCTTAGTATTTCTGACTTCACAATTCTTTTAAAGTGTTCTTTAATGCATCACCTTCCTTTTCCAAAACTCTAATTTTCTATTTTAATTATGCATGCAATTATATTTTTGCCTGTATAAGTTATTCAGTTATTTTTAAAAGCATTCAAACTGTAAAAATGAAGAAACAGTTATTCAAAATATATTTTTGTCACACTTGAAATAATTTACTTGGGTGTGCATTTACCTCACTTTACAGTACACACATACACATTTATGTATGTATAAAATATTCAAAATAATTGAAAGATTTATACTTGAAGGAAAAGTAAGTTTTCCTCTTAGTTATAAATATTTAAAAAAATAAAATTTCATATCATGACTGAATTAGATGTATTAAGTTACTATATTTTAAAATCAGTTTTGTCATGTTTTAAATCTTTGCAAATATATGAATGTATTTTGGATTGTTCTTCATGTACAAGGTGATGAAAGGATAATGTTTATTTACTATAAATTTTTTTTATTTTCTCTAATAACATTTTCACTTTTTACTCAGTGATCTACTTATCTACTGGTTTATAAGAAATTATGTGGTTGTTCAAGTACCAATCACTCTTTCAATCAATTGGCATGAATTTACATGATTTTTCATAAATTACTTGATAATCATCATTTACTATTAAAGCAGTATATGTAATATGTATGCATTTATAAATGCATATTAACTCTTCAGGCACAGATCCATGGTTTCTTGGAATTGGATGCCACAATTATGTCATGATCTCATCATGTCTTTCAACTGATATATTAAAAAAAAAAAAAAAATGAATTCTTCATTGATCAAATCTCTTGTATAATAAGAGCCTTTATGTTTTAACAATTCTCTGGAAAAATCCATGATGTAGTTTACAAGTTTGTTTAAAATCAAAATTGATTTCCATTAAGATCTTAACAAATACCGAGACTGCAGTTTTATTGTTTTCCTGAAACCATTATTTTTTTTTTTTTATTTCTCAGCTTTGTACTTCGAGTGATGTGTGCTGTGCTGGGATTTATTGTCATTGTGGATGAACATAAACGAAGAGATGAGAAAGCCAAAGTTATTGTCACTAACCATGTATCAGCTTTTGATCACTTTACCACAGCCCTGATATATCCTAATGTTTTGGTGAGTGAACAGTGTTATTTTATTTATGTCCAGTGAAGTCAATAGTTGGAGTTCAAATGCAGGAGATAACGTTGAAGATTCACTAAAGATTAATAAAAGACAATTGAGACTGAAATAATTTGAATGCTTGTGTAGATATTCCTGGAATGCAGTATGGAGCATATTGCTCTGTCAAGTTGTTATCAGCCAATAGAGAAGAAGAGTATAGCAAAATTTGCTTTTATATTTTTATCAGTAGATTTGTCAGACATAACAGAAAACATAAAATTAAGTTTCTTTCACATAGTTAAAGACCTAAAGTGGGAGGAAAGAAAAGTCTGTATCTGTTGTTGTTACTCTGGCTTAAAAGTAGTTAACTAAACAAATGTTCAGTATGTTTCCTATGCTGTGGTTCATAATGGTTTTAGTACTATGATAAAAGAAACGGGATTGTATATAAATATTTCAACCAATAATTCATTGTATAGATTTTTAAAATATATTGTTGAATTGGTTCAGATAATTTAACTTTGTTTACTTACAGCCCAGCATCTGTGAGCTATATCCTTTCTTGGAGTGGATCCTTGGATGGAGGGATTTTGGTTTCAAACAAAACAAGGAATCTTTTTTGAATAATATTAAAGGATTTTGTAGCAGTGAGTCAAAATACTTTTTTCATTTTATTTTATCACTCAATGTCATACAATTTCTTCCTGGCGTGTGTATTGTGTAACATTTCATATGGTAAAATACTTTAGAGACAAAAGGCGCCTTTCAGACTCAACATTGGTTTAAAAAGAGAAACAAAAAACAGAAGGAATATTTTCTAAGGAAATATAATTAAGAATATATTCTTATTTGCATATTCTTTTGTAAAAAAAAAAAAAACAACAAAAAAAAGTCCTTGATTCTCTCCTCAGTTTAAGAAGTAAACTAGAATCTCTCTTATCCATATTAAAAAAATTAACTTATTCCCTTCATATTTTTTATTTATGCCATAACCTACACTTGATGTCACTGTTCCTGGAAATTATTTTCTATATTGACTCTCTTGTTAGTCATCTAAAGATCCAATAAAGAAAACATTTAAAGAAATTGATAGCTTTTAAGGCAGGTTAGTATTAGTGTAATTTATAGTTCCACTAGGTCAGTTATCTCTAAAATTTCATGCATAATACTTGGATATAAATCACATGCAAATTTAACTTGAAATCATCTACCTTTATACTTTGCCAATAAACAATTGGCAGTTATCAATAAGATTCTGGCTTGTCACTTGGAAGTTAATTATAAGAATGTGCTTTTTTTCCTTTTTAAAGCATTAAATGAATACTTTATGTTGTAGATTCCAATATTCCCTTATTGGTTCAACCTGAAGGTACTACTACTAGTGGCCGCTATGGTTTGCTTAAGTTCTGGTGAGTATGACTTGTTTTGTTGTTAATAATTATATTGACACTTTATAAATGGTAGCCCTTTTGAAATATCGAAGAGCTTATTTCAAATCTTTATAATGAGATTATTCAAGACTAAAAAATACAATTTTGTTCTGAGCTTGATCATTTATAAATGATCATTTAGAAAATGAAATTCATTTCAACTAACCCAGTAAATGGTAGAATGACCCCACCATTTAATATTCGTATCATAGTAGCTAGAATTTCATCATGAACACAATTTTAGCCCACTAAATTACTGAACTGATTTGTTCAGTGTGTATATTCAGTGAAAATTGTAAAATAGCTCCTAAATAATATTTAGCCAATACTTTTACAGAAATCATAACTGAATTTCCCAATACTGATATCTTTTTTTTTACTAAGTGAACTAAGTGAAGCATAAGTACTGATTTTAGACTAAACTTTCATGCATAATTTTGATGTTTTCCCCCCAAAAATCATGCACATTTTAACTATAGAACTGAATTCAATAAAATTTTTCAGCTATATGAATGTAAGCCTGTGACTATCATAGACTACAAAAAAAATAGTATTTTCTCTATTTTGTAAGACTCTAGGACAGACTTTGGTTTTATACATACACCGTAAAGTGAGAGCCTCAATTGTAAAGCCAATTCATCCTCTTCCATTTTTTCTATTTCTCAAAAGTGAAAAAGTTGCCCACTTGATTAAACACTCACCTGTTCACCTCCCATTTTGAAAAAAAAAAAAATTTCTTTTTGTTTTCAGAAAAGCCTGTTGATTTAGAATTATCTATTTTTCATGTGATCCTCTCAAAAACGAATCCTTAAGCAATAAAATGGTTTATGCACTTTGATATTACTACCACATTGTGAAATTCTGTTGTGAAAAAGATTGTATCTTGACATAAATGAAAATTAATATATTACTTGATGATAAATATTAACATTTAATAATGCTCTCAAAATCAAGATACTTTATCAACTCTCCCACTGGTGATTGATTGTATTATGCCATATTAAATTCCCTGTCTTGCCAGAAGAATTTTCTTTGAGCACTAAAAAGCAGTTCAATTGTTCATCTACTTAATACCAACAAAAATTGCTAAATATCTTGTACTACAATCAAAGAATAATATTATTAGTTTAAACATTTTGTAAAGCATTTCTGCAAATTCCCCATTAAAGTTTTGAATTCTTAGAGAATTCACTATATTCCATTCTGTGATTCAAGAATGTGTTTTAATTACATTAATCAAAATGTGTAGAAACTTTGATATGCAAACAATGAAGTTGTAAATATTATCTTTTAAAGTTTAATATACATAATTCTTTTTTTTTCTACTGCAGCACTTGGCCATTTTCTCTTGATTTTCCATTGCAACCTGTAAGTAAACTACATTTTTTGTTCATATTTCTTTTGAAGCAAAAAGTATCAGGTCAATGCAAGGCCATTTATTTAATTAAAATAATTTAGAGATCATCAATAATAAGTCCTTTAAATTTCTGACTGTTTATATTACTGTTTCCTACAACAGGAATGTACAAGAGAGCAGATACCAATTTTCTCTGTTCAAACATTAACTTATTAATAAAGATTTTAAAACTCAATTTCATAATTGTTAAACTTGTATGTTCCAGTGACGCTAAAAGCTGCCTAAGTCTGTAGAGTTTCAATGCCCAAGCACAGATTTAACATTTAACTACAAATATAAATTTTGATTTTCAACTCTGAAAATATTTTCATTCCAATTTATGTACCTTCATGCACTTTTGATTTAAAAAAAAAAAAAAAAAAAAAAATCACCCAAAACTTTATAAAAGTTAATTTTATCATCATAATCTTTGTGCCATAAGTAAAAAAAATATAAAAATTGTCTGTTTACCACATAGAACCAGAGATATTTGTATTTGAAAAGTTCTTTCACTATAATAATAATAATAATAAAAAAAAATACTCGGGCAATACAATATGGTAAATTTCAATGAATGGACACTGAATGCTAAAATTAAATTTAATGTTCAATCACATAAATATGTTAACATTTAATATCCATCCATGGAAATGTTTTATATCAACATTATAAGCTCAGACTGTCTGGGCACTAAAGGATGCTGAATCCAGGAAGACACAAAATCCCAGCTTAACCAATGCCTAGACATTTGGGCTTCAACCAATAAAATAATTTGGGCTTCAACTTATAAAATAATAGTTATCACTCTGGATTCATCATATTTTAGTATCTGGACAGAATCTAGGTTTTTTTGTATATTCTAATGTCAGGCCATAAAAATTAAAGGAAAAGTAGTAATTGAATTTAAAACCAAATAAAAGAAAAGTGTGTTAAAAGCAACAAGGATAAAGACAGTAAGCAAAAGCTGTTTCGAATCAACTTCTGAGTTGACTGGTTCGTAATTATCTACCCTTGATCTGCATGGGTCTTGGATTTGGGTGTGTCAATTCTAATTCACACATTCATTCAGACTTATTTTAATTGATTTATAGAAACTTGTATTTTTATAAATTTATATTTTTGACAACTGTCTATATGTGAAGTTAACCATAATTATAAATAACATTACTATTGAGTTATGTTGAATTGCTGGAACAAAAGTTTTATTACAATGAGAAAAATATTTAAATTGATGTATTAGTTGATGCATTAGTATTAATTCATTTAATTACCAGGTCTCTGCTTTTATTAAATTCTTTAAAGTCCACTTTATGTGGCTGAGTTAAATTGGTAAAAATTTATATATGGCATAATTACAAAATCTTTCATTTATTTTTTATTTATATATTTTAACAGAAACAAATATTACATTGAACTTAAATATAAAATTTTGTTGGGTTTACCTATATATGATTTGAGTAATTAATTTAGAGATTACAGCTACATTTATCTAAAACTTTTTTACATGATTATTATATAAATACATTTTCATAATCTTAACAGAAAAAGATATTCTTTTTCTCCATATGGTGGTGGTTCATCCTACAGTGTATGTTATTCTCAACTTTGATTTTAAAAATCTTTTTGTTATTCTTATTCACGTGACTTTCAATTTATGTTTTTTATAATAATTTCACTTATTACTTTTTCATTCCCAGATGACGTTGCATGTATCCAGACCTCAAATTTTTCAAATTGCTGTGGTGAGCATTTTTTCTTGCATATATATATATATATATATATATACATACACACACACTTGCTTATTTTAAAAGTTAGTGTATCTTCTTGAATAGTCTACTAAACTAGGGAAATGAAATCCAATATTTTTTATTTAACCTCAATAAAAAAAATTCTTGGTTCAGGATTTTCTAAATAGCTGTATTTAAAAAGAATCTGGATTTTAAAAAAAAACACTTTAACATTTTTACTATCCAGATTTCTCCAGCATTTTATTCAAGAAAATAAGGACTTGTCATAAGTGTACTTATATAATATTGGAAAAATTATTTTTCCCTTTAGAAATTCAATGTTACAATATTTTATACTTTTTATTTTTTTTTTACTAACTGAAAAAAAAAATTGTCCTGAGAATACTATATTTGCTTGACACTATTGTTACAAGATGAGTGATGTCCCAGTTTATAAGAGGAGGGTAGATCCCCAGAGAGGCTTGATCCCAGGTAGTTACATTTCAATAGGCTTGGTTTGGTGGCATGGATCTAAGGAGAATAAAAGATCTCTCTACACATATAAAGTGATAAAGAACAAAGTAAGAAGGTTATTAGGTTTTATATATCAAGTTGGGTTCAAGATTCTCAAGAGATTGAACTTAAATTTAACTTGATGAAATTCAGTAAGTATAACAAACAAACTTACCTGCTACTCCAGACAGATGTAGAGTCTGACATATCATTGATCCAAGGGGAAAAAGATTTCAGATTTAAAGTTGTTTTCTTAACTGTACCAACCACCCAAAATGAATTTGAGAATCTTGTTTTCATGAAAAGGATGTTCAGAAGTGAATGCACAAAGCCAGAAAATGTTTGTAGGAGACATTTTTTTTCTTAAGGTACTTGTGAAAACATAAGCTTTGTAAAAATGAAATGTTGCTTATCTTTCATCTTATCAAAACCGAGTCGTAAAATCCACAAAAAGCAATTATTTTGACTTGTGAAATAGTTGATCTGGTTCAGAAAGAGAAAGACCCCAGTTAGTGTTTTGAGATGATTTCCCCAATCACATGACCAAGCTATAGCAAAAACATAGACTTATTATCTTTCTTTCTTGCATAGTATCAGCAGTAGAACCACTAAAAAAGAACTTGGCTCGGTCCACTCTCCTCACTGTGCATTATATTTGGATAATTTTTGATAAAAACTTTAAACAGCAGATATAAACAGGACTTCTTCAACTTCTCTCTGCTTTTAAATTTTGTAATGTTGATTTCAATTAAGCGGGTTACTGATTAATAAAATTTACCTGAGCTGAATTTGAAAAAAAAAAAATAGCCAAAAAATCTAATCATATCTATAATATCTTTTTCAACTTATTTTAGCAGCTAAACTGTTTAAATGGGTTAGTATGAATGAACCAAACTGTTTCATTAGGCATTGGTCATTCACCTATTAGTCAACTTCAGTCAGGCAGTATCTGCTGCAAGTAGCCTTTTAGATTATAATTACACTTATGTATCCCAAATTCTAATTTATTAACAAATACAATGTGACTAAGCAGAAAGCCATAAAACCTGGCTGGATGCATTATGACATTATTTTATGCCAGAAGGTAATTGTTCACATTGTTACTTCATTCATGCTTCAAGGGTACACTCAGTACATTCTTCAAACATTTATGAGCTTTCAAGAATTACAGTAGTTCTGTGTTGTTAAATCTTTTAATATGAAAAAATACTGTATTTTATTTTTATATTTTTTAATAGGAAAATCATTTTATGATCAAATGATGGTTTACTGCCAAAAATGAAAGTATGCATCATTTGTTCATTCACATTAACCACTTAGTTGGGCTAAATTTCTATATACCACTTGTCCCAATAAAGCAGACTATTTTATTGAATGTGATTCAACTGTGTTGCTTACTAATGTAATCTTCTCTCTCTTGCTAGACAACTTTGAATAGCCGATGGTGGGAGGATCTGTTCTGGTGTTTGTTTGTTCCAGTCACTTGGTTCACTATAAGGTTAAGTATTGATTCCTTTTCCATAACATTGACTTTAAAAATATTGAAATTTAAACTAACTTACACTTCATTTCATGAAAAAGAAGATTTTACTTTGTCTTAAAACACTCAATAAAATTGATCTTGTTTCCATAAATTAAAGACAGTATCACTTAATGTACTCCAAAGTTAGACAATGAAATTTATGCATAGATTGATCCGGGTGGTAAGAGACATGTTTCTTCTTTTCCACTGGTATGAAACAACAGGAACTATCATTGGCCATTTTCTGTATTTGCGTTTTCCATATTATTAATTTCAGATGTTTACCAGTCATGGAAAAACCCAAATCTGTTTCCGCTGAAGAATTTTCAGAGGATGTGCGGCAAAAAGTTGCAGCTGACTTACAATTGATCACCACCGATTTCACTACAGCTGACAAAGCTGAACTACAAAAAAAGCATTTTCATAACAGATTTAACTGTAAGTCACTTTCCACTTTATGCTTTTGTTAAACACTTACATATTAAAAAGGAAAATTAATTTTACAGTTGCATGTGTATTGTTAATTAGCCAAGGCTTTTTAGATTAGATAAACAACTATAAAAAAAAACCCACGTTTAATGCAAGTACTATAATGGTAAATTTTACATCACCCAAATGAGCTCTTATATTATTGATATGTATGTTTAGAGAGAGAGAGAGAGAGAATCAATCATTACACTACCAGAAGTTGGCATTTTACTCTTCTCTTTAGTGAAATACTTCAAAATTCTTATTGATAATTTTAAATATATAAAAGCATTAAAAAAAATTAGGGCTTGTTTTAATATTAAAGAAACACTACTGATCTCTTTATGATTGTTTTGAACTAGAATATTGCTCATTCAAGGACAGCAGAATTAATTTATAAAGTTTGTAAACGTTATGATGTTGATTTGGGGTTAGTAGAGACAAACGCCAAATAACACGTAACAATAAAAGGGGTTTTAATAGGTTGGTAAAAAGGTACAGGAATTGCCTGAGTAGTCAATAACTAGCTCAGCTAAGAACTTCTCTGTCTCTCGGTCTCTCTCATGTCAACTGACATGCCACTATTTAAAGTCTTTGTTTACAGACGCAGATAAGTTCATCTTCAAGAGGGGTGGTAGGTTTCCGACACAACACCTCCCCCTTGAGATTAATTCTGGAGGAATTAATATCTTTTTATTTTGGGATCTGGACTTAAACGTTCCACCCTAGTTCTTTTTCTTTTGCTTGTCCTTCTTTGGACAACTGTTTCAGGCAATGGTGGAGTTGGTATATCGAATAAATCATATAATACCTCCATTGGTTCTTCATTTTCTTTACTTATTTCTTCAATGACTCTTTTCCTTAATTGGTTCAAATGTCTTTTGTGCATCCATTTTTTACTTCTTATGTATAACATCTTACCAATTCTTTGAGTTACCACTCCATCTTGCCAAAATTCCTTCCCATTTTTGTAATTTAAAAAAAAAAAACTATCTCCGGCAGCAACCTATTGAATACAGATCTAATTTTTCTAGCAAACATCAGTTCAGCTGGAGGTATCCCTAATATTGCGTTTGGATTTGGTGTTATTCTGTATATACTTAAAAACTGTTGTATATTACCATCATCTGTATTAGTACCATTTGTTTTTTTAAGGGCTCTCTTGAACGTATCAACAAACCGTTCAGCCTGTCCATTTGACCTAGGATGGTACAGTGAAGTTGTGATGTGGTCAATTCCCAGAGTCTTACAAAATGTCTTAAATTCACTTCCTGTGAATTGAGTTCCATTGTCGGTGACAATTTTTTCTGGTACTCCAAAACGTGCAAACAGTTCTGTAAGAAAATCTTTTGTTACAGAAGCAGTTGGTCTTTTGCACTTAAAAATTTCAGGCCACTTGGAATAGCTATCCACAACTATCAAGTAGAAATTACCATTCATGGGTCCAGCATAATCTATGTGGAGTCTGGTCCATGGAACATCTGTTTTTGGCCATGGTGTGTATTTTACTGGCGGTGCTTTCGCTGCCATTTGACACCCTCTACAAGTTTTAACTACCTGTTCAATGTCTTTGTCCATATTTGGCCAATAAATGTAACTCCTCATCAGGGCTTTCATATGTCCAATACCAGGATGCCCCTGATGAAATTCCTTCAAAATCCGCTTTTGTAGTACAACCAGTATCACGACTCTTCCAGCATATAACAGCACTTCATCACATATTGAATATGCTGGTGAAGAAGTTTTATACTTTTCTGAAGTTACAACTTCTTTCATTTTTCTAATAAAAATGTCGTTTTCTGCTTTTAATTTTATTTCATCTAATGTCACCAGTAATTCTTTTACTGTATTATACATTACTTCAACCAATTCATTTTTTGCTTGTAATGCCGCTATCACCGTATCTTCTAGCGGTTCCGAAGACGTTGGGATCAGTCTAGATAAACCATCAGCATGGCTTAATTTTTTAGATGATAAAAATTCCATTTTGAAATTGTAATTCAACAAAATGGTTCCCCATCGTTGCAAACGGTTTGCCGTATGAGTAGGTATACCCTTCTTCGAACCATAGATTGAAAGCAGCGGGTGATGGTCGGTCTGCAATATAAACCTTCTTCCATGTATGTACTTATAGAATTTTTTACAAGCATAGATGATAGCTAAGCTTTCTTTCTCAGTTTGAGAGTACTTCTTTTCTGCGGGTAATAATGTCCTTGATGCATGTGCCACTGGCTTTGTATTGCCGTCTCTGAATTTATGCAGAATTACCGCACCTATTCCGTACTCGCTTGCGTCCAATGCCACTATAATTTCCTGTTTAGGGTCATAATGTGTTAGTGATAATTCCGACGTCAAAATATTCTTTATTTTGTCAAACGCCTTCTGACACACTTCTGACCATTCCCACTTTGCTCCCTTTTTAAGCAATTTATTTAATGGAGCCATAAGGCTGCACATATTAGAAATATATATCCTATAATAGTTAGCAAGTCCTAAGAATGCTTGTAGTGTTACTACATTTTTGGGAGTTGGCATGCTTTTGATCGCTTCTGTCCTCGCCGGATCTGGTCTTCTTCCATCAGAGTCTATTATCTGCCCCAAAAACTTAATTTCACTCATAAAAAGTTCACATTTTTCAGCTCCAAGTTTGAATCCATATTCTTCGATTTTTTTCAAAAACCTGATTAATATGTTCCAAATGTTCATTTCGATCTTTACTTTTTATCAAAATATCATCAAGATATGCAATGGCGAAGTCCAACCCTGCCAGCACTGTCCATAATTTGCTGAAAAATACTAGGGGATACTTTTAAACCAAAAGGCAGACAGTTTAATTTGTATAAACCCTTGTGTGTATTGATAGTCAACAATTTAGAACATTCTTCGTCCACTTTCACTTGGAGATAGGCATCTGATAAATCCAATTTAGAGAATATTTTTCCTCCATTTAACCTTGCAAAAATGACTTCTGGTGAAGGCAAAGGATATGTGTGGTCTTTTAAGCAATCATTTAGAACCGTAGAGAAATCGGCACACATCCGAATTTTATTATTCTTTTTCTTAACCTATACAACAGGGCAGGCCCACTCTGAAAATTCAATGCGTGAAATAACTCCTAAATTTTCAAGCCATTCCAATTCTTTGTTAATCTGTTCCAAAACACCAAATGGCACATTTCTTTTTCGCTTGAAAATAGGTTTTACATTTTCCTTCACTTCAAATTTTGCCTTCGTCTTTTTGCAACATCCAAGACCTTCTGAAAATACCTGTGGAAATTTTATTTTCAGATCTTTCACCAAATTTTCTGTAACCCGATTTTTACATGGAGAAGAAACATTAATTCTATTGCAAAAAGAATTTATAGGGCGTTCCCATAAATTAAAAAGTATAATCCAATCTGTTCCAAATAAATTTGAAGCATTTTGTAGCACACACACTTTAGACTTTAGTGTCTTACCAACAAATGAAATATTACAAGAAAATTCACCTTGAAAATGCAATTTTCTTCCGCAAGCCACTTTTTCAGTCTTTTTAAGCAAAGGTCTGCCCATTTTAATCCATGTTGCTGTATTAATAATGGAAATATCACTTCCAGTATCTAGCTGTAGTTTAACATTTTTTCCATTAATTTTTACCTGTACGAATTTTCTTTTCTGTCCCTCTGACGTGACAACACAATATTCACATTATCTTTTTTCGACTTAAATTTTTTTCTTTTGTTTTTACAATGAGTACTTATATGGCCTTTATTGCCACACAAATAGCAATTTTTGTCATGAAAAAAACATTCACTTTTAAAATGACCACCACCGCATCCAAAGCACGTTGGTTTTTTAACGTTTTTATTAACTATTCCCGTTTTTGGTCGAATAGCATGGACACAGGATATGTCTTTTTCTTCAATTTGCGTATTGTCATGTTTTAAGTTTTCAATTCTTTGACACTCTTCCGTAACCTTCTGCAAAGTGATCTCGGAATTTTGTTCAAGTTTTGCCAATATTCGGGACCTTATGTCCTTATCTTTGCTAGAAGTCAAGCCTTGAACGAATATCAAACATTTAAATTGATCAACTGAAAGATCATGTAACATAAAACGTTCACACATTCTGTTAACATTTCCAGCATACGTAACAACATCCTCATCGTCACGCTTTACCATATTCAAACACGAGAAACGAGTATGAAACAAACTAACTTGCTCGCCAAAAATACTAGATAAAGTATTAACAGTTTCTTTGAAAGAAATGTCACCAGTTTTTCTTGGAAGGACAAAATTTGTATACTTATTATTTTCATCTGTACCCAACTTTTGTAAAAGTAAACTCACTTTTTGTTCATCAGTCACAGTCATTGTTCACATTTTTTTTCAAATATTGTTTCAAATCTTCTGAAATACACAGGAAATGTTATGCCCTCCTCTGGGTTAAATTTGAACTCAGTAATAGAATTAGCAATACCTTCGGCCATAAATGACGAATTTACTGGATTCTTAAGTAAAATCGCTTCATAAAGCCTTTGTGTCTTTTCGCTGCTGAACTTGTAAATCCAATAGTTGTCCCCGGAACAATTTTTGTTGCTCTTGTTGCTGAATTTGACTTTGCACTAGAGTTTTCGTTAATGCAATCAAATCTTCCATTATGCGTAATAGATTACACAAAACACTTTTCGAAAACAGTCAAAAAGGGAAAAACACGTATATATCCACAATAAGCACAAGTCTTACTTCTTTTTGGCACGTTGAAATCCCATTTCTTCGTGAAGAACAAAGTTCGACAATTTTTTTTTCAGAGCAAAAAAAAAATTTATATAGTCCACCTAGAGTTGAAAAATTCTCCACTACGCGTGATGAATGAATCTCTTGTCGCCACTGTTATGATGTTGATTTGGGGTTAGTAGAGACAAACGCCAAATAACACGTAACAATAAAAGGGGTTTTAATAGGCTGGTAAAAAGGTATAGAAATCGCCTGAGTAGTCAATAACTAGCTCAGCTAAGAACTTGTCTGTCTCTCGGTCTCTCTCACGTCAACTGACATGCCACTATTTAAAGTCTTTGTTCATAGACGCAGATAAGTTCATCTTCAAGAGGGGGGGTAGGTTTCCGACACAACAGTAAACATGATCATTTGATTTAAGAAAAGGTTTTAATCAAAATGTTTAAATGTACATATTTGTATTTTATATGTACTTAGTTTAAATAAAATCTGAACTTCCATACCCACCTTAATGTTTTTACTACATCCAGTCAATAAAAAAGGAGGTTTCTTAACATCATATTTATTTATATCTATTTTACTGTATTATTGTACTTATTAATGACTTAGAAAATATTTTCTAAGTAATTATATCTGTATTTTAATCATTTCAAAAGTACTACAAAGTATTTTTTTTCTCAAATGTTTTGCTCAAATATATGCCTACATGGATGAAAATGTATGATGCCTCACCATAGTGTAATAGTTCATAATCCAGGCTTGTCTATCATTAGTACAGGTTGAGAATCCTTTATCTCAAATTCTTGGGACCCGGAAGTACTTTGAGTTTTCAGATTTTTTAATACAGGTTGTATATAGCATCTATAAAATGGGGAAGCTTTGGAATGGAACCCAAGCATAAACACACTTTACATTTCATAACACTGCTTATGCATATACCCTGAAGGTAGTTTGATATAAAATTTATAAATTTTGTGTACATACAGATACAGGTAATGATGCTAGTTATGTAATGTTCAGCCAGATTTTTAAGTGATGAAATTAAGATTTCACATAAAAATAATGTTTTGTACTTTCTGTACGTGTACAAAAAAAATGATCACTTACAAAAAATATATGAATGCAGGACTTTTGAACATTTTGAATATCATCTTTACTGAGCACGAAATGCCTGGAAAGTAATCCACAAACAGTTTTTGCTGTGACAATTGCTAACAAAAAACTGGCGCCAATGTAGGCTACGTAGCTGGGCTTTCCGAAATTTTCTATTTATGGCAAGTTATGTCAGCACGTGAAATCTGGAATTCAGATAGATTTTGGAATTTCAGATAAAGAACATTAACCTGTATTGAGTTTGATTCTTACTGGGTGCTCCATATTCAAAGCCTCGTGCCAAACCTAAGTAAATAATTGCATGGATGAAAATATCACCAGTTGTAAAATATGCAAATTGTACAAATTCTTCTGTTTACTCTGTGTATAAAACCACATGCAAATCAGTTGCATGTAACAGCTTATTTCTAAGAAAATAATGGTTATGATTTTTCTGTCAGGTTTGAGCCGTCCCCAAGCATCTGCTGCTGAGCAAGAAGACAGCTTGCTTAAAGTTGATCCTGAAATGCAAAAAATGATCAGTCAAGTGAAGGATGTTCTCCCCAATGCCACTGTGAAAGATATTGCACAAGACCTTGGTATGTTGTTATACATATTATTGTCAATGTATTTGTTTTACTGCATCCTGATGGGCCACAAGTATGACCTATGCTGGCCCTACATTTTCAATCTAATGTCAATCATGATGGTTGCAGTAATGGTTCAATAGAGCTGTAGTTATTTGCTTATATAATGGCTTCTTTTTATCCCTAAATATTACTACTTTCTTCCAAAATTAGCATGTAAATTGGAAAAGATTTTCCAATACCAATTACTCAGCAGATATGAATTGCTTTTCTTGAAATCTAAAACCTAGCCATAACTCTATTCAAACATCAACTTGTTTTGAGTCATTGTGATAGTCAACGTTGACTCTTAATTAATATTGTGTCTATATGTAGTAACTGCATTAGTTAATTGAAAATGCTTAATGGTAGTTTTCTTACCCAAATTCTGTGTTTTATATAAAATGCGTTTTGTAATATGTTGAAAAATAGAAAAGTTATGAGTTATTATTTTCCTTTTCAACTCTGTGGTTTTCTTTAAGCTCAAACCAAAGATGTTGACAGAACAATTACAAATATTTTGGAAAAAGATGTAAAGAATGAAGCAGCCACCAGCCAGTCTGCTGACACTACATCCAGCAACCATACTTCACCAAATGCATCATCATCTTGTGTAAGTTTATTTGTTATTATTTTTGTTGCAGCATTCTAAAGATTAATTTTTAATTGATCCATTACTTTTATACAAGCCAAAGTATTTCTTAGCCTCATTCTGGCACATGATTTAGTTACAGGTACTGGTACTTTTGTTTGAAACAAAAACTATTTAGCTGTTATTTAAGAGTCTGTTACCAAAAAAAAACATTTTTATTTATGTCATTCACCTGAACAATAAAAGTGGTTGAAATTTTTTAAATATCTGTTGTGTGCATTAACCTTTCAAATCACTGTGTATGTGACTTCATTTGCTGTACAAAAATTTTATCCTCTCACTGAAGGTGACTGATACCTGAACAATATTATGTTTGAATTTCATAGTTGTGTTGTCATATCCTGCTATGGTAACAGAAAACAACTTGGAATTAAATTAACAATAAGGATACTGCAATTGAGAGGCCTTAAAAAAGTATGCGGTAATATTAATAGTGCAGAGATCTAAAGTTTAACTGACTTCAGAGTGCCAAAAGTTTAAAAAAGGTTATTGCTGCAACTATTAATGCAGTTGTTTAATCAACTAATCAGGTACACCTACACTAATGTGCATGTGATATAAACTTTTTTCAAAATCAATGACTTATCAAATATATACATTACTTTTGTCTTGGCAAACATTAGGTGAGGTAGTCACTTTGAAGAGATATTCACACTACTCATTTAAATTGCAAACATATGCCTTTAAGTAATTAATCTTTTCTTTTGAATGAACATAGTCATTATTGACTATCTTAATTTACATTCTACTTATTCTGGAAAGAATTATCATAATGTGTAAAAAAAGACAAAGCAATATAAATTTACATATTTCATGTAGAGTTTAACATATCTCCTCATCACAACCATACTTGTTTCAACTTGAGTTACTGTTGAAAATTTATGAAAAATTGCCAAAAATATTAATGGTCAGCATTTATAAAAATCATTTGTTTTAATGAATTATAAAATCTAAAAGAAAAATTATCAATCTTGATAAATGTTTTTAAAAGCAATTAAAATTTCTTGGGCACTGAAAAGGATTTTTTTCTGCTGCACTAACTTTCAGAGGTAGTTGATATTTTCCCCAAATAGAACTGCTTTGTAATCATTATTTTTTCTTTTTGTTTCTAGGTGACACCTGACAATGTGTACAAAGCAAAGTCATTTTCCAAGAGTGGTGAAGAACGGCAAAAGTCATTGGAAGAACGTAAGCGACAGATGCTGGCAACTGCTCGGCAAAGATATATTTCCAAACATAGCTTCAACTAATTTCTTTTAAGGAAGGCTTGATCTATTTTTTACAGTTTTTGGCCCTAATGTAAAGTGAATCCTCTAGTTTATTTTTCCTATTTTTTTTCTCTCTCCTTAATTCTTGGCTTATATATTTTTTCTTCCTCTTTGGTACTCTTGAGTTATGATCATACTTTTTCCTCTTGCTCTCTCTTGTTCTTCTTCTCCTTTACAAATTGCCATATTTTCCTTGCTTGTGTTGCATTAAACCTTTGACACTCCCACACACATACTTTTAAGTTACTGTCTGAGGTTTATCACTACTGGCAAACTTCTGTCCATAAATTTTTGGCTGATGAGCTTTTATCATAGATCATTAACAAACACTAATTGAAATCAGTTTCATTTTGGGAGCAAGGAAATATAGTACTCTGTAAAGAGTTTACTGTGTTTGTCTCTTTGAAACCTTGCTAGCAATATTCTGTGTTTGTTTTACAGCAAAGAAGCAAAATATTTGATTTTTATATTCAATTTATTGAATAACAAATTATGTTTAATTCTCGGGGGAATGCGGATGTTTCAAGGACAATTTTGAAGTACAAACTTCCTTTTTGTGTTAATTTAAAAAAAAATATGTCCAATATTTTTCTCTTTACTTGTAAAAGTTAGTGAACTTGGAGTATAACAAAGTGTGTTCACTAATTTCAAAGGAGGCATTATTAGCATTTCATATGAGTGCACACAACATATTCATCCTACTACATTTTTTTTTTCTTTAAGGTAGGGAGTTTATTATTCTTATCCTTGTTCATAATACAATCAAGTGAGATGGTGCTGGTAATTTACCAAACTGTTTTCACCTATCAATAGCTGTTCAATTCACTCACATCACATTGCCTGAGAATGTTGGAGGAAATGGGAGAAAGATGTGAATAATATATAAGAGAAAAACAAACAAATATCAATGCCAATGATTATGTCTTATGTGAATGGGAGTGTGTATATTTTCTTTTTGAATCCTGTCTCCTGATCCCCTCCAATTGTAGTGTCAAGCATGAAGGTCATATTTTAAAAATCTATTTCTACACAAAATATTAAAAAAAGCCATTTGCAACCAAGATAATAGTTTCCTGATGGAAGTATTTTGCTCACATTTGAATAGAAAAAAAAAAAAAAAAAAAAAAATGAAGGTTTTGGTTTGTTTGTTATTTCTTTTCCTTCTTTCTTTATTCAAAAGAAAAATTAGTATTTTTACTAATGTTTTTTGGTTGACCTTTTTATTTTTATTTTGACATAGACTATTGATAAAAATTAAGATTCTCTTTAAAACAAAATTTGGGGAGGTGGTGAAGGAAGCAGAACTGAATAAATATATATATATATATATATATATATAATTGAAAACAAAAAAAAAACAAAAAAATTTAAAGACAATTTTGTATGAGTTATTGAAAATATATTTCATTACATCTGATGTGTTGATCAGTGGGGTCACCACAATTTAAGGTGCATATGAAAGGAGATTCCAGTTGTCTGCTGGCTTGGATTTTGGTCAATGGATGGTTTCTGGCAATAAAATATTTTTACGGATAAAACAAATTTGTTTTCTTTTTATTTAAAATTTTGTAATCATTTTATATCTGGAATAATTGAATTTATTAAGGAAACTTTTTATTGTGATATTGTATAATGTTATCACTCTTTCAATATAGATTTCAAACATTCATGAAGATTTTGGAAGAGAGTTCAATGCTCAGATTCTTTTCTATTTATCAAAAGGAAATATTGTCAAAATTTTAAGAGCTACCTTTTAGAAGCATTAAAAGCATATTTTGAAGCCTTGACTGCTATTTAATTTATGATATGGAAAAAGAGAAGGTAAGCTTTTTTTCCTGCTCATATTGTTATATATAGATTTAAAAAAAAATATTGTAAGATCTTTTTACAATTAATTCAATTGAAACATATCTTGTTTCTTTCTTTGTGTACAATATATTTGATAGGCTTGCTTATTTTTTTTTTTTTTTTTTTTACCACCTTGACAAAGCTTTTGTAGATAAGCTTTTTTGTGCTTACTGCACAAAACTTTACCATGTAACAATGGTGAGGTGTGTGTTAAAGAATGCAAGTTTCACCCTCAACCCTAGTTATATTTGCTCCTCCATCATTTGCTAAAAAGTTTGTCACTTCACCAGCCACTCTACTTAGCTATGCTCACTGGACATATCAAATGAAGATTACTGAGAATCATTTTTCTCAATTTTTTTTTTTTTTTTTTTTTTTTAATGTGAAGTTTTATCAATGAAGATAATCTGACAAACATTCCATATTTTTCAAATAAAATAGTTATTTTTTTTTACCTTTTTAAAATATCATCAAATTAAGAGATTACTATTTCTTTTTCTCTTCTTCAGGCACAGTGACAATAAGTAGATTTCTTTGTTTTCTTTCCCCTTACCAACTTCAGCCATAAGATTTAAATATTCCATCCAGCCACACATACAAATGACTGCTGCTGTCTCTGCATGCATCTTGGACATTTTCAACATCAGCTGGAATCACAAGTTCTCCAGACTTCAGATCTGACAGAATTTTCATTCTGATTTCCCTTACATTGCAGGCAGCTTTCTTCTTTTCTACAACACCAATGTTGGCATCTTCAAAAAAGTAAAATACAAGAATTCATTAATACAATGCAAAGCAAATAAAATGCAATTAATGTTTTATCCAGTAAACTAATCAGACTAATTTAAAGAAATAATTACAAGATGTGTATGAAAATATTTCCTTTCACACTACTTTAAAAATATTTTGTATATCACTTATTTAAACAAAACAAAATGACTGATCTTCTCTAATCTGAAACTTAGTTCTCTTGACCTAATCTTTTCAGGTTATTTGTCCATCTTACCATTTCCAAAAGGTTTTGAAAAGGAGTTAAATGTTTTTGAAATACATCATTTCTACACTGTAAAATAATACAACCCCAAGCAGTATCAAAAGTAAATTCACAGGATTGCATGGCACCCATTCTATACAGTTTCACTCAAGACTGTTTTTGACTTCGTTCTATGGATTGATTAATTTGTTTTGTATGGCTTATCAACCCTTTGCAGGTGATTTAAAGCCAGAAAATATTTTTAGATTGTAAGAATTGTTTTTTAAGATAATAATGTTTTAGTGATAAGTTTTAATAATTAACCCATAGTTAGAGGGAGATTTCATACTTGTCCAAAGGCATTTATACACAAGTGAATAAAGAAACCCAACGGAAATTGGAACTCAACTCCAATTAAAAATCCCGATCCATTATGCTGTCTGCATATTCAAGCTTACAGCACCTAACATTCCTAAGCAATCACCCATCTAGGTACTGACCAGGCTCAACGTTGCTTAACTTCAGTGATTGTACAGGAGCCGGTGTTTCAATGTGATGACTTTTTTTTCTTTTTTTAAGGTAGCCTGAGTAGGTCATTTATATTATTTATGTCAGTAAGTAATCCACCACCTTTTTTTAAACTGAAATCTTGTCTACTATAAACACCTAATTTCCCAATCACTGTATACCTTGTTAGAATTAAGTTACCAGGAATGTAATTGCCCACTATGCCATGAAACAATAATAATAATAATGGATACTAACTCTACCCATGTAAATTTTCATGGTTTTCTTATTTGAATTTCCTGATGATTCATAATTCATAAATTACTGATTGAATAATCTCCGTGTAAATTCACCTATTACATTGTTAAATATTTGAGGTTGACAATTTAGACAACATATTGTAATAGCAATCATAAGTATAAATACATGTGATTATTTAAAGAGGGTACAACTGAAACAATCTGAAATTGTCAATGCTTTAAATTTCATTTCACTCTTTTAGTGTGACGTGCTAACAAAAAAAACTGAATTATGATTATCTTAAAGAAAAGTTTTCATAGAATAGTAAATTCAATAACATGTTTTTCAATAAAAAAAAAAAAAATGAAAATCTTTAATTTATATTAAAAAATTATATACAGTAAAAATACCCGACCCCATTTACGATAACTCACTTCTTACTTTATTATATTAATCTAGTACCGAATTCATATCTGAGTCGATTTTATTAACTAAAAAACACCAATAAAAATTGACTACTTTAGAACCTATTTTAGACTGTAATAATGCTAGTAAATCTGTCTTACATGTTTATAGAATCATGTAAGTGTATTTTTATAAAAGTATATTTTGTGTTTATTAGAAGACTGGACAATTAACCATTATCATTTGATGTCTTAACATTAAGACCTTTACAGAAGAATGATCTAATGGCTACATCATGAACAATTTGTGAATATGTGGTGAGTAAAACTGCTACAGTACTCAATTTCTTCTTCATTAAATGTTTACAATGATAAAAAATATATAAACAGTAGCAAGATAAAGAATTGTTTACTTATTGAAGCCATTTTCTCTGATACCAGTCTACGAAGAATTTGGTCGACTTGGTGTATACAGCTTGCAGAACACTGTCTTCGATTTTTTGCCTGCATTTTACGTAAATCTGTATAATCTTGAAATGGGGGTGCTGGATGTTCCTGTGCTGTTTGCACTAAGGCAAAAATGGCATTTCTGTTTTTAAAAAAAAAAAAAAAAAAAAAAAAAAGCAATGAAAAAAAATTCAGTGTTGTGACTGAATGGATTATCCAATACAGAAAAAGGATAAATTTATTTTTTTTTAACCCTGTCTTAGTAACACCAGATTTCCGAAAATGGATAGTTCCACCCACTTGCCAGTGTCTGCCTTCAAAGACAACTGAAGAGTAGTGGAAGGAAGCAAAAGAAACAATTATGAGTACTTTAAAAATTTGCGGGTAACAAAATGCCCCATGTGACTAATGCAGGTTTAAGAAATAAAAATGACTAATCCTTCATTGATTTTTTTTTTTTTTTTTTTTTTTTTACTGAAAAATATTGTTTCTCTCTGAATTTCTGTGATGAGGAGTTCTCATTATATACACTATTGTCCTCCACATTGTGGTTATCACAATATTTCAACCATTATGCTCTCCAGAGCCTTCATCTAATAAAGAAAGAAAGAGAAATGATAGGAAATCTTCAATAGCAGCAGCAGGTAAATTAAATTCTTTTTGAAGGATCCAAGTTCATCACAATGAATTGTCTTATGGCATAATAGCCTAGTGGATTAGAGCAGTAGCTCATGAATTTGGCAACATAGTAATTGTGAGTTCAATCCCATGTCCAGGCAGTGTGTACTTGAACTCAGTGGAAATGGGGGAGCAATAACTGAGCAGTACTAAAACTAAGAACAAGATGAGATCTCCCTAGACAAGAGCAGTGGAACAGGAACAGTCTACCCCATAGAGTAAATAAAGGGTTCAGTTCAGAATTTTCTGTAGGTTACCCAGATTGATATAAACCTGAAACACGGACACAATAGCCAAAATATTGGATTAAAAAAATTTCTTAAAAAATGCCTTTGTTTCTGGCATGAAAATAATGTTATATATCGACTTTGAAATGTCCCAACAGGAGATGTACCCTTTTTAATGGCACAAGAACTATTTCCCTGGTTGAAAAAGAGAATACAGGTTCAATTGCTGTTGGGAAAGCATATTTTCTTTCATAGGACTTGTCAATCTCTAGGTTGGTAGACATTAATAGGGGATTAATAGACACATGTACCAATTAATTATAACAGTAATATGAAAACCTTATTTAAAATATACCTTTCTCAAAATCAAAGGAAACATTGAAAATAAAAATCTACTTTACACTGAATTTTAGTAAAAAAAAAAAAAAAAAAAAAAAAATCTTTCTCTCATAGTATTCAAAATCTTTTTTCCACAGTGACTAAGCACAACTCTGCAATAAAAGTGGGATGATGTCAACTAATTTTTTTTTTTTTTTTTATAAGAAATTTTCATGATTAAAAAAAATTCCCAAAATATCTCTAAAAAAAAAACAAAAAAAAAAAACACATTTTCATGAAAAACTGATCATTAATTTCAACATCCTACTGCCATTGGATAGTACTTATTTGGAGCTGCTAAATATTTTCTAAAGCCACATTTGATAAATTATATCATTTAAAATTGTCTATATAAATTGAATAACATTAGACTTTCTTTAAAGACAGTGACAAACAAAAATCCCTCACTTGTATAGGGAATATTTCAGGATAGTATTTTGTATACGTGTCTTTTCCAGCCATTTAATCAGGTTAATTTTGGATGGTTAAATCCAACGTTAATCTTTTATAAAATAATTATCAAATTCTCTTATACAATTTAACACAAAGTTTTGAACTTTGATAGCTTTATACCTAAAATCTGATTAACTAGAACAAGCTAACATTGTTACATTTCATTGATAAACCTTAGACGACAATTAGGTGCAGTCACAAAATAAACGGATTCTATTTTTAATTTAAAAATATTCGCACTTTAAATATTTTAGAAGTGAAATTATCTGGGAAGTTTTTCTAAATCTGTTTATATATTCATGACTGAAAAAAAAAAAATGCGAACAGTTTTATTTAACCTTTTTGTATTTTAATGGAAATGTACAAACCATCTTATCACTGCTACTATTTTGGAATGATGAGATGTACATGTTAGTGAGAGAATAAGTATTACTATATTCTTAGCTACAGTCATGTCAAATCTTTTTTCCTTAAAATAAACTTTAACTCTTGTGTATCTTTTTTTCCTTTCATCTTAATCTTCAAACCAATTTCAATTGAAAGCTATCAGTATAAAGCTTTTATCTTTAATAACAAATGAATTAAATAAACAAAAACTGTCCCTAAGACTAGAAATTTTATATAAACTTTGTTGGTTACAGTCATTTAATATTTTTTAACTAATAATAACACTGGTTTTAGAAATTATACCTTTTTGTATTTTTGTACAAGGAACATTTGTTGGTTATCATTGGTTGAAGCTGACACGTCTTCTGAAATTGGTAACGTTCTTCTCAACCCTAACAATGCTTTGGATAGGAGGAAGATTATGTCTTCTAATTATTACTACTGCTACTATTGAGAAAAATTTGCTATCACTTAATCTCCAATTCATTAATAATAATCATGAATTTTTATACAAATAATTTTTTTTCAAGTATATTAATTATAAGCAGAAATTTGTGAAATTAAAAACCAACATTGAATAAGTACATCAACATAAGCCACCACCACCACCACCAAAAAAAAAAAGCTAAATTTCATTTAGTACTGGTTAAAAAACTTAATGTTTTGCTAATAAAACATGATTAAGAACAATTATAACAAGATCTTTGAGGCTGAAAGTTAACTTATTTCAACTCAGTGCTTGGGTGTTCATCCCTCTTAGAGTAGTATGTAACCATTGGATTGAGAGGGTTTTTGGGTCAAACATACATTTCTAATGTCTGTGACAATAAGTTTGACATGATCTAGTATATGATCTTGAGTAATTTGTTGGGATTTCCCATTAAAACCATGAATTGACAAAGGCAAGAACATGTTAAATATTTTTTAACACACCAAACAAACTATGACAGGGTGGGATACCAAATTTTATTCCCCCCCCCATTTTCTACATGATCCATTTCAAAGATCAAATTTTTTTGGAAGAGCTTTTTAGTCAGTCTTAGAACGTTTCAGCTCTCCCTCATGTATATGTTTAATTTTTTTTCCAAGATTAGAAAACTGCAAATGGTAAACCCACCATTCAAAGATAAATGTTTTCTTCTATATTATCATAACAATGCAAGTCTAGCCAGTTATGAATTTAAGACATTTTTAGTTTTGTTTAAACACTCCTCCTTTGTGGTGATGTGTGTGTGTTTTGTTTCTTTGTATTTTTTTTTTGTTTTTATTTGCTAATTAATTTTACAGCCTTCTTCACATACATAATCTATAGTTTTTTTATTTGGCAGCCATCTTAAATAAGATGGTTGCACCTAATAAAATATTTAAAAACAAAACCTCTGAACCCTTAACATGGATTAACCCAAACATTCTGGTAACACAATCATCAAAGAGGAAGAGTTCAATTGTCTGAAGAAAGTGTAAAATGTTAACTCTCCTAAAATAGTAGACAATGCAAGCAAATGTATCCAAATATGTCAGTATCAGAATTAGCGTATCATGATTAATTTTCATTTAATAAAATAAATTTGATATTAAAACAATACATAAATAAAGAATGCTTACAAATCTTGAAGTGCATCTGATTCAATGGACAGTGAATGCATTTCCCAAGTTTTAGCATCTGGACAAGGAGGCTGAAGCTTGCTGGCCATAGTCTCAATAACTTGATCTGGGATTGGAGACAAACGATTTTGGTTCCTGGCAATGGCATCTTTGACATTTATTTTCAAGTAAATTTGACAAAATCCGCAGCCATCTTTGAAAAAAAATCAACAATAAACAAATTTTTGGAGCTGAAATATTTGGTTTTAAGAGTAGATAAAAACAGATCAGGACTTTTTTCTGGCAAATAAAACGCTCAAAATATTTTATTCCAAATTAAATCAATTGTACAGTTCCCCTGCAAAATACCTTAATCACTTGAGATAATGTATAATTTAAACAGAAAATATATACTGGATTGCACCATTATTTCATTACTAGTTTTACTCCATCATATTAACTTACAACCATATGTTGAAACATTGGTTTTCATTAGATCACTGAACTGAATCAACATCAAGCCTAGTCAGTATCTAGATTGGTGACCACTTGAGAATACCAGGTGCTGTAAGCTTGAATGTGCAGTTAGTGTAATGGATAACAGTTCAAAATTGAAAATCAGAGAGCCAAGTTTCAATTCCAGTTGGGTTCTTTATTTTTGATTACATGCAAATATCCTTGGGAAATCCACCTTATCTCCCCCAGCTATGGGTTAATTAGTAAAACCTGTATCAATAAATCAATATTATATCCTCCCCCACAAAAAATTACTACACTTTAAAAATAATTTTTGGCTCTATACAACCTACAAAAGTATGATAAGCCATAAAAACAATCAATCCATCATATTTTTTTTTACAGTGAGATTCACCCTGTACAAGGCCTGTAGGTCACTTACAGAGTAAGAGGTAAGAGGCAGTTTATGCATATAGTATAGGAATGTAACTGTTAACCCTAGACTTGAATAGGTGAAGATTGTAGTGACCAGAGAAACATCCTCTTGGAAGCCAGTATAGTAGGGTAAGTTGAGTACTGTCTGTAAGAAAAAGAGCACCATGACAATTCACTCTGCCAAGAAATTTGGAAACGGCATGCTGTGTATTTCAGAGTTTTGGGGTATCAATCTAAGGACAGTGCAGAGGATTCAGAAAGAGTTGGAGGAGTATAATGGTGATTATGAAGGTACGGCAACTCAGAAAATTCACTCTGTTCTGATAAAAAAAGAACTCTCAAATTTGTAGGTGAAGGCCTCAGACTCAACATGGAGGTCTACATCAAGTGACTTGAGGAGGTAGTGTTGCCCTGTGTCAAGAGGATGGCTACTGAAAGACCCTCTGTCTGGCAACAGGACTTTGCACCATGCCACACAATCAGGAGATCCCAATCATGGCTGTCAGACAATTTCTGCGACCACATCACCCCTTACATCTGGCCACCTAACTCTCCAGACTAGATGTGATTATTATGTGTGGGGCGCAGTTGAGCGAGAGACCAACAAGACTCTTTGTAACACCAAAGATGAACTGAAGGCAAGGATTATAGCAGCATTCACCAACTTAAAGAAGAGTTGCAGGAAATTCCAAAGTCATCTGGAAGCCGTGGTAAAAGTCAATGGCAATTTTATTGAATAAAATTAATCTTTAGTATTTCACAATATTTTTGTGTAATTTTGGTAAATATATCTGTTAAAATGAGATGTCAGCATTATTTTCGTTTTTGCATAATTTAGACGACAATTTATCCATCGCACTCTGTACTTTGGTTGGTAATAAACTTAATATCTATTAATGTCATTTACATTTTAATCTCACTTAAGTAAAAATTTCTATTGTTTAAATGTCAGTTGTTGTCTACTACTACTACTATTTTTGTTGTTGTTGCTATTATTATTATTATTATTATCACTCACACTGGAGATGTGATTTACACTGAGGGTTGAATTGAGTAGAGGAGAAACAGAAACTCACCACTGAGAAGTGTGCTCAATGGAAAAACAACATGGCAAGATCGAGGGAGAGTGTCTTCACATACATTCATTGCAGTCAAGACTGTCATTACCACCTGGGCCTGTATAGCCATAACAAATTCTGATGTCATGAAGGCCCAAAACTTACTATGATCACAGAATAGACATCACTGAGGAAGTGTAGTGAGTGCAAAATAATAATAACTCCCTTCACCCACTCGCTTCAAATTCAGAGGACTGAGGAAGAAGAGGGATAGGAATTTGTGAGCCCATGTGAAATTTTCTTTGGGCCAATGAAAATCTTGCCTTCATAGAAATTGACTGGTCAGTCAAGAAGAAGAAAGAAAGAAATTTGTAAGCCTATGTAAAATTACTTTTCATATAAAATGAGGAGAAAAATTAAATTAATTAGAGAAGAATGCCTGAAGTCACATGAAAGTTTTCGTTTCAGTTCCTTGCAATCAACGTTGAAGTTCTCATCTGTACATGGCACATCAAACAATTTTTTCTCAACAATGCAAGAAAGCTAAGTATTTCAAACTATCTTTGTTCATCTACTTTTGAACATATGCAAACCATATATACCTTCAGTGATCAATGAACACTCTTACCTTTGATTTAAATAATTTTGAATGATATTTTGAGTGAAACTGACCCAAGTAATCTCTTTCCAACTGACAAAGTCTCTATGTACGAGCAGAACCACATTCACAAGCGAACTCTCTATTCTCTCTTGCATGGTGTTTTTTATGCCGAGCTGATCTCGCAAAAATTTCCATACACCCAACTACTCTTGACAATTCTCCTAGCTCCAAGACCATATCTTTCTTAAATTAAGCTGTCAGGGCAGCCATATTTCTTTTTCCTTTTCTTCACTTGTTTTGCATGCCAGGCATATACATGCTTGCTTTACCACATGAGGTAAGTTATCTTCTCTTCTACACTCCTCCCTGATCTCCTGATCACATAAATGACATGATGATGGCGATCGCCTTCATTGAGTGCTTCAGTGTAAAGGTGGATGAGATCTGCCTGTCTCTTCTGCAGTTGTGCCCACTTGGTCTCTTTCGTTATTGACATCATCATCATCATCATCTTAATCTTCAGCATCTGTTTCTGCTGGTTCCGTAGATGAATAATCTGGCTCTGCACTAAAAAACAGTGGCAAATTTGAGTCACTTGCAGATGACTTATTACTGCCATCATCTGACAATGCAGATCTCTGATGTGGGCAGAGGTCTCTGATATGGCATGGTGTACAATTGATGAGAACTGAATGTGGGCTGTAAACCTCTGTCACTGTTCCTTTTTTGAACTGCATTGAAAATTGCCCATATCTCATCTCCCACTCTGTAGATTCCAGGATCTGTGTGTTCAAGTGGTGGTGTAATATCAATATCCTTTATGTGAGCTTGATAGTTATATATAGAGTTAGCTGGTGCTGATGAAGCTGTTGCATTGTCTTTTGGCATCACGTTATACCAATATAATGCCTCCATAATGGAACATCCCAACTGAGCAGTGATACACTTGATAGTGCGGTGGCATCCCTCCATGATGCCACTCACTGATGGTTGATAGGCACACCAGAATCTAATTCGGACATCCCAGTTCTCTGCAAACCTTGCGAAGACCTCCCCACAGAATGCTGCACCATTGTCAATGAGCAGCTCAGCAGGTGTTTCCCTCTTGCAGAATAGTAACTCTAGCTGTCGGATGATACTGGCAGTGTCCTGATATGGCAACGGTTGTTAGATGGAAAACCTACTAGGGCCAAAGTCTATCAAAGTCAGGTAATGCCAGCCTTCATAATGTGTTACGTCAATCCCCACCCTGTTCCAATTCTCGCACACATCCAACCGTCCAGCTTTACAAAAAACTGGCACATTTTGCACTCATCAACCACCACCCAAACAGCTGCCTTTGAGACCTCAGGGTGGATCTGTCTTACAAAATACAAAGTGTGCTTCACACCAGAATGCCCACTATATTGATGGATGGCTTGAATGTGGGTGGATTCCTGCTCTTCTATGGATGCAGTGCACACTAGTTCCATTTCTTTCCAAACCACAGGCAGCCAAAGTTGAGGCACTCTGGGATCTGATGAGCTCTATGTCAATAGTCAATTTATATTCCGTTACCAGTTCCTTGATTGTGCCGAGTCAACGTCTTATTAACATTTCTGTCACTGGCTTTGTGCTCACTCAAGACTTCCAGACAACGAAGGAGAAACCCATTGATACACATACATTGAGTCAGTCTTCAGGTGAACCACATTCGCTCTCCATTACAGTGTCATGTTGATGCCTCTCAAGTGGCCAAGGAGCTTGCATCAACCCAGATGGTAACTTTGTGTCCATCAACACGCCAATCACCCTGTGCCAGATCCTTCTATGCCAATCTGGTAATGATGTCCATCAGCATCTGAGTCAGGAGTGGGTCCTGCACCTCATTGTCCCAGCCAATCATCACAGAGTTCGCACGCCATTTTATGAATGCAGTTGTGACACGGAGCCAGCCACATACTGGCAAATATCTAGTCAACTTCCCACACAGGGAGAAGATGCTCCAATGAGTGAGCATGTTAGGCAGCGGTGGGAGGTTGCTCTCATGACTCCATTGCAATTTGCCCTGCTCCTCCCAGATATGTAATCCCAGCACACAGGTGCCACACTCTAAACACTGGATCCTTATTTGTTTGTCTGAATTGCTGAAGATGTACCCTTACATGTGCCACAGTGCATACGCTCTGATTGGCAAATATGTCATCGATGTACAAGGATGTGGCCCTCTGGACGTTCATGTCTTGTGCAACCACGGCATTCACAATTGATTGCATGATTAGTGGTACCATGTTGAGTCCAAAACCCAAACCAAAATGGGTGAGGAAATATCTTTACTTGTCTTCACTGTTTGAAAGAGGCATAATAATTTGTCAACATGGAACTGCAAATAGGCATGATGCAAATTCAGCACAGCAACATCCGATCCTTTCTGTTACCACTCTCTCAATTTTTGCATGCAAACATTTTCATCAGTGCTGTGCATGTCAACATATTGATTGAGCTCCCAATAATCCATGGGCTTTTGTTTGTTTTTCTGCAGTACAGCCATTAGAGAGCTCAGGCCCTTGTGGGGAGAGGCAAGTTCTTCCTCTGGACATGAAAGTAGCCAGCTGTTATCCATTTAGATTCGTAGCTCATGAGTATACTCCTTCCTGAGTGGCTTTGGTACTTGATACTCGGCTATCCAGTGACCAGACACCACGTAGGTCTTATCTGGTCACCAGGCCACTTTCAAGACACAACCCACATCTTCCTGGTCTGATCATACCCCACATGGAAGTCAAGCTCGGTGATGGTGATAGCTGCGCACAAGTTGGTCAAGTTGAGGAAAGCTCATTGTCCCATCACTGGTCACACATACTCCTCCCAACTTCTTGTTGTCAAATCCAAGCAGCAAGTCGAAACCAAGCAATTTTTCGTCCACAACCAGAACCTCAGCATCAATAAAGGACCTGTTGCTCACGTCAAGTTGAATAAGTCCTACCCTAAAGCATGTGAGGGTCCTTTCACCAACAGTGAACATGTCCACTTTTTTCCTCCTCCAAGAGCAACGAAGCAGTCTGCTTACGAGCGACCATGGACAGCCTGTGTCTAGCAAGGCTAAACTCCTGATTCCATTGATGCAGATGGCAATTGCAGGTAGCGCCTCCTTCATATGGGGCTCAGGGTGTAGACTGACGCTGAGGCTCCTGGCTCCTTTCTCAAGCAATTGTGGACAACATGGCCTACCGCATAGCACTTGTAACATTGCATCCGGGGTGTCCGCCTTTCGGTATGTGGTTCTTTGCAGTCCTTTGCAAAATGATTGGGACTTTTGCAACAATAGCATGTTATGGAGCCACATAGATCCCCAGTAAAAAGCTTCCTCGCCTCATCCTATGTTGTTTGTACTGCTGTAACTGCCAGTCCCTCCTCCAGTGATTCATCTTTAATAATTGCTTGTGCTCAAGTCAATAGATTGTCAATAGACAATTCATCTATCTGGGTCATAGCGCAAAGATGTTTAACCTTGTCTGGTAATCCTTGCATGAACACATATGCCAGGCCATGGTCACTCATTCCGCTAAACAGGAAGGAATGTTTTCATAACTACACCAGATAGACATCTACCGATTCTCCAAGATGGAGCATCACTCAGCAAATTGCTCATAAGCCAAAAAACCATCCGTGGCAAAAACTGTGTACAGTGCAGATTTTATCTGGTTGAAATCCTCTTTTTCTTCCTCTAGCATCTGCTAGTAGACAGTAAACACACAACCCATTAGCCTTAAAGAGACTATGTGTTCTGGATGATTCACCTGGCACATCTTACAGATCAACTCAGCCTTCTCAATTCATTTGACCACAGATGGTCTGGACGCCAAGCCGTTGAACTCGAAAATGAGTTTGAGGTCAAACTTCCCCGCCGTCATTTTTACTGAAATTGCTTGCGAGTAATCTCTTTCCAAATGACAAATTCTCTCTGTACAAGCAGCACCACATTCACAAGCGAACTCTCTATTCTCTCTTGTGTGGTGTTTTTTATGCCAAGCTAATTTCGCAAAACATTTGCATACACCCAACCATTCTCATCAATTCTCCTAGCTCTAAGACTGTCTTTCTTAAATTAAGGTGTCAGGGCAGCCATATTTCTTTTTCCTTTCCTTCACTCATTTTGCACACCAGGTATATATATGCTTGCTTTGCAATATGAGGTAAGTCATCTTCTCATCTCCAGTGTCAGATCAGATCATTTAATCTGCTGTATGAACATTTCCTCTTCATGACAATTCGTTGAACCTACAGACCTTAAGAATTCAGATTTATTTTCCTGAAACAATCTACTGACACTACTTCTAGCATGCAAAATCGTGAATAAATTCCTTATCTTGCTTTCTTTAAATTATCCATGTGTTTCGTCTTCATGGTGTGGGTAAATCAACTACATTTTAACCCCTAATCCCCATGTCACTATAGAACTATTTTGGCACACAATATATACATATGAAACAAATATATGTAAAAAGGTGTTGTATCCTTAAAGAAAGTTACAAACAGACAAAGGTGGTACTTGAGTGAAAGGAACAGCAACACGAGTGTAGATGAAAGAAAGAGAGGTTTATTGTAAAAGAGAATACACTACTGAAAGACAGGGAATTGGTTAGCAGGATAGTAATTCCTGAAGCAAGGTTATTTACCTCCCCCACCCCACGAGGTAGGATGTGGCACAAGGCCATTATTTAATGCTGGGTAAAACCGAGCCTGTAGGCTCGAGCAAAAATTCCCTGTAGACCATGTAAAAACGGGGTTGTGTAGCTGTCTACCACCCCAGACGAGACTCTGCCCTTTGGCATAGCCTTGTCTGGGTTTGACTAGCTTAACTGGAAACAAATCTCCAACTAATTGCCGAAGCAAGGATATTTGCCAACTGCTCCACATGGTCAGGTGTGGCACAAGGCCAAATTTAATGGGGGTACTGAGCCCTTAGGCTTGTGCAAAAATTCCCCATAGACCCTGTTAAAAATGGTGTTGTGTAGCTGTCTACCACCCCAGATGAGACTGTCCTTCGGCATAGCTTCGTGTAGGTTCCTCTCTGTCCAAATGCAGAGAGTTCAACCAGCTCAGCTGGAGATGAATCTCCAACTAATTGCCAAAGCAAGGATATTTGCTAACTGCCCCATGTGGTCAAATGTGGCACAAGGCCGAATTTAACATGGGGTAACTGAGCCCGTAGGCTCAGGCAAAAATTCCCTGTAGACCCCGTAAAAAACAGGGTCGGGTAGCTGTCTACCACCCCAGACGAGACTCTGCCTTTCAGCATTGCCTTGTCTGGGTTCCTCTCCGCACGAAGGCAGAGAGTTTGTCCAGCTTAGTTGGAGACAAATCTCCAACTAGTTGCCAAAGCAAGTCTACCAGGATATCCTGTGCTCATTATATAATATCTACTGATATAGTCAGCCCACATAGATGATAATGAATTTGGGACATTCTATTACAACAAAAGGGATTTTTAAAAGATGTAACTTCAGTCAATAATTTGCTAATTTTCACTGCATGAGAGTGCTGAAAAGTTATTGGCCCAAACCACATCTCAAAATCTGAACATTATTTTGTCTGTAGCTAGAAAGAGTATTCTTTTATGTTATAAAGTGCCAATTTTGGGGATCTTTGTCCATATTTTTTTTGTTTCATATCATTAACCGAATCATACTGACAGAAAGTATGGATTTTTTAAATGTTGAACTCCTGCCAGGATGAAATTTCTGTTCCTGCAAAAGAAAATTCCAACATTCCAATCAATAAGGGAGGCAAGTGCCCATCATATTCAGCTGTGAATTGTAGTGTGATAACTTTTATCAAGGAGGTTTTGAGATCCAAGATGAAGCAAGGTCTAGGAGGCCTTCAACAGTATAAGCTCCTGGGATTGTTAATCATGGTCATGATCTAATTTTGACCATTTGATAAATCTTGGACAAAATAATGAAAATATACACCAGATACATTCAGGGAATGCATTGGAATTACGATTCATGAGCGGATGGAAATGCAGAAGCTGTCAGCCAAGAGGGTACCAAAAGCTTTAGATGCGAACCAGAAATTACTCCTAGTAGATTTTGTAACTGTTAATTAACAGGGTTATGCTGTTATGATCCAGTGACCAAACAACAGTCCATGCAGTTACAGCAATTGAGTTCTCCACAACCAACGGAATTCAAGACCTAAAAGTCAACATGCTAGGTCATGACTATGGTCTTTGGGATGAGGAAGAAATTTTGATGAGTATCTATCTTCAAAAGGGCCAGAATATTACTATAACTTGATGTATTAATTAAAGGATTTGAAAGAAAAACGGCAAACTGCACAAAAGTGTTCTCTTTTTACAGTACAATGCACATGCTCAAAAGATTAGCAAGACAATAGATGTCTTGAAGAATTTGGGGTCTGAATGCATAGACCATCCACTCTAGTCACCAAATTTTGCTCCATTTGACTATTCTGTTTTCAAACCTTAAAAAGAGTTTGACAGGGTGAAAATTTTCAATTTTTTGAGGTTTTAGTAGCCACAGAGCAGTATTTCAATGACAAAACATTTTGAAGGGTTCAAAAAATTTGCTAAACTTATTGAAATGCAATAACTTATAAATTTCATGGATCTAGATCATTCCCTTCATTACAGGGCCTGCAAACCTTTCAGTCTTCCCACCTCCTACCCTAAAATCTGTGTTTATCACCATTCCTTAAAAGGTTAGATAAAAACTTGACAATCTGACTTCATCAAATTATGTCATTTTAGAAGATTTGGGCTACGATAGATCAAGATACAAAAATATTTACTTTGAAATCCACAAGAGTTCATGTCTATCCCATATTTGACACTGATAATAGGTTACTCTTATTATCTTTAACTCAAGGAATGCAAAGTAAAATTCTTTTCAATTTTTAAGTTTACATTCTCAATTAAATGGTGTTTGATCTGAAATATTCAGTTGATATTCATAAAAACACAATAAAATAGATTTTAATAACAATTTTGAAACTGTGCACAACAATGGAAAATAAAAAAAGTACATCAAATGAAGTTCATCTTGCATTCAAACGATCTGTACTCCATTTAACTCTTTTCTTGCTTTGTCTCAAAACATAATCATTAAAATGTTAATGTTGCAAGTTTGATTGTTATAAATATTGAAATATTAAGATTTAATCAATGATAATTACATTTTATTTTGGCAAATAGTCAAATTATGATCATCAATTTGTAGGATATTTCCTTTTTAGGCTTATTGATCACCTTGTAAAAGAATCATAAAATAAACTAACTTTATTTATGTTATTTATATGTAGACTATTGTTCTCATACATGGAATTCCCTGTAGGTTACCCAGTTTGACATACACTTGATGAAGTCCAGAGGGCATAATGGCCAAAATGTGAAACAGCAACAAAGATGAGGACAACAGACTGCATGTAAATAAATACAAATTAAATTTACAGAGGGACACAGCAGATAGAAGATAACTAAATTAGAGCCCATCTCTCTTTGATGTTTATTGTTATTAGAAACTAACTAGACTTGAAAGAAAATTCAAAGCATGATGTTGCAAATGTGCATTTGTGATGCAATTGGCTTGGAATGAGAAATCAGAGAGCCGAGTTCAAATTCCAGTCGAGTATGTTACATTCACTTATGCATAAATACCCTTTGGAAAGTTATAAATCCATCTCTTCTCCCTCCTGCTATGGATTGAATAGCAGGACAGATTGGGTTTCATAGCCTTGGTTGGCAACCAGTCTACTGCAGAAAGAAATGGCAACCTACTGCGTGGAAAATCTTCTGCCTAGTCAGTCATGTATTGAAAGAGACATGATCACCCAAGCAAGCATCATGTATGGCATTTAACTGTCTGACTTATTTGAATGTAGGAAAAAAATGAAAGGATATCATACTGAATCAGTTAAATTTAACTTAATTACTATTCAGGAGTTATTCAATTCAAAAAGAACAAAAGAATGAAATATATTAACAAAAAGAGGGAGAAAGAAAAATAAATAAGAGAGGCAGCGATAAAATAAATAAGATGTTAAAGGATGGGGTGTAATGGATAACTGCTCAGCATGAAAAATTGGAGAGTTGAGTTTGAATTCTGGTCAAGTTCATTACATTCACTTATGCACAAATACTCTTGGATAAGGTATGAATCCATCTTTTCTCCCTCCATCTATGGATTGAATAGCAGGACAGATTGGGTTCTATAGCCTTGGTTAGCAACCAGTCTACTGCAGAAAGAAATGGCAACCTACTGCGTGGAAAATCTCTGCCTAGTTACTCATAGATTAAAAGAGACATGATCGCCCAAGCATGTATCATGTATGGCACTTTGACTGATGTTGCTCATTTTTCACTAGTTTCTTACACTACTTACAGTTGCTTATCAATAATAAACCATTTTTATCACTATCCTGAGAGACTCAATGTAACAAAACTTCCCGAAATTGATTGAAAATCTATCCAAATTCTTATAATCAACAGCATTACTAACTTTTTTTAAAATATTCACATTGATGTAGGGAAATGTTTTGTTCGGAATCTTTTAAACTTAGTAATTAATAAAAACAGATGTGCAGGTAACATAAAGGTTATCAGTGCAGAAAGTGCAATCTGTAAACAGAGTTCAATTTCTGGCTTACTCTATTGCATTCACTTTCTCACTATTTCCTTTGGGGAAGACATGATCCCATCTCTTTTCCCTCTATCTCTGGCTTAAATAGCAGCCAGATGAAATTATAATAGAGATGCTGGCAACCTTAGATGATTTCGGCATTGACTACAGACATAATAAATATAAAACAGTGGTGATATACTGGAAGGATAAAATAATGGTTTATAAAAAAAACAATACAATAAGAATAAAAGTAACAGTTATGCACAAGGTCATCACAAGTCAATCCAGTAGTGAGCGCTACTATTGGAAGGTCAGTAGTTCTTGTGTAAGTGAGTTGTACTCAATAGATCTCAGCTAAGCAATATTTACTAGCGCAAATGACAGTAGATGTAGTACAAGGCCAAGTTTAACATGGGTCTTCCGAGCACGTAGGCCAAAAATATTCCCTCTCGAACCCACATGAATGGGATCGGGTTGGTCAACCTCCCTGAACGAGAGACTACTCTTCAGCAGAGCCTCATCTAGGTTCTTCTCTGCCCGAATGCAGAGAGTTCGACTTTAGCTGGAACAGGTCATAGCTAGTTGGTATTTACTAGCCCCCACACAAGGATAGTTGTAGCACAAAGCCGAGTTTTCCCTTTTGAACCTGTATAAATGAGTTCAGGGTCAGTCAACCTCCCCGAACAAGACTCTGCCCTTTGGCGGAGCCTCGTCCGGGTTCCTCTCTGCTCAGAAGCAGAGAGTTTGACTGTTTAGCTGGAACAGGTCACAGCTAGTATATTTAGAGCCCCCCCCCCCCATAAAGGGTTGCATGTGGCACAAGGCCAAAAATATTCCTTTTTTGAACCCGGATAAACAGGTTCAGGAGCAGTCTACCTCCCCGAATGAAACTCTCCCTTCGGCGGAGCCTCGTCCAGGTTCCTCTCTTCCCGAAGGCAGAGAGTTCGACTGTATAGCTGGAACAGGTTGCAGCTAGTCTCTGTAGTTTGTTGATTTACAGATACTTACAGGTAGTTACTACCTATAGTGTAGTCACAGATGGGAGTGACAGGCTATTCCATTGCATCAAAAGCAAAATGAGCAGCAATATATTTTATAGTAGAATTACTAAGAATACATTTTATAGTAAAATGAGCAATAATACATTTTATAGTAAAATGACCAACAATAGAATCTATCTGTAGTTGAAGGCATGCAATTGCATTCAAAATATATTTAGTTGAAGTCATAAAATTGTGTTTAAAATATTTAGATTTCAGCATAAAATAACCCATAGAGGTTGATATGCTCTAAACAAAATCAACAAAGTTGACTGTGCAAAGCTTGGTAAATATATCAGTCAAATAGAATTATGAAGTAGTAACTTTAAATGAGAAATAATGTTTTCTTATTAGAGAAACATAACATTTCAGGTGTCACTGCCATTAATAAATTCCCCAAATGAGTCGTAATTTCAGAAGGGTTCCTCATATTACTTCTTTACTGTAGCCTGGTTATATCTTAATGCAATTGGCAATATAAGCACTAATCATGATTGTTCAACCAACTACAGAAATGATTTGGTTAATGAACAAAAAAAAACACAATTAGCAGTGGTTGAAAAGCTAAATGGGAGATGCGATAATTTGTATAAGCTGGTTAATACTTCAGTTTCAGCGAATGCTGAACACTTAATAAATAATCCGGTGTGTGATATATTGTTTATCAGGGACGCTTTTAATATAATCAGCAGAAAGCACTCTTGCCACTTGAAATATATACATTATAAATATTAGAGAAATTATACATTAGGTCTAGGAAGCCTTTCTTCTGCAAACAGAAAGTTGATTAATTTGTTTTTTGCAGATTATTTAAAGCCAAAAAATAATTTTTAATTGTAAGAATTTTGGAGGAAGATAATAAGGATTTATTGACACAAGTCCTACTACTTATAGCCAGATGGGGGAAGAAAAATGTAGATTCATACCTTTCCCATGGGCATTTATACATAAGTGAATATAATGAACCCAACTGGAATTGGAACTGAGCTGTCTGATTTCTAATTCTGATTCATTATTCATTACACCACCTGCACATTCAAGCTTACAGCACTTGGCATTTCTAAGTGCTCACCCATCTAGGTACTGACCAGGCTCAACATTGCTTAACTTTAATGATCGTATGAGAACTGGTTTTTCAATGTGATATGACCGTAATCCTGTAAACAGAAGGAATGACTGCTGGACCTTAATATAATCAGAGTGTGATTATATATATTTTTTCCTCTGATGATTTCCTGTTTTGAATTTATTGTTTTTTTTTAAAACATTGTGCACACAATTTACACATTTGTACTTGATTGCCTCTAAAGAGTGGAGATTGAAAACTAGTTTGCCTTTTTAGTTATTTTCTTGTTTATTGGTATTGTTTCAATTCACCAATTTATGGTGACTTATTTTATTATTCTTGCTCTTCTTCCCCCTGTTTGTTCAATTTTTGTTATTGTTGTATATAGTTATATACAATTTCAATATGTCTGTTTTTATAGCATTAAGAAAAGCTAAATTCTCTTTCTTGTGAAGAATTCCTGAAAATTCATGTTAAAAATGTCCAACCAGCAGCTTGAACTGGAAATGGTGAGTGAGGAACCTAAAGTACAAGTATAAATTAAAGCTGAACACATTTTTTTACAGTTGAACGTCAGACCCAAACAGACTTGTGGTACTAAAATTAATTACATCCTGCATTTTAATGCAATTGGGTGCAGCGTCAATTCTTATACCATAGGAACTAGCAGTAATTTTAAATATTCCAAATATTCATGCTAATAAATTTCAATAAGTAACAACGGCAAAATAATTGTTTGTGTGTTGGTCTTTTTACATGTAATTTCAACTCATCTCTAATCCTGAAAAGTGCATTATTTTATAATCTGGTCAAGAATACTTAGTATATTAGACATCTTGATTATTATCAAAGAAAAATAGTTTTCTTATTTCCAAACTTTGCTATACAAAGATAAAGTATAATGTAAGCCAAGCACAACTATGTAATGTTGTTAGCTTATATAAACATATATAATTGAATATATAAATATAATTATAAAAGTGGACACTGGGGTCAACACAGTTTTATGCTTGAATGTATGAAAAGGACTGAAGTTTGCATTTAAGCATAAAACAAACAGTTACTGCACAATGAGTACCTTAGTGTCCACTTTTTCTTCTTTTTTTTTTTTAAAAAAGAACAAGGCATTAATATCACTAAGACACAAGGGGCTACTGGACTGAAAGTGAAAGAGAAAGAAAAGACTTTAGAAAGAACCTGAAACCCAATCTTAAACAAGAAACAAGGAATTATCTTCTCTCGTTCAAAAGATGGAAGAGGAGTGTGAACTGGACAACAGGTGATACTATCTACTCCTATTGAGAAAAAAAATACTTATATTTGATCTAACCCTAATATTGAGCACTTTTACCCATAAATATAGCATACCTTAAAACTATATATATATATACGTGGGAGGGAGGGGTAAAAATTCCAATATAAATAAAACATATCTGTAAAAAGACAATATGAGTAAAACTTTTCCTTAAAATAAATAAATAAACAAATAAGAAAATATAATTCACTGACAACATTAAGAACATTTACCCACTTTCGTTTATTACGCATTAAATTACATCACTTAGCATCCTCCATAGTTTACCTTTACTTACATAGTTAGCCTTAAGAATATTTTAGAGCATTCCTAAATTGAAAAATGTTAAAAACTTAATGATATTTTTGCTGTAAAATAAAATCCTTACATTTATCTTGATAAAGTACCTCAGTGAACAAAACACATCAGTAAAGAAAAGTTTTCCTTTTGTCTTTATATATATATATATATATATATATATATATAGAGAGAGAGAGAGAGAGAAAATATTTGAAACACTGACCTATATGCTTGCATGACTGCCTGATGAAACCATTCTGGCTGAAACTATGGTAGCATAAAGGTCAATGTTTCAAATATTTTGTATCATACATTGCCCTACATTTTCGTTTTTGAAAATTGTATTGAGTACTCTCTTAATTTAGCCATTCCTTTTAGCAAATATCATATATATATATATATATATATATATATATATATATATATATATATACTCACGGATCATGTACTTTTGAAGACCTAATTTTGAATCTGATATTAAGGTAGTCACATCATACACCAGATATAAAATTAGCATATATGCTAATGATCCACGAGTATATATATATATATATATATATATATATATATATATTTTAATTTATTTATGTAAATATTATTTTTTAAATGGATATTCATATTTGAGTAGATGTTCTGTTTCTATTTATTTATTAAACAGTATATTTATTTATTTACATCTACTGGCCTGAATGATACGCAAGTATATACGGTATATATATATTTTGAACAATAAAAAATATTAAAAAATGAAAATCTTCAGACACACTGGGTTGTAGATTAATATTCTTTCGTTTTTATTATTATTATTTCATTTAGACCCTCGACTAGTTTCAGCCAACATGGTCAGCATCAGGAGAAGAAATATTTCTGCTTGCTGGTAGCAGTGAACTACAGAAATGAATGACTTGATGGAGAAAATGTATATATATATATATATATATATATATATATATATATATATATATTTTAATATATATATGTAAAGAGAATATATATATATATATATATATATATATATATATTTTAATTTATGAACTGTGCCTTAGAAATATGCATATTTCGAGACACAGGAGGAAGATGTGTGTTCAAAAGCACTATTTGGGCTTTCTTTGAGCAGGAGATCCTACATGGCCAAGTTGGTCTCATGGATGTCATATCTAATTGTGGTTTTCTCTAGATGCCGCAGGTTTGAATCCTGCCAGAGGACACATATTTTCAAAAATATTTTTTGAATATTCAGACTGGTAGATGTAAATAAATAAATAAAAACTGAGAATCTACTCAAATATGAATATCCATTTTAAAAATAACTTTTAAGCAAATAAATTAAAAAATAAGACATTGTTATGTTAAAGAAAATGTTTTAAAAAGAAATTAGTCATATTTGAGAGACTTTTACTGAATAAAAAGCAACCTCATAATTTTAAAAACTTGTATATATTTTTCTTAACACAAATTATTTTGTGTTCTAAGCCTAAGATACAGTACATTGGCTTCTGATGATGCATCCAACTGTACAGTAATCACATGCCAGACACCTGATTATCCAATAAAAATTGAAATACTGATGAGGCAATTATTGATGTTAATGATTGGTCAAGTACATAGCACATTTGAAATCTATAAAATTGTGATAAACTGCACATTGAAATGAACTAAACTATGCATGCTTATTTAAATATATTCACACAAGGTCTGTCTATATATATATATATATATATATATATATATATATATATATATATATATATATATATATATATAAGGAAAAGGTTATAGTTGTTCCAACGAGAGAAAAATGTATATTTTAAACAAAAAGAGAGAAACTGCAAACATTTTTGGTTATAATGTGAATTTGTTTTAGTGTATATATTATATTTTATTTTTGTATATCATATGAAGAATAAAAATAAATAATATAATATATACACTAAAACAAATCCACATAATAACCAAAAACGTTTGCAGTTTCTCTCTTTCTTTTAAGATATATATATATATATATATATATATATATATATATATAGGGAATAGTAAAAAATATGATAATAAAAATATTAAAAATGATTTTAATGTATTAAATGAATCCTAGAACCACTATTATAATGTTGGTAATACTGGTATAATACTTACTGTATACCTACTTTTTAATCTTTCATAACTTAGGATTAACAAATTTTATCTACAATGGCATGTTAAGAATGACTTAATTTAACCCCATATATTTTAATGAGGAAACCACAAAAGAAATCCACCATATTTTTTGGTGTGTTTAAGCATACATGTATGATAACGATTTCTCTCTTTCTAAATATTGCATTGTATTGAAATAGAGACACTTTCAAAAAACAGTGCCTTTAGCCTTCAATGAAATTCTGCTAATCCCAATTATTCATTATTTTAGCATTCTTTCCATCTAATAGCATCAGACATGTTAACTAATGAAAATAAGGGAATTACACTCCTTAGACCTTACTGAGAAAAATATGTTTGTATGTATGTATGTATGTATATATGATAAAATATAGTTTTAAAAAGGAGTTGACCATAGTCAGGATCATCAAATCAATTTGAACAATCCTTTCCTTAGTTGTATAGTATCTGCTGGATTTTTTTTAATATGTGCCATATTTATGGGTTAATGAC
>OZ010577.1:56542328-56592328 GCA_963932145.1 Acanthosepion lycidas
TTAATGATTCAATTCTCACCATAAATGCTGGAACTAAATATAAATATTAAAATAAAAATACCATTTTATTCATAGGTTTCTACCAATAATCCATTAATGACCACTATAAAAAAAACAATGGAATGGTGGCCATTAATGGTTTAATTTCAAAGCTCAAGAGATATTCGAAATTGAACCAGAAGTTTTAATTCGAATTAAACAGTTCATGAATTGTCTAATATTAGTAGACATTTGTGTCAGACCTTGAATTAAAACATTTTTAATTTTTTGGTAGTAATGCATTAAAATATAAGAATAAATAATTTTTAGTTCAATTTTGTGAGAAAAATATGTATTTTATTTTATAAAATATTATACAGAATATTTGTGGAGAAAAATTAACACTGATGTTAATTTATGATGAAAGCAATTTTGAAAAACAGACTTGTAATTAATCAAAATTTAACTAGAAATTTAGATTAATTTTGTCATGTCCATAAAGAAATATATAAATAAAAAATTAATTATGCTGCTACAGTGTCATGTACATAAAAAATAAATAATAATTATAATGTTAAATATAATTATAAAAAAATTATTATAACAATTATAATTATCATTAATTCACTCTTTCTAAACCAATGAGAATCAACCTTACTTTCATCCTCTACACACACAAACACAACATTCTCACAATTGAACAGGCCTTCAACATATGCATCAATAAAAATTTCAGCTATTTTTCCTTTTTTAGGTCATAATAGTAACATTTATCTCTTAACACTCAACAAAAATTTGAGTTAAGAAAACCCCAGACAGTTCTTGTATTTTTCCAACTAAATTATCTGGATACTGATTACACATTATCCATATTTGATTTACATTTGACTTGAAACTGACAATTTCACTCAGTCTTAATTTCTCTCATATCTCCAACATTACATAACAACCAAATAATGAATAATACTTATTTTGTTGTTTCCACATCTTGCTGTTTCTCATTTTTATAAGTATTTTTGTATATACAAATGTAAGGCATTTTATAAATATTTACTCAGAGATATAACTCCCCTACAATTTATTAATATTTGAATAATTACTAACTAACATTTATACAGGTGTTGCAAAAATGAGTAGTGACTGTGATGCTCAAAATATTAACACAAGCTTAAAATTGCATTTTGAAAACTCTACCTTTGGTAAATGCAGAAAACACTACTAAAATTGCACTTGTATACTTTTACAAAACAATCATTTAGTTTTTATTGTTTCACTATTGAAATAGCTAGATGTAACCATGAGTTCTTTTCTAATGGTTTCTTTTCTCACACTCCTCACCTGTGGAACTCTCTCTAGTTTCTTGCTTCCCTGCCACCTATGATCTTCAAAAATTTAAAGGCAATGTCTATCACTATCTTCTCTCTTCCTGAATACTGTTCTTTTATTTCCCTTTCTCATTCAAGTTTTCTCATTCTCTTTCACTTTTGGTAATCCCTTGTGACTTAGTGACATTATCACCTTTCTTGGGGGGAGAAATTATATTTTTTTAAATTTTCATGTAACTGCTTTTATATCTCTGTGTTTGTTTTTCTTTCTGGTAAATAATTTTTTGAAAGTAAATTCAAAATTCTATATTAATCTTGAGAGCTGAAACAAGGGATAATATTTCTGAGATCATCCAGCACTCACTGCCATACAGGAAGACAGATATGATGTAACAGTTTAGTCATTTTTTTGCTTCTTTCTAGCAAAATTTTTCTATTTCTTAGTAGTCTGCTTAGTTTTTGGAATACTTCCTTGGCCGCTTCAACACACCTTCAGATTTTGGTGTCATACTTTTCATCTTCTGTGAAATCACTTCACAGATATTTAAATTTCTGCAATTATTTGATTTTGGTGTCTGATTTTTCATTCGTCCTTTCAGGCTCATCCTTTGGCTAACAACCATGCATTCTGTCTTCTTGCAGTTAATGTTTAATCCTGTTTTTTTTTTGTTTTCTTCCGTAGGAGTTTTTGTAGTATTTTTTCTACATCTGCTATCAACACTGTGTCATCTGCATATCTTATTTTGTTAAAATTGTGGCTGCCAATAATTAATTCTGGTAGGACTTCTCTATTGTTAATAAGATATGAAGATTTAGGGAATTTTAACAGACATGACTCTATTATTGTATATGGTAAAGTATTTTTCTCATTATGATTCCCTTGCTTTTTTTATTTTAAGGAGACATGATTTTAATTATATATTTAGAATTTAATATATTTTAAATTCATCAAGCAATAGCAGTTACATAATTAACTGAAAATTAACTATAAATCTTTTATATATCAAGAACAATTTTAAGGGAAAGAAGTGTGACAAAGTGGGAAACGATTTTTGTGTGATGTGTTTTATCCTTCAGGACTTCATTGGACTATGTTTACACAGTAGGTTTATGTCCCAGCTCTTGCAATGTTTCACCATTCTTAGCAGATCTTTGATTATGACAGTGTGGGATATTTAATAAGAAAAGTGATGGAAACATAGACAAAAAGAAAAAGAATATAAATGAAATTGACTAGAGTATTTTCCAACCTCTCTCTCCCAAATGGGATGTGGTGAGACCCTCACTGCTCTATCACTACTTCCTCCGCCATGTCATTTACATATTAAAAAAGCACCTACATTCCCTCTGTATTCCTTCGGCAAGAAGTAAGTTCTTCCTATGAACCATTGCCCTGAGGAACAGACTCCCAAGATGTTATTTCCTCGATCACTACAATTTTAGCCTGTTCAAGTCTAGAGTTAACAATTATCTTCCCCTCCTATCCATATAAACTATCCCTTAACATAACCCTCTACCTCAAGTGGCTCCTGGGCCTTGTACAAGGTGAACCGTACTGTAAATAAATATATATATATACTTTAAACACATATTAAAAAAAAAAATCTAAATTTAAAATTCTCATCTCTCTTTCATGCACATGTATAGTCTCATCATTGTAAATATCCCTTTAGTCCTGATGAAGTCCTAAAGGATGAAACGCGTTACATGAAACTTTTTCCATCATGTCATACTTCTTTCCCCTAATAATTAAATGTCCCTACCTGAATACATGCACTGGAATCACACATACTTTTAATTTAACTCTATACTTCTGACATCCACACCAATACTCAAAAATTTTATTTACTATTTTTTTGTCGGTTCACACTCATCCCCAGTCTTTTGAACAGAAGTACCAGTTTATCCCTTGTTTTTCATGTTTAAGATTGGGTTTCTGGTTCCTTCTAAAGTTTTTTTTTATTTTCTTTCACTCCCTTGCATCTTAGTGGCATTATTGCCTTGCCTGGGGTAAAATGATTAAAAAAAAATATTGTCATTGTAAATTATTTGGGTCAGTGTTATGCGATTCATGTAAGCATGAAGAATATTGTAAGTAGTTCTCATTGATTTGACCATTTTTGCCTGAATTTCTGGAATGAGGAGCTGTCATTGTTTACATTCAGATTAATGTCCTCATCTTTGTTGTTATTATCACATTGTTTCAGCCATCGTACCCTCCAGCCTTCTTAGGCATCTTTCAGTCCAAGTTACCTTCAGTGAATTTCAAACTGAACCTTTTATTTAACCTATGAAGCTGGATTGTTCTTATCTTATTGTCTATGTCTATAGTCTTGTGGATTAAAATGGTTCATGAATTTGGTGGCATTTTTCCTTGAATTTGTTTTTCTAAAAGTAATAATTTTATATTCATACAACCATCCATCCTTGCATGGAATATTGCTGTCATATATGGTCTGGTGCTCCCGCTATACGTCTTAAGGTCCTTGACAAAATCCAGAGATTAATATGCAATATGATAGGTCCTGATCTAGCATCTGGTCTACAATCGCTATCCCACAGATTTGCCATGGCTTCCCTCTGTCTCTTCTACAAGTATTTTCACGGCAACTGTTCCAACGAGCTACTTTTGCTGGTTCCCAGACTGCATGAATTTAAGTGAGCTATCATCTCAGTCCCACCTTTCACTTTCAAAACAGTTAAATGTAACTGTCTCTTCTACTCAAACAGCTTCTTCTCTCATACTTCCCATCTGTGGAACTCCCCTCCCCTTACTTGCTTCCCTAATGATTATAATCCTCAAAAATTCAAGTGTAATGTCAATCGGCATCTGATACCCTGATCTTGTTCCCCGTCCTTCTCTGTAACTTTTCCTCAGAGATGCCTCTTTACTCTTGTTCTCAACCCTCTGTACCCCCCCCCTTGTGTACTAGTGGAACTCTCACCTTACTTCGGGTGAATTGCTTTAAAAAAAAAAAAAATAGATAATACAAATAGATACATGCAATTCCAATTATGTGTGGATCATGAGAAATAGACATATAAATAAATGAACCTAGTGAATAGAGTTTGTCGTTGATTTATTACACGTAGGCATTAATGGGTCGCAATGCAAAATGTAGTTCTTGCTGTGAGTTGCAATAATAAACTTTTGAAAAACACTGGCCTAGTATATACGCTGATTTCTTCAGTGTTGTGATAACAACAACAAAGATGAGGATCTCAGTCTGAATCTGAATAATGATTAATTCTTCATCCCAGGAATGTTATTTTGTTATTTTGCTTTTCACTCATGACATTTTCTCACTAGTCAGTTATGTTAGAAATTGAAATTCATATAAATATTGACTTTTCTTTGATATAAGTATATATGTTCCAATCATTAAAATCATTTCAGGTTTTATACTTAGCTAAAAATAGGAACTTGATTTTCATCATGTCTCCTTCCTGAGCCAGAAATTCTAGTTTTGTGCAATCCCTACTTTGCTCTTTATTGAACAATGAAAAATATAATGAAATCAATCATGCATAAATTTTACTATAATTCACTTGCATTTGTAGTGAAGGTCCACTGTGTATTTGGAGTGTTATCACAGTAGACATAGAAACAACCCATCAGTAATGGCTGCACCCCTAATTCATACATAGATAATGGGATTAGCTTATCACACATGGCAGCATGTCTGACACACACACATACACATGCAATACTGAGATTGCAAAAAGTTGGCAATAATCGCATTTGTTCAGACCGTTTCTACAACTAAAAATCTTTTACAGTTTTCATCCTAGCTTGGATGTGTGGGTAGTGTAATGGATAGCAGCTCAGAATGAGAAATTGGAGAGCCAAGTTCAAATTCCAGTCGAGTTCATTACATTTACTTACACACAAATACTTTTAGGAAAAGTATGAATCCATTCCCTCTCTGGAAAAATCATTGTTATTCTACAAAAAAAAAATTGTTAATGGAATATTCACTTGCAAAAAAAGAACTATTCTTATAATCTAAAATACATTTCAACTTTAAATAACTTGACCATAAACTTTGATATGGTTAAATTGGCAGCTGATTTAAAGATGACCTACAATCTGTTGTTAACTGGAGCAAGAAATTACCTTCCATCAGCATGGCTGATGCTAACCTCCAGGAGAGTGAGTCATTGAGTCTTCTTGGGTTAACATTTTTCCACTGACATGAAATGGAATTATTATATTGAATAAATTGTGAGCTCTGTTGCTAGGAATGTTGGTTCGCCATGTCATGCTAGATAATCTTTCTCACCAGAATCTGTCTTACACATTTATATGTCCACTATTCATCTTTGCATAGAATACTGCTGTCATATTTGTGCTGGCACTTCAGCTACATATTTAGAGATTCTTGATTAAATACAAAAAAGAATCTGCAATGTTATCAGTCCTGAAGTGGCATCTCAGTTTCAGTTACTTTCCTACTGCTGTAATTTAGCTCCCTTGTGCCTTTTTTATAAATATTTTCATAGAAATTGTTCAGATGAGCTTTCTTTTTTGGTACCTTGACTTTACAAATTTAAGTGATTGGTAGCTAGGTCTCATCATTTTGGTGTTGAAATGGCAAAATATAACTATAAGTTCTATGCTAACAGCTTCTTCTCTCACAGTTTTCACTTATGGAACTCTCTACAGGCTTACATTCCTGTTTTTATTTTTTCTCCCTTTAATAATTTTTTTCTTTTTCTTGTATTCTTTCACACTCAGTAACCCCATACATTATTTATTGCATTGCTTTGGGTGAAATGACTAAATAAACATACAGATGATTGATAGGCTGTAAAAAAATTAAATCAGTCGATCAATTATCCTAGTTTGAAAGAAACAATACTAATATTTCAGTAAAATTTTCAGTTTTTGGATATATTTTCAATGATTGTGTTTTCAACAAAATAAAAACTGTACACTAACATTATTGTGTTGATATTTTGTACTAAAATTTCTATAGATACACCAGCACACATTTTAAGTTTTCTATATGCATTCTACATTGATTAGATGTCATATGTCAACACAAGACCATCAAGCAACATTGATAAATCAGTGGAAGTGAAAAGAAGTCAACATTGTACATCTGGATATTTTTATTTCAGTTTTCTTAGCATATGAGCAGTTTCTACAAAAATTAAAAGAACTTATTGTTTAATCCTCTTTTAATATGATAATCTTTTAGAAGATAATCCCATTATCCCAATTGCAATACTTATACAGTGAACAGATTTATTTAAAAATAAAACTGAAAGAAAAAAGCAAAACAAATATCTATTGGCAATGCATCCAAAAATTTCAATATATGCTTTTGTATAGTCACTCCTCACTTAATGATTTAAATGTTTAATAATTACTCAGACTTACAAGCAGCTATAAAATCTCATAAAATAAAAAAATAACTCTCACCAATCAGTATTTTATGTTGTATAAACACTTTTCATGTACCACTCCAGTAAGTACCTGATTCTTAATGCTATCCTCTATTTTTACAAGAGTCAGATCAGGCCAAAAATGGACTACTGCTGCCACATATAGGCAGGGGATGTCCAATCCTAACTTTCCAGTCATTAGTCTAAAAGCACCTATGTGGCCTTGTGAGTGATGAATAATTTTCCAATTTCCAACCCCTTTCTCCCAGACAAAACATTGTAAGTCCCTTGTTGATCTATTGCTATTTCCATGGAAAGAGGAACTACATTTCTTAGTTCCACCAGTTCTAACCTATACGGCTAAGGACCACCATGCCATGCACATTATAGGGAATCACCCTCTTTTCCTTCATATTCCATTAGTGAGATGTAAGTTACATTCAAGCAGCTCCTCACCACAAACACTACTTTCTGGATATGACTTCCTAAAGTATTCTTCCTTGATCACTACAATCACAACTTATTCAAGTCTAGGGTTAACCATTATCTTCCCCACATATCCTCATAAACTGTGCCCCTTCCCTCTTACTCTGTAACCCTCTACCCTGAATGGCACTTGGGTCTTGTATAGGGTGAACATTATTGTAAAAAAAATTTTAATAAATAGGTTTCTCTTTTAATTATAACTACATTCTATCTATTGCTATACTGCAAGATTCTTGTAATACAACCATGAAAAAAAGCTAAATTTTCTTACTTACGTTTTCTGGCCATTTGGTAAAAGTCATAGCGCATACCTCGATAATACATGTTGTCATCAATAACAATAACTTGAGAATTAAAGTCCTCAAGTTGGTTCTTTTTGTCATTGTGAAATGATTTTAGGACCTTCTGAAAATTTAGCCATAATTCTTTGCTAACTTTTTCTGGTCTTCCTTCAGTTACTTCTGGCAAAGAACTCAGTAAATAATCTATACAATCAAGAATGTCTTCTCTGTATTTTTTCCAAGTTGAATCTCCCTGAAATTAAAGTTGATAAAATTATTTGAAAATTTAATTCATTAGGCTCTGTATTCTAACCTCATTTTATAATATACAAAAAACTAGAAAATGACTATTAACCATTTAAGCTGTGTGACATAAATTGTGTGTGTGTGTGTGTGTTTGTAGAATGTATAATAGTATCAGAAACAAAAGTGAAGATGATGAGACAAAAGGGAAAATTTTTATTAAAGATTTGCTTCACTGGAGGAACATATGCACTCCTTGGTTTCTTAAGCCAAAGAGAGTATGCACACACACACACACACATGCATGTACACTACAGTTCAAAATTTAAGGCCAACGCTTGGTAATTTTTTAAATTAGCCCCAAAAGTAGTTGTTTTGTACTTTAAATAAGAGAAAATTATTATACATGGTTAAAAAAAGTGAGACATGATTTTTGTTAGTAACTTTTTTTTAAAAAAAAAAGCATTTCATGATTAAATTTTGCTCTTGTGAAAATATCCTCCTTCAGCCTTGATTACTGCAGCACAAATTTTTGGCATTTGTTGCAAGAATTTCTCAAAGTATAAGTTTGATAATTGATTCCATTCTTTTTTTCAATGACTCTAAGAGCTCTTTTTCATTTTTTTTTTTTCACTCTTCTATCAAGTTCATTCCATGCTAATTCTGAGGGTGGCTTCAAACTTTTGAACTGTAGTGTGCATATATAGGAGAAGATGATATATAAATTTTTATATCTCAGAACAAAGTAAGGAAAATTAATGACAAAATGGAAAAAACTTTTTGTATGACATGTTTCATCCTTTAGGATTTCTGTTGATGTAACTAAACATGCATATGAAGGGGAGTGGGGAATATAAAAACGCAAACACTGGTTATAATCATGCATAGATGGGAAATAGGAAATGCTGAAAATATTTGGAAATTTTAAACTTTTAAATTAAAATTATTTTTTTTAGAGATGTTTTGGGTATGTAGTCTAAACAATTTAATTTAGTTTATTTTTATTTTTGTTTATATTTTTATCACTTTTGTTATTAAATATCCCACATTGTGATAATAGATCTGCCAAGAAAGGTGAAATGTTGTAAAAATCTGAACATACATTTACTAAGGATGATTTAAAGATTAAAGCACTTTCTATACATCTTATTAAATTGCTTTCTCTTTTAATTAAAGTAGCATTTTTTAAATTGAAATTATTACAGTGAGCAACTAATGTACTGAGTGTGCTCTTTTGTAAAAGATCCATTTTGTTTTCATATATTTTATGTAAATTTTTGGAGTTTGTCCTATGTATTCCTTGTGGCAATTATTACAGGTGACGGAGTAAATTCCTCTTTCAAGTTTTAGCTTACTATTATTTTGTTTTGCATTAATTACCATATATTTCCACAGATAAGGTGACCTTTAGATAAGACAAGGTAAAAAAATATAGCAGATTTTCATGAATTTATCCTATACCTGTAGTATAAAATGACTGCTTATTGATTATATTAAGATGATATTATTGGGAATGTTATTTACTATAACCTTAGAAAAATAAAATAAACAAAATAACAAAACCAATTCTATATCATGTTTTTCCTACACACGTCCCCTATACTGGGGGCTTACTTACTATGCTTGATTTAGCAGATTTAGCAGTAACAGCAGTGAAAAAAATCAGAAGGGTACAACTGCTGAGCAAGTCCCTATTCAACCTCTTTTCCATTTTTCTTTTCAGCAGCCACTACATTCAAGGCCCACTCTTTCCCAATTTTCAATTTCAGCAGTCTCTACCTTCAAGCCCAGCTCAAAGGGCTATACACAACCCTTTCTGTAGAAGATGAGGCCCATCCTAGCAGCTTCTCAAATTTCTCATTCCACCAGTGAAGAAATCTCCCTTTGAGACACCTACCCAAAGGAAAACTAAACACAACCCTTGCTGCAGAAGACAAAAGCCTGTCCTAGAAGTTTCACATTCAGATTTCTCATTCCTCCCACTGGAACTAACAGAGAAATCACTCTCAACAAAACATCTGCTCAAGAACTTTGTTAACTGGGAAACCCCACTTTTTTCCAGCAAAATACTACTATTTTGCACACTCTTTCAACCAGTAATAAAAGCTGTTAAACAGTTACTTTGAGCCTTGAGTTTTGTTCATTCTACTCTCACTGCCAAGTACAAACACACACACAAACAGGAAAAATTTCTCACAAATTTTTAAAAATTGTTGCTAATTTTTCTGAAAATATTAGTGAAGCTGATGAATTGTGTTCTTTGAGATGGTTGGCAAAACATTGGCTAATTGATAATCAATTCAAATATTTTTAATAATCTTGTGAATATAAAATCAATCTTGTAAATAATCTAACACTTAAATAGTTTGTAACATTTTTGTTCTTATTAAAATTCTAAACATGGAATTTAAAACAATAAATATTGCCAAAGGATTGGGAGTTCAATCTCTGAGCCAGGCAGTGTGCACTTGAACTCAGTAGAAATGGGTGAATAATAACTTAGCAGTACTAAAAATAAGAACTAGACAATATCCTTAGATATGGGAAGTGGAACAAGAACAGTCTACCTGTGTAGATTATATAAAAGGTTCAGTTTAGAATTTCCTGTAGGTTACTAAGGTTGATATGCACCTGAGGAAGGCTGGAGAGCACAACAGCCAAAACATTGTGATAACAACAAAGATGAGGACAATAATCTGAATATAAATAGTATAAATAATGATAACTCCTCATCCCTGAAATCTAAACAGAAATTGCCAAGAGAGTTGGGGAAGTATACAGTAAGAATAGTGTCAAGAAAAAAAAACATTCTTTTGACACCCCCTGTTTTTTGCAGGTACATAGATTAAACATTGTACAACAGTTATTGTCTGGATAGCAGTTTCAATAAATTCAAGACCTTGAAAATTGTTCAAGGAATTCATCAATTCAAAACCAGAATGATTTGACTACAATGAAATTCATAATTGAAACCATGGAAAATGCTTTCAAGACTGAAATGGTGCTACAAATTTATATGAATAAAAGGTTTTATTGTGAACTTTATATCAGTTCTCAATCCAATCCAGTTTCCAAAATCCAAACAAACAATTTTTTTTTCACTTCTTGGTCAGATAAAGGACTTTTCAGCACCCCCTCATATATCTACATGCATAATCAGTATCATGGCTTAAAAAAATTTAAGAAATTCTTATTTGAATAAATTTTATTTCAATTACTGAGATTAATAAAAAATGTTTTTAAAAATGGTGTGTCTACAGAAATTCACCTCTAGAAATATCTTTTTTTTTTTTTTTTTTTCAAAATCTATTTTCATATTGTATCAAGCTTTTCAGATGATTAATATACATTTTTTTTTCCTGAATTTTTCACATTTTTAAGATGAAGGTTAGTTTTCTATGTAAATTCATTATAAATTCATCCCTCTAAGCAAGTCAAAAAATAAAATAAAATAAATGTAAGTAAGGAAAAGTTGAATGTATGTTGGTGTAATAAATAGCAACTCAAAATGAGAAACTAGAGAGCCAAGTATAAATTCCAGTCAAATTCGACATTCATTTATGCATGAATACCCTTGGGAAACTTATCTCTTCTTCCCCCAGGCTATGGGTAAATGAAAGGACAGACTGGGTTCTATAGACTCGTTTAGTAGCCAGTCTTATAGAAGGAAAACTCTCAATTCAAAAAATCCTGGAAAGGGTTGAGCTACATCAGGCTATCTTGTTCAAGACATACCACTGCAGCTAGGACAGTGTATATGGTGTCCCCATGACCCAAATGGGTTACAGGACTCATGATTGTTAAGTACAGTAAATAATTCTAATAAAACAAAAAGGAAATTAAGAATATACTTTAAATTCCTTATTTCAAGGCTGCTTGGAAATTTTCAATATAAGCATTATTTCAACACAAGGAAAAGTAAAAATATGCTTTAAATAAAATATTAATGTTATTTTAACTTGAAAGTTTGTATGCAAGAATATTCTTTATGCGATAAAAGCTCCTTTTTTTTTTTTTTGGCTTGCATATGTGGATCAAATTATAATTATTTTACATTCTGAAGTGAATTACCCTCTTAAAATTTGGAAAATTTAAAAAAAATGGATATTCATGATCTGGAGTGTTTAATCGATAATGGTATGAAAAAAATTTGAAAAAGTGATTATTTTGTGGAGAGGTGAATTTCTGTAAAAATGCCAAAAATAAAAAAATTATTTTCACAAAGGAAAAATGTTTTTTGTTTTACCTCTGCAGACAATTTTCTATTGTCAGTAAGAAACTCTTTTAGGTTATCAGGCATCAAGTCATCATAAGAGAGAACCACAATGTGAAACTTGGAGATTAATTCAGATGTTTTCAATTTTTGTGCCAATGTTGATTTTCCACTGGCTGGCAGGCCACATAAAACCAAGAAACAGTGCACCATTTTTCCATTTGCTCTTTTTCCTGCAGTTAACATATATACAAAACAGCAAATAAGATAGAACAAAACACATTGACAAGAACTCTTCTGTGTGAGTACATACAAAAAAGTTTATTGAGATTTTTAATAACTTCTTGTTTGTATAAAATATAAACAGGAAACAAAATGCAAATGAGAGTAAATTTATTAAAAATATGTCATATTTAGTTACAAGAAAATTAACCTTTATTATATCTGCCATCTTCAATAGTCTCTTGAAAGTACAGTAAACACATTTTACCAGTGTTTATTTTTCTTTTGATTTATAAAACTTATCACATTTAACTTAATAAGACATTTTAGATTAGAGAGAAAAGCTTAAGAAAAAATTTAATTTGTATAGATGGATGTAACCACTTTATGCCTTATAAAAATCCCCAGGCACCACCTCACTGTTGAACACAAAAATTGTCATCGACATACCAAAAATTATACTTTTTTTTAAGCATTTCACCCCAAACAAGGCAGAGTGTCACTAGTATGCAAAGGGCTACAAAGAGTGAAAGTAAGGGAAAAGACTGGGTATGATTGGGGGGGGGGGGTAAGGAAAGAATAAAAAGAAGAACAGAGAAAGATAAAAAGAAGAATGGGGATCAAGGCATCAGAAGATGTCAGTTAACATTACACTTAAATTTTTGAAGATTATAGTTATCAGGAAAGCAAGTAAGAGGAAGGGAGTTCTACTGTCAAGAAGTGCAAGAAAAGAAGCTGTTGGAGTAGAAGAGGCAGTTACATTTAACTGTTTTGATAGTAAAAGGGTGGGACAGAGATGCCAATCTAGTAGCACACTTAAATTCAAGCAGTCAGGACACCAGTGAAAATAGCTCATTAGAGTAGATGCTATGAAAATATTTATAGAAAAGACAGAAGGAAGCCACATTACATCGGTGAGAAAGTGACTGGAGTCAAGACCCCAAGTCAGGACTGATCACATTGCATATTTGTCTTTGGGTTTTGTCGAGAATCTCAAGATGAACAGTGGGGGCACCAGGCCAATAATCACAACAGTATTACGTGCATGGACGAATGGTAGATTTATAGATGTGAATGATGCACTCAAACAAGGAAAACCTTTTGGCGCAACATAGAGAACCAACTTTCCTTGTGGTAGATGCAACTATTGATTCAGTGTAGTTGTTACACCTCAGGTCAGTAGAAAAAGTGAGGCCAAGAAGGCACAGTGTGGCACTCTCATGGAGTTGAGCATCAACCACGCTGATAGGAGACAGGGACATTTTAGATGCATTAATACATAGAAGTAAATCTTTTGCTTCAAATCTAACAAAGATAGGGCCCAATGGAACTCCCATGGAAACCCCATCAATTTGTCTATGCATCATTTTGTCAAAACTGATTTCAAGAGACATGGTAGAAAATTTCAAGACTTGCTTGTATTAAAAGACTTAATTCTTATTTTCAGTATATCAGTGATGTTTTACATATGTTCAACAGTGAGGTGAAGTTTGGGTTTTCATAAAACTTTAAATAAATTAATATTTTAGCATATACATATTTTGCTTTTTATTGGATATATCAAACAAACTCTCTACTGAACAAAGTGATTATATATATATATATATATATATATATATATATATGTTTAAAATTAGCTATATTTATTGTTATAGAGAGTTCATTATTAGACATAGAGCATTTATATATAGAGACAGTATGAACATAAGAATCAACACTGCATGGGGACTGTCATTTTCTTACCTCAAGGGATCTTTAGATTTATTGAAGATTATTTGAGCCATGATGGCTACAATGCAGTGTTGAGTCTTTTGTACAAACTGTCTTTATACATAGTTAATAAAAAAAAGTTCAAAAGACTTATCTATCTGACTTCAAGTTTCACAGATACACATCAGGATCAGATAAAGCTATTGAATTTATTTACAGGTATCATATTTATATAAGCTACATAAAGAAACACTAATTATTGATACCAAACAAATTTCAAAATTGTTTTATAACATAAAATGTTCTTACAAGACAATATTTAAATGTCAAAAAATATTATAACATGTCAACATTTAAACATAAATTGTTCCATTTTTTTATTTTCACCATTAAAACATTTACTGATTTAAATATTGATTTTTATTTATTTATTTCATTTGTTTTTTATTTTTATTTTATTTATTAATTCTTTTATTTTATATTTTATAAAAAAACTAAACAAATTTCAAACCGGAACTATATGTTTTGGGTCTGTTAGGTGTTAATGATCTGTTATTATGTATAAAATCATTCTTTTATTTATATATATATATATATATATATATATATATATATATATATATATATATATACAATAAAAATATAGTTTTAAGATATGCTATATTTTCCTGAGAGCTATAATCTCCAACTATTCAAATGTAATGTCAATCGACATCTCCAGTTGCCTTGATCTATCCATTATCCTTCTCCTTATAATTTCCTCTATCACTCCCATCTGATCTTGCTCCAAATCTTCTGTAACCCCTTGCATCCTAGTGGCTTCCCACCTTGCTTGGGGTGAAATGCTTAAAAAAAAAAAAAACCTGCTCAATATCAGAGATAAAGCGTATGAAAATATAAAAGTGAACACTGAGGTCAACACCAAGTGGCAACAGTCTGTTTTATGCTTGAACACAATATTCAGGCCTGAAGATTACATTCAAACATTAAACAGTCACCATTTGGTGTTGACTTCCGTGTTCACTTTATATATATATATATATATATATATATATATATATATATATATATGTGTGTGTGTCTGTGTGTGTGTGTGTGTGTGTGAATATCCACATTATAGTAATAATAATAATAATAAAACAATTATTTTCTGGAAGTCTGGGATTTAAAGCATTGCTAGAATAACAATTTTGTAGAATCAACTGAATCAAGTAAATTCCAATTCAATATCCCAACTGGTCTCCCATTCTATACCACTTTATATTTTTACCATCTTTTTTAGTTTTTTTCTCTTGTGCATTAGCTTTCAGCAATCACTGTCTGCTTAGAATTTCAATTTGTTGTTCTTCTGTTTCATATTTACCATTTGATAAATTAATGCTATACAGGTTACCTAACGCTACAGTTTAGGTTTTCTTTAAAATGCTTCACCTTCACTAAGATCAATATAGACCAGCATTAATATTTAACACTAACTGTAATATATGGTTCTATTTTAGAAATAGCAAGTGTGAAATGTAAGTAAAATAAGCTAAAAATCTCACAAAATTTTTAATTTTACCTATAACATTACTGTTCATTAAAGCTAGTCACGGGAAATTCAAATGCTTTTCCTATTTTATCTCAACTAAAACTTATATAAAACCAATTATTAGTTTCCAGAATATCTACTGTTGATGTGTTCACTGACTAATTTGTTCCTGAGATGCTTATTTTACCATTTCTTCATATTTCTAATATTTCATCTATTTAACACCTAGATATTGGACTGACTTCTTTAGATCTTTTGTTAGAGAATAGAAATCCATTTGAACATAATTTTCTTCTTAGCAATTGAGGCATTATCACAATAATAATTTTACTGGTTAAAAGTCACTAGAACTCAACTAAGTGTCTTGAGAGAAAATTGGGTCTCAAACTCACACCTGACCTCAAGTGGAACACTTATATATGATCCATCACTAAAGATGCAGGTAAAATGATCAGTTCCCTGTACTGCTCCAGTAAGTACCTGACTCCTCAATGCTATCCTCTACCTTTACAAGAGCTAGATCAAGTCAAAAATGGAGTACTGTTGCCATGTTTGGGCAGAAGCTACTCAGTCTTCACTTTCCAGTCTTGATAGAGTTCAAAAGTGTCTCTGAATCCTTTTTAGAGAAGAATTATTTTCCACCCTCCAGCCTCATGATGTGGTGAGTCTCTCACTGCTCTGTTGTTACTTCCATGGAAAGTGTGCTCAGATAAACTACATTCCTTGGTTCTGCCAGGCCTAATCTTCATATCTAGGACCTGACATGTCACTTACATAGTATCAAACCACCCACACCAGATCAGGGCCAATAATATTGCTGATTCTTCTTTAGATTTTATCAAGGAGCTCTAGATAGATAGTAGGAGCACCAGACCATACATGTAAACAATATTCTAAGCATGGACAAATGGTCGACTTATAGATATGTAAGAATTGAGTTGTTTTACAGGCATTGTCATTTCAAAATCAAAAAGTCAAACACATTTATACTGAATAAAAAAAATGGCAGCTTTTATTGAATTTTGAATTGTGATCTTTATTTAATCTACAAGGGTGACCTCATTCCACTGTGCCTGCCTAGGGATATCTCATCTTGTTTTTATTTAGTACTGCCCAATTATTGCTTGCTCTGTTTTCCACTGAAACTAAGTCTGTACTACCCAGAGCAGGGATTGAACTCAGAATTACTATACAACCAAATTCATGAACCAGTGCTTTAATCCACTAGGCTACTTTCCCATGCAAGCAATAACTGAGCAACCTAGAAAAGAACAAGATGAGGTATTCCTAGACTTGGATAGAGAAACAAAATCAATGTAAATTAAATAAAGGGTACATTTTAAAAGTTCAAAAATCAACAGGCAGACAAATGAAAACAACCACAAGACACAATGGCTGAAATGATGTGATAATAACAACAAAGATGAGGACATTAGTCTGAATATAAATAATGGTAACTCCTCATTCCAAAGATTCAGACACAAAAAGAAATGGAAAGTTTCTGACAGGAATAATAAAATAACAATTACATTTGCCGTTAATAGACTATAAAAACAAATTCTCATTTTTAGCTTAACATTCATTAGTCATAACCAATTAATTACTTTCATTCATTTTCTTTAACTTTTTTTATTGTGAATTATTAATGTGGTATTTTCAATGGTAGCTAATTGGTTAGAACTGGTTTTAACAATATTTTTTATTTAGTTTTCTTTTCTCTTATTTGACAGAAAATGACTGTGCATTTAAAGATACTGAGCTTTAATTCTAGATGACAGGTTATAAAATCTGCTCAGTCAATGAATGCCAAATGTTTCCTTATAAGGAAATGGTTAATATTAACATTACCATATAAAATGTTTTATGAATTCATAAAATATAAAAATATATTTATTTTTGTTGGCATGGCATAGAGAGATGGTGAAATAATTTTAACCTAAGGAATATGAGAAAGAAATTTTGTTGGTATCTGCAAGGATACTGAGAAGTGTGATGGGGATTTGATGTCACCTTTTGATGTCTCAATAACCTATTTATAAAATAGCAAAAACATTGTTGCGATACTTTTAATGTAAATGACTGTTTCATAAAAATCCAGTCAGAACCTAACAGTTTATCTTTTCTCTGACCTACTTCAGGTGGTTGAATGGGGGAAGGACTGGCATGTAAAATTCAATACCAAGACTAAACTAGTCACATTCCACCACTACCACCACCATGCAAATCCTGAATGTTCACCTATCATGATGAATGAGCCTTCTCTCAATGAAGTTTCTTGCCTTGACCATCTATTGAGAATCAATCTCTGCCCAGACTTTAAGTGAAACTCTGATATATGATCTATATCTAAAGATACTGGAAAATGGTTGGTTCATTGTACCACTCCAATAAGTATCTAATTCCTCCTGCTATACTCTATCTTTACAAAAGCCAGATCAGACGAAAAATGGAGTATTGCTGTTATATCTGGGCCGAAGCTGCCTCACTTGCCTGTCAAGGACACATAAACCCTTTTGAACTCGATAGGGTTTATGTGTCCTTGTGGGTGATGGATTATTTTCCACTCTACAACCCCTTTCCCACAGACAAAACATTGTGAGCCTCTCATTAATCTATCCGTATTTCCATGTGTTCTGAAAAGATACATCTTTTGGTCCCACCATTCCTGACTTTTGCAGCTGGGACCCACCAAGCCACATACACAAGGATGACTCATCCTCATTCCCTTAGTATTCCATTAATAAGAAGTAAGTTTCACTCGGACAGTTTATTTTCAAGAACTGCTTTTTTTATGGCACAGACTCCCAGCAGGATGTTTTCCCAATCACTACAATCTTCAAGCCTATGGTTAACTGTTATCTTTCTTGCATAACCCCATGAATTTTGCTTCTTGCTTTTTCTTACACTCATATACCCTCTACTTTGAGTGGCTCTTAGGCCTTGTATTGGGTAAACAGTAGTATAAAAAAAAATTATTTTGTTGATTTGATGCTAAAAGGGCATAAGTTGAGTTTTTGTGAAATGGCCAAAAAAAAAATTGAGGCAGGCCTAACTCAATATATGCCTGTTTTGTATAATATGACTTTTTCAAATTGCAAAAAAAAAAAAAAAAAAAAAAAAACATGCAAAAAGGCATATATCAACTTATACCCTGTTAGAAACATACTGACAATTTTGATTCAACAATAAAATATTGAATTATAAACAAATTCACTTGCATGCTAATACCCTTAGGAAAGGTATGAATCCTCTTCTTCTCCCCCCAGCTATGGGTAAATAGCAGGACAGACCCTGTTCTATAGCTTTGGATGGCAACTGTTCTACCAGAGAAAGAAATGGCAACCTACTGTAGGAAAAAAATATGCCTCGTCAGTCATATATTGAAAGATACATGATCACTTATCATGCATGGCACATAATTGACTGACCGTGATACAGACCATATGCATTGCACTATTTAATACTATAAAAACCTTCCTCCTGGGGAAAGGCAGCTGATTTGACTTTCAGTAAGAAATAGACTTTTTGGTGTATTGACTTTTATTTATTTATTTCATTTGTTTTTTTTTACAGATGATGTTGTGACTATGTCAAAGGTAGAACTATGTCAAAATAATAGCAAGCAAGCTCACTCCTCCATCAACATTTCACTTTCTTTCTTTTTATGTGCGATGTCCTTTCAGCACATAAGTGATTATGGCTCTCCACCTCCCTCTATCCCTTGCAGCTCTCAACAAGTTCCTTCCTTCTGCTACCTCCCCCAGTCGACATTCTGTTATCCACTTGCTTAAGTCTGCCAGGTATGTCACGTGTTGTTTTCCCTTGTCTCTCTTTCTCTCTATTCAACCTGTGAGTATCAGATTCTCCAGGCTCTACTTCCTCATTATGTGTCCCAGAAACTTCAGCTATCCCTTCCTGATATTAAGTATAAACCTCCTCCTTGGTTCCAACCTCTTTAAGATCTCATTGTTGCTCATACGCTTGGTCCATGATATCCTTAGTATCCTTCTGTAGATCCACCTCGAGTCTCTTCTTCATCTTTGAGGAAATCATCCAACATTCGCTGCCATAAAGAAGGACAGACTAGTCTGATTATAATCAAACATGAATGTCACTGATTTCTGATCAGTTTATTAAAGTGGTCCAGTTAAGTAGCATTTTCACATGTGCACAGTCGCCATTATAGCAAATGCATCTTTTTCTATTGTCAAGTGATTTTGTTCATTAGCATTTAATGTCCTTGAAAAGAAAGTGTACCAGACTGATTTAAGATGATAATGACAGTGTGATCAGATACATCTCGACAACAACAAAGGAAACTGATTCATCAATAAAATGCACTTCAGTTTATTCTATCTCAGCTTTCAAACATTTGAATGCCTTTTTTGCTATCTTGTATCATAGAAACTTTATATAAGAGGAGAATAAGTGCATCATGCCCATTGTACAACATAGTGAATCCATTATTTATATTCGAACTATTGCTCTTATCTTTGTTGTTGTAATCATAATGTTTCATCTGCCATGCCCTCTAGCCTTCCTCAGGTGTAATTGCAGCATTAATCAGCAGGCAGGTTAGGTTTAAGGCTCCAAGTTTGCTACAACAAATTGGCCTAATGGATTAAAATGTTGGTTTAAGAATTTTGTGATATAGTGATTGTGAGTTCAATCCCTGGTTCGGGCAGTGTGTAACAGGTGAGCAATAACTTAACAGTACTAAAAATGGAAACTGGTGAGCAATGACTTAGCAGTACTAAAAATAAGAACTAGATTATATCCCTAGACATGGGCAGTGGGACAAGAACAGTTTATCTCTTTATATTAAGTAAAGGGTTCAGTTCAGAAATCCCTGTAGATTAGTATACACCTGAAGAAGGCTGGAAGTCACAATGGCTGAAAGGTTGTAATAATGACAATAAAGATGAGGACAATACTCTGAATATAAAAAAATGTAAATAATGATAACTCCTCATCCCAGAAATTCAGACAGAAATAATTCATATTCTATGTTTACACAGCCTTGTAGATGATGAATTATTTTTCCACCCTACAGCCCCTTTCCCATAGATGCAACATCATAAGCCTATTGGGACTATCACGATTTCAAAGGAAAATGTTATTAGAGCAACATTCCCTAGTTTCACCAGTTCAGACATTTACAGCTGTCCCACTGTGTCATATACACAAGAATGAACTATCCTCATTCCATTCATATTCCATTAGTAAGAAAGAAGTTCCATTCGAAGAGATTCTTCCCTAGACCCACTGCTTTGTGGAATAGATTCCTAAGAGAATGCTTCCCTGACTACTACAATCTTAACCTCTTCAAATCAACCATTGTCTATCCTACATATCCCCATAATCTACAATTCTTACACCCATAAAACTGTCCCATACCTTGATTGTTTTTTGGGCCTGTGGAGTTATCCTACTCACTTTCCTATAAAAACACTGCTAGGGGACACTCACTAAGCCTATAAATATGCAGTGACATTCTCTATCATCCTCTTTTTTCGATTTCACTCAGGTGTTAAATAATAGTTTAGCAGACTATTATTTTTAGAGGGAATTGTATCTCAGCTGTGACTTCCAGAAGTCGACATTCATGGTCAGATGCAAGTCAAAATAAGGAAGTCAATTTTGATTGGCTGAGCTAGTGTGGGAATGATAGATAGGAGAAAGGTTTTAGAGAGGTGAGTCTTGACCGTCAAGCAATGTTAGATGTGTTTTCTTTTGTACCTGAAACAGCTCCCTACTGGATAGATAGAACATGTTGACATGAATGTTAATAAGATAGTTAAGTTAAAATTCTCCATGTTGATGTCATTCATTGCTGTCCAAAAACAACTAGCAATCACCGGTCAAGAGAGGACAGGATGGGAACGCCCCCACCAAGGGTCTATACAACACAGGGACAGTAAGATGTAGGTCAAATGAGGAAAATGTTTTCCTCACTGAGGAACGTACACCTACACACACACACACATGTATGCACTTTTCACTTCTTTTTTTTTCTATGACTTTCTCCTACACCAAACTTCATACACATAAACAATTTGGTTAGTTTAAATGTTTTCTTTATTCATTTTCATTGTTTGGTAACATGCAACAATATTCTATGGTCTATATATACCTTTGTTTTGTTAATACATACTTATCATTTGTTTATATATATAGTTTTGTTGTCACTTTGTATTTTATTACTTGAAGTCACATTCTGAGTCTGCCATTTTTGTTGTGGGATAAACATACCAGGAGACACGTGTTTTCCACCTAAACATTCGACCAGCATACTCCTACAACAGGCCTTGTATTGAATGAATAATAGTATAAATAAAAAAAAGCTTTTTCAGAGTCTTTCAGGATCAGGTTTAATTTTACTCAGAAATAGTATAAGCCAGAAAGTCCATGGGAGCCAGAGAGAATATACACTTATTGTGATTGTAGATCAAGTTAAAGCTCAACAGCCTGAGGTTAATGTCATGCTCTTCTTTACTTTTCCCACAAACAATGATGTTATCCAGGTAAGTAAACATGTGAGAGAGTTGTCAATGGTGAATTTGACTGTAGTGTACTGAAAGCAAGTAACTCTATTGGTTACTCTAAATAGAATACAACTGAATTGGTATAGCTGACCTCAAAAGTAGTGTAAGGTTCCTCTTTATCAAGTATTGGGACTTGACTTGATGGCAGGCAGACTTCAAATCAATTCTACCAAAGAATCAATATTTTGCCATACTGTTCACTAGTTCATCAATCTTTGGTAGGTAGTAAGCAACTAACAGTGTGAAATTATGCACATTCTGAGAATAATTGACTACCATTCTTATACTGTTCATTAGTGATCATGACACTTGAAATAAAATGATTATCTGGAAAATTATGTTTTCTTGACTTAGCTGTTAGTGGGCTAGTCATTGGTATGGTTGACCACTCATACCTCAGTATGCCTGTCTGTTAGGGTGGCTAGCTAATCCCTGTTGCAGACGCCCTACTCAGGCACATTTGTGTTTGTTAAACTCCCGCAAAACCCACTTGTGGTTCATACTGCAACTATGCTGATCAGACCTTATAGTTTCTTGGAGAGAGTATATAATCTGGCATGATCACAAGATTGGACAAGGTTAGTATACTCAAGCTCTCGATTAGGATGACTTGTGAATTTGTGTTAGCATGCACAGAGTGACAAATTGTTAACAGCTTTTTAATAGTTCTTTCTACCCAATTTGACTCAAAAGGGTTGGATCAATCTGTGGTATGGTTTTTCAAGTACTGCAATTGTGTCCTCCCCAAGCCAGTATTGTCAAGAAGTAACCAAATTGACTCTGATGAGATTGAAACCTACATCTTATGGTTGGAGCACTAACATTCTTATCACTTGGCCAAAATCATTGGTAAGATTAGCAAAATATCATTGTAGGGACACAGGAAAGCTAGAAAATCCACAAACATTTATGAATAAACTCAGGTTTTACTATAATTCATTCAACAAAGAACATGGCAATACACATAACTGCAATCAATGTAACCTTTCAGGAAAAAACAAAGTGCATTGAATTCATAGAAGAAAGCAGCATTATATATATATATATATATATGAGAGAGAAAGAGAAGGCTTACAGCCACATCATGTTGAAACAGCAGTTCCTGTATGATCACCAAAGTTAAACAATGTTGAGTCTGATTAGTACCTAGATGGCTGACTGTTTGGAAATACCAGGTGCTGCAGGCTTGGATGTGCAGGTGGTGTAAGATATAATGGTTCAGAATTGTTAATCAGAGAGACGAATTACAATTCTGGTTGGGTTCGTTATATTCTCTTACATGCAAATACCTTTGAGAAAGGCATAAATCCATTTCTTCTCCCCCAGCTATGAGTTAGTAAGCCTTGTATCACTAAACCATTATTATCTCAAAAAAATCTTACAATCTAAAAATATTTTCTGTCTTTAAATAACCTACAAAGAATTGATAAGCCATAAGTAAAGAATCAATCAAGAGAAAGACAGTGATATTATCTATGATTATTTTATATTCCCACATAAATATTTAACTATTTGTATATTGCATTTTTATGGATATATACATTTATGTACATTCTCTCTACCTTTTCTTTCTCATTTAATTATTTACTATTTTTTATATTTAATTTTTAAAAAAATATTTTTATTTTCCTTTATTTAAAACTTATAATAAAAATAAATAAAGGAAAATAAAAATATTGCAATTGGATATTCTGCATTAATGATCTATTTCTGATCCCCACAAATTTTAAAACTAAAATTCAATATCAAGCAGTGACAAAGGCTGCTGAAGCAACTGAAAATTTTGTGATTCTTTCAAATATTTATTGTACACTTCTTGTTTAGTTGACATGTAAAAGCACAATAAAGTATTTGAAAAAATCACAATATATATATATATATATATATATATATATGATGGACTCTCCCATTGGGTTCAAGGTATAAGAGTCCAGCAGCTCAGATCTTAGAACTCGACAGTCACACTACCCGCAAATATGATCTGATTATAATGGTGAAGGTTTGTGCAGAACCGACCACAATTTTCAGAACTGAATACAAAAAACTGATGCACACAGTGTGCCACAAGGTCTCCAAACAACTCTCTTCAGATTTTGAAGTGATAGTTGTCCTTTTCCTAGACTGGTTGCTACACAAGACTAAAGAATCCAGTCTGCCTTACTATTTAATCCCTAGCTAAGGAGAGATGAAGAGATAAAGTCATACGTTTCTCAGGATTATTTGTGTATAAGTGAATGTAACAAACTCAACTGGAATTTGAACTCGGTTCTCTGATTTTTCATTCCAACCAACCATTCATTTTACCACCCTCACACACACATATATATATATATATATATTTCGATTATTGGTGCAGTTAAATTGAAACTACACCAATAATCGAAATTAAAATAACTGATCAACGTGCAACTTTCGGATAATAAGTGTGACATTTCTGTAATTATTGAACAATATAGTTCATGCCACATTGATGAAAAACCTACCAGTACAAAAGAATTCTCTTATTACTATATTTGTACAAAAACACACAACCTTAAAATTTAAAATTCAAACTCAGCATTGCAAACGCACGTTCCAAAATAATAACACATTTCTCACAGCATTTTTTCGGATTACATCTATATTTTCATTGTCCTCTTATTACCGAGAAGTAAAAAATAAGAACAAATCTATTTCCATACCTGAGGATGTCTTTAGGAACAGACGAAAGCCTGTAAAACTAAAAAAGACCTTATGAAACTGGAATTTAAAAATAGGGATCATATCATCCATATACAGGTTCGAGGTTAGTGTACCTTATTGAAATTGTTTGCGAAGATGTATTCTTGCCATTTAAATCATTAACCTCTATATTTGTTTTTTGTATGAATGATTCATGTAATTATATATATCTATATATATATATATATATATATATCATCTTGTCAGCTGTGATGCTAAAAATTCTGCACTGAATAACCAAATGATGATCAGCATTCATATTTATGATTGTTATTGAAATATTTTGTTAAAGTTTTTAAGTTCAAATATTTAATGATACAATTGGGGAAATTCCATAGGTATTTTCTTAATCAATTCACTCCAAACAAGGTGACAATGACGCTAAGACACAAGGGGCTACTGGGAGTGAAAGAGAATGAAAAGACTTTAGAAAGAGCCAGAAACCAAATTTTAAACAGAAAACAAGGGAAAGACGTCTACTCCTATTCAAAAGACTGTGTGCAAAACAGTTAATTGTCAAACCTGTCTACTCCTATTGATTAAAATAAAATAAAATAAATAGTAAATAAAATTTCATAGTTTAGGTAGAGATGTTAAAAGTATAGAGATGAAGTAGACTTTAGAAGGAAGTAGAAACCCAATCCTAAAAAGGTAAAAAATAATAAACCTCTACTCCTGTTGAACCAGATGATAGATTAATCTACCTCCTCCTATTATACATGTTATTGTTGTCAGACTCACAAGGAACTTATTCAATCATTAACTTAAAAGTTATAAGTCATCAAAAAAATTAAAATATGAAATTTTTATGTGTATCTCTAGTGTATGATTAATGTACTGCCAAACTGATACCAAACAGATTCTGAACGTGCAAAGTAGCTTGTATGCATTTAATTTGTTGTGAAATGTAAATGCTTGTCAGGCAAATAACATCAACCAATTGCCAGGATTAATTAACTATAAGTGTCACATATCTTTAATTTTCTAAATAACCACATGACATCTCATTAATTTGCTAAGTGCAAGATGACTTGTACACTAGAAATTACATATTGTATCTTTGCAGTTTAAGAACAAATACACTAATTTATTTTAATGAGACAGGGAAAAAATTCTATTTCAGTTTTAAATAATGGCTGACCTATTTAGGAATACATGAGTGTTGCTAATAGCAACTCTTTAACATTATAAAAGACAAGATTTCCTCTGGAGAACATTCCCTTTCTTCTACTTTACTGCCCTTTATTCAATTATTATTTTAACTCTAATATTTTCCAATGCACTACCTTCAATAAAAGCAACATGAAGCTGTTTGTGGCTAAATACTGGTTGTGACAAATGTATCATCACAAGTTCCCTTCTAAGTGAATTATTAATAGATCTGCAAGTAGTAAGCCAATTTATTACAGAGTAGCTCAGTGGTTGCCAAACTGCTTTGGGGAATGCACCACCTGTTATGATAGGTATTCACTTTGACAGATGTAGTCTTGTCAAGAAAAGATAACTCTCCTGAAACCTAAGAGGGTTTACAACTTTAGTTGATCTTTGACTTCTATAAACAACCCTGGGAGACATAATCTCTTTCTCAGAGTGTGTCTCTTTATTTTTTTTTTTTATAGATCTAGGTCTTAACTGATTCTCCTCATTTGAATCATCATGATACTTCCAGTTACTTTAATCCACAGATTGTTCATCAAGACTACTGGATACACTCATTCTCTCCTTCCTTTTCTGTTCTTCACTTTCATATCTCTGGTGGTCTTCCTTGATCACTTTCAATACTAGATTCATTTATCCTTTCTTGCATCGTCTTGCATGTTCTTCTTTCCTCTTCCTTTTCCATAACTTCATACTCCCTTGTGGCTCTAAATTGGTCTTCATAAGCCAGTATGTCTTGTCCATTCGTTGTTAACACAGCTGTGTTAAATCCCATTTGCACCACAAAATTTGCCTTTACAGGACTTGAATCCTTGTCCTTTCTGTACCACATACTTTCATTCATTGCAAGTGACACGATAATCGGAACTCTTATTTGTCTTCCCATCAATATGGATAGGCTTTGTCTTCTGGCAACTCTCTTCTGGGGTTGAATATAAATTCTAAATTCTTATGATCAGATTTTAATAGAAATTTCCTTTCCCACACAAAAAATTCTAGCTCTTTCCGTGCTCCACATTATCACCAATTCCCCTTTCTCAATACTCAAAAACTCACCTCTACCGATGTTTGTTTTCTAGATAAGTACATTACAGAGTGATCCTCTTGCAACAATATTGTGGCTATAGCACAGTTACTGGCATCCGTAAATGTCAATTCTTTTGCTGGGTTGAAAATTTTAATGACATGCATTTTTTAATTTCTCAAAATGATCTCCTGTTGTTTTGTGTATTGAAACTTAGTATTCTTCTTCCTTATTTGATTAAATGGCTCCATAAGGTCACTATATCACAGTAGATATCTGTTACAGAAATTGTTTAATCCTAAAAAGGATTCTAACTCTTTTATTTTGGGGTGCAGATATCCTTGATATCTTATTAATGAGTTTATCATCCAGCAATATACCATCTTTGGATATTTGATATCCTAAGTAAAAAATTTTTTCACAATTAAACTTGCATTTATCGTGATTGTCATACCTGTGCTATTTAATTTTCTCAAAACTTGCTCTATTTTACTTTTGAGCTCTTATTTACTGTGTGCACTAGCGGCAATGTTGTCCTGATATATAATTATATTTCTAATCTACTTTAAAACTTTTTCGATGGCTTTTTGGAAAATGTGACTTGATATTTTTATTCCAAATGGCAGACTTAGTAATCCAAAAGGGGTGCTCATTGTGGTGACTTCTTAAAGGGGTGCTCATTGTGGTGACTTCTTAAAGGGGTGCTCATTGTGGTGACTTCTTAAAGGGGTGCTCATTGTGGTGACTTCTTAAAGGGGTGCTCATTGTGGTGACTTCTTAAAGGGGTGCTCATTGTGGTGACTTCTTAAAACTTACTATGAATTTTTATCTGATTATATGCTGACTTAAGGTCAACTTTAGCAAAGTATTTCATACGAGCAAACTCATGGCATGATGTTTCAATGTTTGGCTACAGGAATGAATCTGAAGAGATCCGGTGATTTACGCCCACCTTATAATCACAACAAATTCTTAAATCTCCATTGAGCTTGTATATCGTCACAATGGGTGAAGCATAATTAGCAACTACCAAGGGTAGCATGTGAACAGGAACTTTTTGGGCTTGAAAATACATGGGTTGACTGCTTTCTTTAAGCTGAATATAATCACCTTGTATCCCCTTAATAATCCAATATCTGGTCCTACTGACTTCATAGAATTTACCAGCTTCAATGTATCCAGTCTTAACACATCAATTCCTAAAAGATTGTGGTTTTTGATGTTTTCCATCACTATGATGGATATTATCCCAATTCTATTTTTTGTCTCAAAAGAGCCTTTAAACCATCCTAAAATTTTGATGATTGGTCTATTGAACTGTTTCAATTGGTGATTACTTTTTTTAACTTTGGTCTATCCATTCTTTCTCAAAAATTCCTCAGAATCAATGTAACATCACTTGCAGTATCCACGTGCGTGAGTAAAGTTACTCTGTTCAACGTCACCATTTCCCTACTTTTATCCTGTGCTGTTATCACAAATACTTCTGTACTTTCAATCGGAGAATCTATATTTTCCAATTTTTCACTCACTTTTCATATGTGCATACCATCTTAAAACACCATTTCTCAAAGGCCGGATACTTATTTTTGCTCTTATTGCAATATCTGCATATGATTTTTGCTCTTTTCCTTATTGCAATATCTGCATATAACTAAGTTTTTGGAAGCACTGTAAGTCTTCATGCTGCCTTCAGAGGCATTACATTTTTGAATCAATTCCAATTGTTGTAAAAATTCCACACACACTTCCAGATTCATATTATGAGTTTGAAGCTGCTCTTCAATTATACACTTGTATGAGATATTAAATATATCAGTCAATCTTAGCACAATTAGCTTGTCTTCAATAGACATTTGTTCTGAACATATTCTTTCAAACAACATCTTGACGCTTTCAATCACTGTATATATTGCATAATAGTTTCATCTGATGTCTGTCTACTTTTGAGAAATTTAGTTCTTTCTGCTATGACCAGTCTTTTTTTTGGTCATATATCTGCTTTTATGATGGCAGCAATTTCTTCATACACTAAATCTTCCAACACTTTGTGATAGGTCATGGCAGAGATTTTTTTATGACCTCACACCTGGCTGAGACCAATAACAAATCCATAAGTTCATTTCTCCTCCACTAGCTTTGGTGACTTTTAATTTTGTAACTCTCGTCATCGCTGTCACGGCTGTTTAAAAGCCTTGTTTTTGTCATATAGGAAAATCCAACATGGCACGTAAACAAAATATTCGGCGAAAAATCTCATTTGTCAGTAACATTTTAAACACCTCATAGAATGTAAAGTTCTTAAAGCAAACCTGTACCAAACTGTTTTCTTGAATCCTTGATGACTTGGCTGTCCAAAAATGGCAACATCAAGATGAAATAATGGAAACTGACCATGAAAAACACAATTGTGAAAAACACAGTTATGCGCAACAAGTTTTTGATCAATCAGTAAACTTCTGGACCTTTTCTGGCAATATTATAGGATCCAGATGGCTATTGTTTGCACATGGAATTATTTACTGGTAATTAATCTTCAATTTGGCTGTGGAAAATGTCACTCAGTGGTTAGCATTAAGAAATTATGACCAATTTGCTGAGAAAAATCACTGATTTTTTTTATGAAAAAATATTTATTTTTGCTTCAAAATATCATTCAAACTTCATCCCTTTCTCTTTCATTTGGTGTGAACATCATTGAATAAAAGGAATGGCTAAATGGCCCAGCGATGGGAAATATGAAAGATATGCAGTGGTAAAAAACAATGTTGTCTGCTAAGTTTTGCTGTCAGCATCCAGGTCATGGGGTGTTAAAAACCAAACAAAACACATCAAGCCATTGTTCAGACAGAGGTTATACCAAGCCCTACTAATGTTGACCCTTTTTTTTCAATCTTTGCTCTTATCTGGGAGTGGTGGGTTTTATTACAACTTGTTCTAAACGTTTATTGCTGGCTGGTTGACCTTTGACCAATAGATGTCAAAGTCAATTTGGTTTAATTTTCCTTATCGCTGCTATTTTTTGGAAAAAAAAAACTTTTGGTTTCTGGTGGTCAGGAATTGCAGATAAATCTTTCGCCTTTTACTAAAGCTTTCTGTGGCCGGGTGTCAATTTTTTTTAACCCCTGGCAGTCATATAATTGAAAATTACCTATGGACTTTTCCTAGGAATGTTGATTTCTTTCAAAACTCTCAATTTTATGCCTGAAATAGTTTGATTATGATTTAGGCTTCCTGATTTTCCCCAAAAAATGGTTAATTTCCCATTAATGGGGAAAATTTTTGTTTAGAACTAGAAAAAATGCAAAATTTGCACTATTTTTTCACATTTTACCCCCTGAAAAAAATTTTGAGTCATTTACACCAGCCAATTTTACTTTTAAATGAAAGAATATATCCTTTGCTTTCAGAAAATACCTAGTTTCATGGGATTCAGATCAAAAGTTTCCTTGATATTTGTTTAGGTGATGATAAAACATTTTTTAATATTTTACCCCTATAAAAGTATGAAAATCCATTTTTTAAGAGAAAATAAGCTGTGACACAAAAATGGCAAAAGTCATTTTGACTTTTGCCATTTTTGTGACGATTTTTACTTGGAATAGAAAATTTTTACAATAGCAAACCTGAATTGACTTTATTTAATTTCAGTGGGGCTATAGAAAACCTCAAACAGCTGTGCAGCAAAATGTCAGGTTTCCACATATTCAGAATCCTCCATCATGGCTAAGTAACTGATTGGCAACACCATATTGTTATGATAGGTATTCTCTCTGACAGAAATGGTCTCATCAAGAGAAGATAACTCTTCTGTAGGTATGGTGATACTGCCTTTTATACAGTACCTTATTTACATATCACTATACTACCTAAGTATTTCTAAAATCCTGATTACCATCCCACATATTAATATATCTATTTCTTTTTATTCAAAAAGTAAACTCTTATTCATGTGAAGGAAGCCTAAAAAACCATTAACTTGATCTAAACAAGAACATGGCATCCATGAAAGAGAAAAATAAATGAAAGGACAGTTGAAGTACTGTGGAAGAAATTACGAAGAAATTGTTAAAATATATATATATATATATATTATACAGTATATACGTAATTATACATGTGCATACATACAAACAAATATTTTTATGTACGCATAGTGTATATGCACCATATGTATTAACTCTCACACTAACTCACTAGAAAAAATTCACTCATTCTCAAAATTTTCCACCCTTAAATATAAAATTGCATTCCATGTTGAGGACCACGGGTGTAGCCTATATATTTGGGTGGGAGTGTAAAAAGCAATATTCACACAATAGGAGGTATCAACCAACAATTAGTAGGGATTGTATAATTCTATGATATGATACTAATGAAATTAGGTAACATTTTTTCACTCTTTTTACACTTATTTTGTTTAAAATTACAGAAATATCTGAGACTTTTGCAAATGCAAATCAAACTGGTGGTAAAAATAGTGGCTTTTCAATAAGAAAAGCATTTAAATTATTTTGTAGCTAAAAAGGAAACAAGTTCATGAATTTTATTTTCAGATCAAAAGATGTGAGATTTACTTAAAAAAACAAAACAATGAACTTACTGACAAAGAAAAGTAAAAAAAAAAAATCACAATGTACTTATTAACCTTTATCTTATTTGAATGACAAGTCTTCGTGAGAAAAAGATATTTTTGCAGAGGAAACATTTTAAAATAAAACCCATGACTGTTTTCTGTTTGAATTTCTGGTATAAGGATTTATCATTACTGACTATTTACTTTCGGACTAATATCCTCATCTTTGTTGTTATTATCACAATGTTTCAACCATTACACCCTCCTGCCTTCTTCAGATGTCTGTCAATGTGGATATCATTCAGGGAATTTCAAACTGAACCCTTTATTTAATCTGTTAGATTGTTCTCATTTCACTGTCTGTGTTTAAGGATATCTTGTCTTGTTCCTTTTTAGTATAGCTCAATTACAGCTTGCTGTGTTTCCACTATATCTGAGTCTAATACCTAGTCGTTGGATGTTGAAAAGTTATCAGACCATTCAAAAAGCCATCACAGTAATGTTTGGTTATTTGGTTAGGTTTTGAAGTGAGTTTGGCCAAGAACTCTTCAGCACTTCTTTGAGAACATTATTAACTATATATATACACAACAATTAAAACAATAGTCTTTTTTTCTTTTTTATACAAAGAAAAAAAAAGCAAGTTTGTATTGATGAAGAACAAGTTAACTTGAATGTTACAGGTGGGATAAGTAGTAATCTTGAGCTAAAATGAGAAAGACATCAATGAAAAATAGAATAATCAATAATATAGTAATGGTAATAGTAGCCATTTCCTAATAAGGAAACATTTGGCATTCATTGACCAAACAGCCAATACTGCTTTCAGTTGAAATTTATAAAATCTTTCTCTTAAAACAATTTTTCAAGAAAATAAGTTTCTCAAATCCAGTAGCTGTTATTGCACTTTCCACCATTGATTGGGGCTTCCTTCCTAACAATTTATTTGAAGTAGTGTAGATTGTCATCATATTGATTAGGACATTATTTTTTTATATGCTATCTATTTTAGTTGTTGCTGCTGCTGTCAGTCCTCAAGTGTTGTGGTTTCTATTATTTATGATCCTGTAGCACCAGTCCACAATGCCAAGACCCTCAGGCTTCACTTACTCAAAGCCATTTTAACCAGTGATCTTAGGAAGTGGTTGTATACAGTTTAAATATTTCTGAATGAGTTTGGTGACATGCATAACACCCATATGAAACTAGGCTATTTAAGAACAACATGACTAGAGTTTTCATGTTAAAGTTTTGGTTTTTGTAGCACTTTGAGGTGTTGGGTGAAACTACCCTATTCTGTGTTCAATTTCCTTTTCTCCTATACTAAATTTATTATCACTGATTCATACACCAAGGTATTGGAAGTGTTTGGTATTTACTAATTCTATATTCTGAATTTTTATGATTGATTCAGGGTATGTGCCATCATTGCTTCCATTCCAATTCCAGATTATAGTTTCTGTTTTGGAATGGTTTATATTGAATAGCATTTCTTGGAACATTTGGTAGAGGATGTTAATTTTCTGTTATAGTACATTTAAATGTCTTAGTACATTACACACAATAAATTAGGGATATCAGGATTAAGGCGTGTCTATTTTTGCTATTTTTGTGTTTGACCTCATATTTATAGAGTCACATGTATCTATACTTGGAAAAAATCTACTATACTTCTTTCTTTTGCTTCCACTTTATGCAATATGAGTGGATTTTGCTACCAAGGGTCATAATTTCAAAACCACAAACAAGTAGTAGTAATGACTATTGTATCATGTTACAATTTTTTTAGGGTTATAAAAAGCGCAGGTTATCTTTAGAAAGCTGTTCGTCCTGATTTGAGTGGTCACAATGAAACATAATCTCAATGAACAATGTTACCTAATTTCTACAATAAAGAGTCAAATGTAATTTTCTTCTTAGCAATGTTTACTAGGATGCACCAGTAGTGTAACAGATACTGAAGCATACAGTAGGTTCTGCAAAAAGAAATGAATCTGGAAAAGATATGAATCTGTTTCTTCTTTCCCACACAGTTACAAGTTAGATAAATAGCAAGGCAGACTAGGCTCATTAGACTTGGGTAGCAACTAGGCTAAGAGAAAGAAAACTTTGAATTCTAAAACATGGAGAAGGCAATGGAAAATCACTCCACTATCTTTCCCAAGAAATCATGGCAGTTCACAGGTCATAAGAGGTTTGTGAAAATCTTTGATTACCTATGCCCTGAAGAAGTATGGTATTAAAACTATAAATTGCTAAAGTTTAATAATATTCATTAAACTAATTTTACAAAAAAAGAAAATTAATCATTTCAAATCAGAATAAAACCCCTTAACTTGAGCAATCAGTCAATGAGTAAAATTCCAGGAAAATAAAGCTTATCAATATTTACAGATAATCTTTGATTCATTTATTAATTTTCTACAGTTTATCAATCCTTTGCAGGTTATTTAAAGTCAGAAAATAATTTTAGATTGTAAGATATTTTCTTCTTTTTTTTTTTTGAGATAATAATGTTTTAATGATACAAGTCTTACTAATTAACCCATAGCTAGGGAAAGAAGAACTGGATTGATACTTTTCCCAAGGGTATTTGTGCATAAGTGAATATACAAAGAACTCAACACCCCAATTAACAATTCTGAGCCATTATCCATTACACCACCCACACATCCAAGCTTACAGCACCTGATATTCTGAAGCAGTCCCCTATCGAGCTACTAACCAGGCTCAATGTAGCTTAAATTCAGTGATCATACAGGAATTATTGTTCCAACATGATGTGACAGTAAGCTATAAACAATCTTTGAATTGGATTTGTTCTACAAATGTTGTCATTTAAAAACCAAACCATTAAACACTATTGTACTGAAAAAAAAAATGGATATTATTTACAGACTAATATCCTCATCTTTGTTGTTAACATCACAACATTTTTATCCTATCTGAGTAACAGCTGAAACATTATGATAATAACAAGGATGAGGACCTTAGTCTGAAGGGTAAATAACTCTACTTAATGTTTGCCCATATTCAAATAGGATGTAAAGAGTTTCATATCATCCATGAATTTCATATTTTACAAAGTGCAATCAGTTAACTTATTTCCAGACATCAGGTACTAGGAAAAGTCCACGAGCAGTCACTGTACCAGTGCACCAGATGGTACTGACCAAGATGATGATCAATACATCAGGATGCATATCTTGCATCATTACCATGCAACTGCAAATAAGCTCCAGAAATATCCAAGAACTGCCAGGAGGACAAGTATCCCATGAAACAATATGCAACTGGCTTCACCATTTTTAACTGTATGGTAGGTGGAAATTGCATGTGATTTGCCAAACATATCTGCAGTGGATCTGAACACATATGAGATGAACATTGCAGCAAATGTCAACAGTGTTGTTTACTGATAAGTACTAAATCAACCCAAATGATGGTTGATAGCAGGTGCAGAGGTGAGTATTATGCTATGATTAACATGGTTCAAACCATTGAACTGGAGGTGCCAGTATAATGAACTGGGGAGGAGTTGCCAGCAATAGAAAAACAAACCTGGTCATTGTTAATGGATCCATCATTGGACAATCTTACAGATAATAATGAAATTCATCATCATGGATAATAATGAAATTCATCTTCATGGACGATAATGAAAATTCATATTCATGGATAATTTTTTCTTTTTAATTGTTTCACTCCAAGCAATAGGTAATGCCACTAGTATGCAGGGGGTTACAGGAAGTAAAAGTGAATGAGAAGACTGAGAATAGAGAGGATTGTGGAAAAGACAAAAAGGAACAGAGTTCAAGAAGACAGAAGATTGTGATTGATGTTGCAATTTTTGATGATTGTAATTGTCAGGGAAGTAAGAAATCAGAAGGGAGTTCTATACGTGGGAAGTGTGATAAAAGAAACTGTTAGAGTAGAAGTAGCAGTTGCCTCTAGCTAGTTCAACAGTAAAATAGTGAGACCTTGTTGCCAATTTAGTAGCAACCTTAAATTCATGTAGACTAAGCACCAGGGAGAAGAAAGCTCCTCAGAGCAGTTGTCATGAAAATATTTGTAAAAAAGACAGAGGGAAGCCATGTCATGTTGGTGAGAAAGTAATTGAAGTCAAGATAATGAAATTCATCTTCATAGATAATGATGAAATTGCTTACTGTTTATCATTACTGTGTTTCTAAGAGGTTGATGTCATATACATGACGCAGCCAGCCATATGACCATATCTCAAACCAACACAACATTTGTTGGGGACAGTCATGTTGCTTGAGTTGGTGAGTAAGATGCCATACCATAAAACAATATTTTTGTAACTGGCAAGGAGTATGTGACATAAGCCCCCATTTCTGATGTTATTATATTTTGGAATTTTTACCTTAAGCCATTAATGCAGCACTAGATTAAAAGCTTTTAACTCAATAATGTGCCTTTTTAATGCAAATGAAACAACCATTTTGAACATCCTAAAATGGAGAAACAAGCTAAAAATTAACAGTAAAAGTATATTCATAATAATTGTAATATTCTTAACTTATTTTGAATATTGTATTTTCAATAAGTATCAATTTAAATGTCTGGGAAGTGTTTTAATAGAAGTCAAAAAATGCAGCACTGAAATCCAAAAGTGCATTGGGATAGTGAAAAATGCCTTCCAAAAGCTAAGCAAAGTATTTAGAAACAGAAATATTTCGTTAGAAACGAATAAAAGAGTATTGAATTGTTATGTAATATCAGAATTCTATAAGGCAATGAATGCTGGACCATCTCCTCGCAGATGAAGAGACTTGAAACAACAGAAATGTGATTCTCCAAAAGGATGCTTAGGATACCATGGACCAAATATGTGAGCAATGACAAAGTTTTAGAGAAAATGGAAAACGAAAAGGACACTCACTTAACACCTGGGAGAGATAGTTGGAATTTCTAGGGTATATAATGAGGAAAGAGGGTTTGGAAAATTTGATACTCACAGGATGTATTAAAGGCAAGAGGGGCAGAGGAAAACAATGCCTAACCTACCTGATGAGTTTGAGTGAATGGATCGCAGAGCAGCATTTGGGAGAGATAGCAAAAAGACAAAATTTATTAAGAGCTACAAAGGACAGGATATTGTGGAGAGCCATGATTGCCTATGTTTTGAATAGACACAGAACATAGAAAATCATCTGAACTTAAATGAGAGTAAAAAGAACTTAGGGATGAGAATAATTTGTACTGATTATTACATGAACATTATGAATAGTTATAAAAATCTATAGAAATTGAAATTTGATAAGACCAATTTTATACTCTTAAATTATAGCAGACGCATCATTTAAAACATATTTTATGAGTTGACCAATTTCAAACAAAATAAAATTTATTTTTATTAAGCATTATTAATGAAACATGATATGCCAACTAAGAAGAAATGAACTTAAAGTAGAATCTAGGCAGCTTATAATTTACATAATCTGATAAAATTTACACATCATTTAAAGTCTATATCAAATGATCATGTTGCAATGTTTCATCTTTCTAACATGCAAAATACATATAAGATATACATCAAAAGAAAGGAAAGAAAAGAGAGAAATTAATTTCCTGCTGTTCAAGATATTCACATCTATAGAAATCAAATTGTGGGATTTTTATTAATTCACCAAAAAGATAAGTAACTTTTATTTCCTCTTCTTTTTTATGTGCCGTGTCCCTTCAGGACGTAGGCAATCATGGCCCTCTACATCTTCCTATCTTTTGTAGCTCTTTATGAATTTTGTTTTTTTGCTATTTCTGTCAAACCCTGTTCTACCATCCATTTACACAAGCTCACCAAATATGTTATATGCTGCTTTCTTCTGTCCCTATTTCCCTCAATCTGTCCTGTGAGTATTAGGTTTTCCAAGCCCTCCTTCCTTATTAGGTACCCCAGAAATTTCAGCTGCCTTTTCCTAATGTTAAGTATAAGTTTTCTTTCTTGTTTCCATTTTCTATAAAACCTCATTGTTGCTTATGTGTTTGTTCCATGATATATTCAGCATCTTCCTGTAGAACTGCATTTCTGTTGCTTCAAATCTCTTCTTCATCTTTTGATGAGATTGTTCAGCATTTGCTGCTATACAGAAGGATAGATATCACATAACAGTTCAGTACTCTTTTCTTTGTTTCTAATGAAATTTTTCTGTCTCTTAATACTCTGCTTAGCTTTTGGAATGCATCTTTGGCCATCCCAATACATCTTTGGAGCTCAGTGCCGCACTTTCTGTCCTCTGTTAGAACACTTCCCAGATATTTAAATTTCTGTACTTGTTTGATTTTAGTATCCCTGATTTATAATTTGCATTTTGCGCTCATCCTTTTGCTGATAACCATGCATTTTGTCTTCTTGTAGTTTATACTTAGTCCTTTCTTCTCACTTTTCTTCACTACCTTCTGTGGGAGATTTTGTAGTTTCCTTTCCACATCTGCTATCAACACTGTGTTATCTGCATATCTTATATTGTTAAGATTGTGGCCACTAATAATGAATCCTGGTAGGACTTCTAATTCTCTCAGAAGTGCCTCGCTGTGTCAGTTGAATAAATCTGGTGAGAAGACATATCCTTGTCTTACACTCCTTTCTATTTTTGTATATCTGCTGAACTCATTTTCTGTTTGTATGCAGGCAGTTTGCTACCAGTATAGATATTAGAATAATCATTCTAATATCTTTCCTGAATATGTCAAGGTTGCTGAGAAGTTCCAACAAATTTTTGTGGTGTATCTTATCGAATGCCTTTACATAATCTATAAAACACAGGTACATGTCCTTTTTGATAACATTCTCAGTATAAATATTGCATTCCTAGTTCTGGTGCCTCTGAGAAACTTGAACTGTTCTTGTCCTATCTTCAGTTTAGTTCTGCTGCATGCTCTATTCATCAGAATTTGGATGATGAGTTATATTTTATTCTTTCCCTTTTACAAAAAAATTGCTTCTACCTTTTTTTAAATAAAAATATATAAAACATCTCCCTCACTAGATAGATAGATAGACAAAGTATTTTTTTAACACATTGAAATTTATTCTGACATTTTGGGGTGGGTTTATTTTTTGTCTACAATATAGATGATTTTTCCGCAAATCTTATCTCTGGTATATGGGTATTTTCCCTTTGTTAGCTTTTTAGCTGGTAGGTACATTATACATATTTGTCACCTAATCTTAACATCATGGGTTAGCTAAGGGGATATAAATGCCCATATCAGTAAATGACCAATACTGGTTGCGTGACAACTGCATGCAATGGTGTGCACGAAACTACAGTCATGATTAATTTTTTGGTTTTTATTCATATATATATATATATATATATATATATATATATATCTTAAAGCACAAGAAAATTAAAAAGAAATAGTTAACTTGATAGTTTTTCAATACTTTAACATTGCTGAATATATTTGATTTTTCTTCTACCTACCTTAACTAAATGCAGAAATAAACAGATTTAACAATGATGCCCAACTGAAATACAAAGATGCAATTATATAGGCTATAAAAACAAACATGGGAGGCATAGTGGAGTAATGAATCATGGCTCAGATTGAGGAACTGGAGAGCCAAGTTTGAATTCCAGTTAAATTCATTACATTTACTTATGTGCTAATGACCTTTGGAAACATATGAATCCAATTCTTTTCTCTCCCCCACCTATGGGTAAAATAACATGACAGATTGGGTCTCATAGAGGACTAGTCTAGGAAAGAAAAATTTAAACCAGTCTGGAGAGGGTTGGGTTCGGTCAGACTGTCTTAACCAGGACACACCACTGCTACTGCAGTCTTGTGATTGTGATAAAAATGAATTATTAACTTCTCAATAAACTTAATAAGCAATTTTGATTGTCAATTATTGATAGATAAATTAAGATGAAATAGATAGAAATAAAAACAAAAAAATTTCTGTTGGAGCCAATTAATGGGAGTCTCTGAATATCATGTTTCAAATTCATATATGTAAATTCTATCAATGTACACACACACACACACACACACACACACACACACACATATATATATACATATATATATATATATATATATATATAGGTGAGTTAAAGTGTAAAAACTTATAAATGTGTTTCAGCAATTAAAGAAGCCGAGTCAAACAGATGTTGATGAAATGTATCGTTTATAAGCTTTCTCCACTTTTGTTTCAGATACTATTATGCATCCAACACACACAGACACACACTTTTATATACTAATCATTTCAACTCTAAGCAAGGCAATAAAGACACTAAGATGCCAGGAGTTACTGAGTATGAAAGAATATGGGAAAAAGAAAAACATTATTAAAGAGAGTGAACAATAAAAAAACAAGAATTAAGAAGACAAAAGATAATGACTGACATTGCTTTTAAATTTTTGAAAGTCAAAGCTGAGCAGAAAGCAAGAGGTCAAAAGAGAGTACCGCAAGTGAGAAATGCAAGAAAAGAAAGTATTAGCATGGAACTTATGGTTCCATCTAATCATTTCAATATATATATTCAAGCAGGTTTAGTTAAATAATTATTTGACCAAATCTGCTTTGATGAAAATATGCTGCCTATATATATATATATATATAGTAAAGGTAAAATAAAATCCATGGGTATATAAACCAAATGGGTCCTAGGAATATATCACTTTTATCATCTGCCAAAATAGCCTATTTCCCAGATACAGTAAAAAGATTTTTCTTGATTGTTTATATATATATATATATATATATATATATATATATATATATATGTATAGGCATGTGGACGAGTGGTTAGTCATCGTTACTGAGCATGCTGGCCTTTTTCAGACTGTTGATCAATCTAGATAACACAGTCTTTCCCATAAACTGTGACTAATGTCCACTCAGCATATTTGCAGTATAAACCACAGGTGGGTGTTGAACAAATGCAAAATGTCTCTGAGCAGTAGATGGGTATTCTCAGATACAAGTGGCCAACCTTTATATATATATGTATATGTGTGTGTGTGTGTGCATACAGAAAGTACAGTGAGTGAAAAACACAGTGCTCAATTTAAAAGAACATAGCAAAAATAATATATTAGAACACACACATGCACACACACATATATATATATATATATATATATATATACAGTCAACAACAAAATTATTCATACCCCCATCAATTTTGAATATCTTTATCCATTTCTCAGAATCTAATGGCTGTATGATGCCAGTTTTTTTTTTTTGTATGTTAATAAACACACAAAAAGGAATATAAAACTCAATTTTTACAATAGGTTAAATACAACAAATTTTGGGGGCTTTTTATTCCTCAAATTTTATCAACCAGCCTATTATATCTGCATATTATAAGAATCACACATGGACCATTTTTGCTTTAATTATAAATATATATATATATATATATATATATATATATATATATTGTTCCATCTTTTGGAAGTGCTATCTAATGATTCAGCGTCCTTTAAAAGGGCTCTGGTGAAATAAATTATTATAATGGAACTTTAAAGTGGTCTGTTTTTCTTTAAAATATATATATGCTAATTATTAGTTGATAAGAAATATGAACAGCTATATGCGAGTGAGACATTAAAATAGCGATAGATGAATAAATAAGTGATACAAAAACTGTAGATTATTATACATGTATAAATATAGAGATGCATCAATAAATCCATACCCTAATGATGAAAAATGTATTGATTTTACACTATTTATTTTTCAGCATAATCTCCTTCTTTGCCAATGCCTTTAACTCAATGATGAATATTAATCACACAACTGAAAACAGTGGAATTCTCAAATCAAAATTCAGTTAATGTATTCAGCTATATATAAGGCTCCAGATTTATTGATCCATTTCCATATATCAAGAAGTTTCAATTAATTTCTTTAAAATTAAAAACAATTGGTAAAATTTGAACATCTGTTATATTGAGATTCTAAAGAAAGATTATTGTAATGAAAATGTCACATTGCTGCCTGTTCCTGTAATTAGAACGAAAAATGGACAATCATGAAAACAAACAAAAATCTAGTGTTTTTTGGGCATTTTAAGACAGAAGATATTTAACTAGAAGATGGAAATGACTTCTAAGATTTTGTATTTAAAAACAAAAAAGTGTCTACTCTAAATTATTCAATAACAATATATAAGGTCTAAGGATAAATATTTAACAATGTTAGAATATGCTTCCAATAACCAGATTTAACTACAGACAACATTCAGTTATTTTATTGCATAGTCAAGACATTATTTTATAATTGAAGAGTTAAGGCTATCAAAAAGATCTGCTACCATTAGGATTTATTTGTTTTCTCTAACAGTGTGGGAATGGCAAATGAAAATTCAACCTGTCATATATTTTCTCCTGTATTCATGACTTACCAGTCAATGTAGCCAAGGTGTTAGAGCTCCAGACCTAAGTCAGAAATATCAAGAATAAAACCTGTTACTATAAATGCATTTGAAAGGAGGAAAATTCCAAGTAATAGAATAAAGTTCTTCTTTTAAAGATGCATGGGTGCAAACTGTACACTGCTGTAAACAAATGCATTTTTATAAAATTTATTGTAATGATGGCCTTACTGTTAATGAGAAAAAGGTGGAAGTAACAAAATAAAAAAGCAGATAAGATGGGGTTTAGATAAATGAAGGAGTTTTTATTTCCCTGTGATCTACAAAGTTTGATTAGTTGCTTGTTTTGAGGTATCATATATCAGTCAGAGGAGACTGTGAGTTTGTTTGGTGTATAATACAAGGAAGTAGTTGAGATAGACATGGAGAAAATCAACACGCATATGTATTCAAGTAAGGTAGTCTCATGGGTGTCAAGAATTAGTCACTGCTGCTGCTGCACAGGCCAAAGGCATTGCTGTTGATGGTGTTGCTGCTGATGGCCTGGGCAATCATGTAGTCTGCCATGCTCGGTTAAGGTTGCCTGTTGTGGGGGGTCCAATTGTTAATGCCAACCAGGTTGGAAGTGTCTTTGTGGATGGAATAAGTGAAGGTTTTATAGTAAGTCAGTAGCTCAGAAACAGCTTTTGTGAAAAACACATAGAGCTTTTTATGATTGATCAGAAAAAATGTTTTATGATTCTGGTATTGGGGTGGGGGGTATTCCAGAAGTGTGTGTGCAGAGCCAGATGAAATTAAAGTCTGTTTTTGTCATATGAGCTGTGGATGTTGAAGGGAGCACTTCAATTTGAATTAAAGAATTGGAATTCCAACAGGGCACAACACTATCAAAATATATACGTGTGTGTGTGTGTGTGCATTTTCAAGACAAAATGAAATACCAGTCTCTATCATTAGTGTTATAAACTAACTTGCACTTACTCCTACTTCCAAACCAGCAAGACATAGTAGCATACAATATTATCACTTTTCTAACTTATTTTCATTATATTTTGTGTCAGGAGTATTGTTTAGTTAGTTTGTACTCAAGAGCATTCAATCAAAATCAATATGATGGTGCCTATTTGGCATCAGCATCATTATAGTAATTTATTTCAAGCCAATGGCAATCTCCTATTTTCCCCCCAAAAGGGCCAGCATAGCCAGGCAATAATGCTATAAACAATGTGATAGTGAATTTGTTAACATATTAATGCTTAGTGATATATATTTTTTGTAAATCAAATGGAAAACATTTTCATAGAAAAAAAAATGAAAAATTTACATGTCAACATCTTTATAGGCTTTTAAGTGTCAGATTTTTCTTCCAAAAAAATATTTAACTTCCCACTTCTAAGAAAATCTATGTTTGGATTAGTCTGTAAAAGCTCTAAAATTTACAAGCCAGTTTCCATGAAATATAGCAGACAGACGTATTAGAACATTTTAAAAAAGTTAACCAGAAATTTAAATGATATGGAATGACAGATGTAGAATAAAAAAAAGAAATTCTGCAATGATCTGCTTGGTTGTATCATTGAGAATAAAACTATGAGTCATTTTTAAAAAGAATAAAACTGGTTGAGTCATTTTTTTTAATTTTTTTAAAATCAGTTTAAAAGCAGTAAAGCCACTAAGACACAAGGGTTTATTGGGTGTTGAAGAATTAGGAACAGAAACATTAATAATGAGCAGGAAGAGAAAAGAGTAATCAGGAGGACAGTAGATAGCAATTGACATTGCATTTAAATTTTTGCAGATTAAAGTTAGCTGGAAAGCATGATACTGGAAAGAAGTTCCACAAGCAAATCATAAGTAATTCCCTTTTTGGGGGACCAATTGTAATGATGAATGTATCATCCTAACTACTAATCATACTGTGTTCATCTTGCCTGGTTTTCGCATGTCTACACATTGGGAGCACTCCTCTTGATTGAGAAAAACACTAGTGTTATATAGCTCTCCTAGTCCCAGACCTACACTGACTATTGGCTAATACCTGCCTAGTATCGTTTGTATGCAAATAGGCAGCCCCACCTACTCTAAGTAGAAGGTCTTCTTTCAACAGCCCATTGTGGAAGGAGACACAACTCCTGGTGCTTACAGCACAACATACAACCAACTCAGAGTTTTTTATCAAGCTGATTCAATTCTATGTTACACATACATTAGCAAGATCATGTACAGCAAGATTAATCCAAGACGAATTCGATTGGTTTGTTGTACCCTAATCTGTCATATTTAACTGACCTTGCACCAACCAATTATTACTTTTTTCAATCATTGCAAAACACTCTGATGAGGAAAAATTTCTCTAATGAAAACCAGATTTTTTTTCACATTAAAACCTGTAAAATTTTACTCAAGAATTATCAAAGAGCTGCCTGATAAGTGGTAAAAAGTTATTATAAATAATGGTGAATATATAATTGAATAAAATGTTTTTTTTTTAGAATAAATTTGATAAACAAAATAGAAATTATTTATAACTCAACCGAATTAATTAAAGTCTACTTCAACTCTATACTTCTAACATCTCCACCTAAACTGTGAAATTTTATTTACTATTTTTTCCTCAATAGGAGTAGATAGGTTCACCTATCATCTGGTTTACACTCTTCCCTGGTATTATAAACAGGAGTAGAGGTTTATCCCTTTTTTCCTGTTTAGGTTAGGTTTCCTTTTCCTTTTAAAATTTTTTCATTGTCTTTCACTCCCAGTAACTGCTTGCCTTTTAGTGGGATTATTGCCTTGTTTGGCGTGAATTGATTAAAAAACAAATATTTTATTCATGAATTGTCAGTGGGATTCTAAAAGGACATAAGTTGATAAACACACTTTTTGTATGATATTTTTTAATTTTTGAAATAAGCAAATTAATCTCCATAAGAATGGCATAGATAATATTATGAAAGACAGAATTTTTGTGAAGCAAGGCCCCAGTTTTTAAAAAAAAATCATATTATGTAAAAAGGGCGAATACTGATTGAGGCCTGTTTCAAAATATTTTTCTCATTTCACAAAAAATGCACTTATGCCCTTTTAGTATCAGAAAAATAACAAAATGAAGAAAGAATTTCTCCAAGTCTGGATTTTTATGAATTAGTCTTTCACATCAAAAGTATTGCAACAGTTTTTAGCTATTTTACAAATGGGCTTACTAAAACCTATTGTCTAATGGACATCACTAAAATGTGACAACAGTTTCCAGCGCTCTTCTTAGTATCCTCGCAGACTCCAGCAATACTGAGTTCCACACATTCTTTACTGTTCTTTCAATTTCCAACTCATCTAATCTGGATTTTATTACTCTTGGTACTGTTTCTAGTGTACCTAGCATGATTTTCATCTTCATATTCTACAATATTCTCAGCTCTAGGGTGAGGTCCTGGTTTATTACTATTATTATTTATTTATTTGCTATCGCTATAATTTTTTTTATTCAAATATGAAAACCATAAAATAAATTTGGCTTATTCTTTTATAACATTCCATAAATATACTATTTTTTTACACTAATATTGACCCAACGCAAGACTCAAGAGCCACTCAAGGTAGAGTTTTATTGAACGAAGCGTGTAATATGAACAGAAGAGGAGGAAATAGGGAGTAAAGATTATAAGGATATGGAGGACAGATAACAATTGACACTAGATTTAAAGAGGTTAAGATTTTGTGTGACACATTTTATTGGACTAAAGTGATGTTTACGTTGATTCAACTACATATGCAGATGAAGGAGAGGATGCTGAAATTTTAATTTTTAATTTTTTTTGTGTTCTGGGTATAAAGGCAATTTCAGTTTAGGCAATTTCATTTAGTTTCTTCTTTTTCTTAATGTTTTTATCAATTTTACTATTAAATGACCCACATTGTAATAATAGAAGATCTGCCAAGAAATATGAAATGTAGAAACTTGGACTTAAATTTACTGTGGATGAACTAGTGTCTAAAGCACTTTCAATACATTTTCTTCTTAGTAAATTGTTTTCTCTTTTAGGTTAAGATTGTAATGTTCTGGGAAGCATCTACATAGGAGTCAGTTCCACAAGGTAGTGGTTCTTGGGAAGAAGCTGTCTGAGTGGAACTTCCTTCTTACCAATGAAATACAGAGAGAATGAGGGCAATTTAACCCTGTGGAGGTATTAAGACAAGTTTTATCTGTCAAGGTCAGAACTGGTGGCACTAAAAAATGGAGTGCTTATCTGAACATTTGCCATGGAAGTAGCAACAGAGTAGTGATAGGCTTGTGACATTGCATCTGTGGAAACTGTGAAATCAACATTTGCATCACCAAGATGCCTTCACCAGATGACAGCCCAAGGGTCAGGCATGGCTTCAGTGTTAAAACATTACTACTAACTCAGGACACTCCAGCAGTACCTTACAATACTACTAGGTTTTGCTGGTTTTCCGTCACAGTGAAAACACAGCCTCATCACATATTTCCTCCTGTATTCACAATTTTCTACGCAGTGTTCATCATGTGTCATCATCCTTTCCAAGAAACATTAAATCAAGTGAAATTTTGAAATAATTGACCAAATGACAATGTCAACAGACTGAATGGTTAATAGGAAATACAGCTGAGAAAGTGAAACAACCTATGTCCTTGAATCTGATACATCTGGTATATTTTTGTATCAACAAACTGTGGTATTTTTTAAATCAAATTCATCCCAACCGGGGCAATAAAGCCACTAAGACACAAGGGATTACTGGGTATGAAAGAATTAGAAAACAGAAACATTATTAAGGAGCAAGAACAATAGAAGAGTAATCAGGAAGACAACATTGCTTTTAAATTTTTGAAGATCAAAGTTGGGAGCTGGAAGAGAATTCTAGAAGCAAGAAGTACAATAAAAGCAACTGTTAGCATAGAATTTACAATTACATTTAGCCAGTTTAACTATAAATTGATGAACTTGTTGCTAATCTAGTACTGGACTTAAATTCATAGTTGAGGTACCATCTTACAATTAGATCCAAAATATTTTTTACATTTAAGGATAACACAAATATCTAAATTGAAGTTATTCTTTTTTCATTTGAGTTTCACCAACTAGTTTAAAAAGAAGCACTTATGTTTTGTTGTTTTGTTTTTTTGTGTGTGTTTTCATACTCCATTTTAAAGTGTGCGAGAAGTAAGATTTTTGGTGAGAATTGAGTTTTTTTAAATCAAATTCACTCCAAGCAAGGTAGTAAAGCCACTAAGAAAGACACAAGGGGTTATTGGGTGTGAACGACTAAGAAAACAGATATTTTCTCCTGTATTCACAACTTACCAGATTTAAAGAGTGAGAATTAGAAGACTTATCAGGAAGACAGTAGATAACAATTGACATTGCATTTAAATTTTTAGAGATTAAAGTTGGGTGGAAAGCATGGAGTTGGAAGAGAGTTCCACAAGCGAAAAGTATGAGAAACCAAACTGTTAACATAAAACTGATAGTTACATCTAGCCAAATTGACAGTAAATTGTTGAGATCTTGTTGCTAATCTGGTACTGTGCTTAAATTCATAAAGTCTAGGTACCATAGTGAAGAGCTCATCTGAACAATTACCATGAAAGTATTTATAGAAAAGACACAGGGAAGTAACTTTATGAGGGTGGGAAAGTGACTGAAGCCAATATTTCAGGGCAGGACCAATAATATTGCTGATTCTTCTTTGAATTTTATCAAAAATCTTTAAATATATAGCAGAAGTACCAGACCAGATGTGGCAGCAATATTCTAAGCATGAATAAATTCTGGAGAGAAAAATTGTCTAGCATGACAAAGTGAATCAATATTCTTAGTAGCAGACCGAGCAATGGATTCAATATAGTCTTTCCACTTCATGTTAGCCAAGAATGTACTTCATGTCACCTGAGAATGTTATCTAGAGAAGGTGCAAGAAGTCACTCTTCTGGAGGTTAGCATTAGTCATGATGATTAATGGCAGAAAGGGATCTCTCAGATGATTAATAGAGAGCAATTTTGTTTTGGGGGCATTAAAATTAACAAGCCATTCTTTGCTCCAATTAACAAAAGAATTTGCCTTGAAACACAAATATACAAATCTGTTTAGTATTGATTTCTGACATGCTTGTTGGGATCTGTCTACCTAGGTTTTTGTTGCTCTCTTAGTGTTAGGATTCCAAACATTTAACAACAACAACACATCTTTTAAGTTGAAACATAAAAAAGAAAAAATAGAAGAAGAACGTCAATTGAAATAAAATTTATATATTTTTTCAGAAATATTCAATAACAATAAAATATTCAATTTTCCTTGCAGTGAATTTTTTTTATCAAGTAATTAAGTGTTTGTAGTGTGCTGAGAGATGTGTGGACAAACTTACTTTATGATGGTCAGCCTAATATTTGTGAGTTTGTAGACAAGGGCTTACTTAGTGGCTGTTGGCTGTCACCTTCTATTGTGTGCATATGTGTGGGAGTGTGTCTATGCATATGTAGATCAAACTGGCTACTGAAATTGTTTTAAACCATTAGAAGCAATATGCTTCTATTTTTATATCATTAAAGGGGATCCAAAATCTAATTTTGTACAGAGGTGCAAACTTTTGTGAATTGGTTAGAAAATAATTTCACATTGGCTTGCAAAAATCATTTTCTCACATTTGTGGGAGTGGTGAAGGGAATTATTATTGTTATTTTCTAAATGGTCCAAAAATAACATGTGATAGATCTACAACTACATCCACCAAGTATTTTGGCAGTATTTACCCTATTATTGCTTATCAAACTTTCTGATTTGATTTTATTGTTTATATATATATATATATATATATATATATATTACTTTCTATATACTAATATTGCAAACTATTGCTAGAAACTATAATTACTGTGTGCTCTCAAAATGTTGCCCTCTGCCAGCCTAAACTTAAATAAACCTAAAATATTTACACATACAATTACATGTTTATATTTTTTCTACATGGATATATCATGAGAATAAAAGAAAAAATTTAATTTTTTTTGATATTTCATATCCCGAGTTCACACACACATTACAAAATATTACCAATACAGTCAAAATAGTAATGAAAAGTAAGATGGGTGAAATATTTAGAATAGAAGGTGGTAGAAAGTGAGGATAAGGAGGATAGATAACAACTGACTCTTGACTTGAAAAGGTTAAGCTCAAAATATTCAGAGAATCACCCACAAAGGAAAAACTGTTTGAGTAGAACCTCTTTCTTACATTTGGAACAGAGTAAATATTGGTAATTCAATTTCATGGAAGTAGTATGGTGTATCCTAGTAGTAAAGGTCTAAACTCATGGAACTAGAAAATAGAGCACTTCTGAACATTTGCCATGGAAATAGTGATAATGTAATGACAGACTACATAATTACATCTGTGTGTAAGCCCATGAAGGTTGTTGTGTGTGTATATATATATATATATATATATATATATATATATATATATACATACAGGGTTGCTCAGTTCTTTGCATGAATTTAGAAACAGATGCATAAGTCATGAAAGAATAGCTTTATTTGAGAAACAATTGGCATGAATAATCTTGAGATACTTTTTGACACACCTATTTAATGAATATGTCATTAACAACAATGACTGCTTCAATACAAAGTCTCAAATGCAATGGTGAACTGGCCAATCAGGATACCAGGAAAATTTCTCAGTGGGTCCCAAAGTGAATGTTCATCACTTTAGATATAACCAAAACAACTAAAAACTAAAAGAAAAAGAAAAATGTTGTGTAGATTCTGGGAAGATTTAAATAAAGTTTCTTTGATGCTATAATTTCTCTTGGTAAATAATAGATAGCCTCAGTTCCTTGTTTTGGGATTAAGTGCGTCCTTTTAACAGGGCACTTTTACAAGTTTTTCCGGTATAAATTTTTGACTCAGTCCATCACTGTTCAAATGTTTATCTATTGTAAACATTATGCTAGTTATGGCAGATTTCAGAAATTTTATAGTGTTATTGGGGCATTGACTTCCCTCTTGACCATATCCTATATATAGTAGTTCAATGAATTTAAGTCTGGAAAGCTAGGAGGCCATATGTTTGAACTGACATGATCATGGAGAGTGTAAATCAGCAATTCTTGAGTTGTCTTGGCCTTATGAGATGGCACAGGGTCTTGTTTGTAGATGTACAGTCTTCCTTTGCACATGTTATCTATCACAAGATATATATATATATATATA